>OY365806.1:54403115-54873968 GCA_959347315.1 Bimastos eiseni | reverse complement strand
GCTTAATTCCTATTCCGTGAATTGGCTGTCATAATCATGCTTCCGCTAAATTCTCCGATCTTTTGAATGTTCCTCGATAACACTACGTTAGCACAATAAAACATAGGCCTAAGCACCGCGAGTCTACATTGGACTAGGACTCTAGGAGATCTATGATCACCTTAACCTCAGTCATGTATGGCGAATAACCTTATACATATAACAGTATCTAGGCCTAATAAATAAATAAAAAAATTTGTATTCAATGGAAAAGTTAATTAGGGTCTATACGAGAAGTCCAAAATTTGTGCAAAATATAGTTACAAGCAAGGCGTAGTAACAATTAGCCTAAACTTGGGCCTAAGTCAAGGGACCTGTGTCAAGGTTAGGCCTATCTGCAGTGCGCATTTTTGACGCATAAAAACCTTAATCTGTCCAAGTTCGCGCGACGTACATTGTAGGCGCCTACTCCCTAGGAACAAGTGCCAGCCTTCTACCTTAGGCCTACGTATCCTCAAATCTTTCTTGTTTGGCTTCAGCCTGGCTGAGAGCGCCTCTGAGCAGATATCTTGAAGGGGTGCTATATACATTTTTGGAATGAATGAAAATCTTCGATGGACTTTATTGGATATCATATCGTCGACAGAGCTGTGAAAATCGACCTAAAGACTTTCCAGCCCTGATCATCGTTCGTTATAACAAGCTCGCCGACCATTGATCGCTCCTCGTAGGCCTAAATATAAGTTTAGCGCAGGGCTACCGACAGAAATTCCGGGCCCTTAGCATGCAAGGCAGCAGGGCAGCAGAGCAATCGCATAAATCCGGGCCAGTAGGCAGAGCAGTCACTATAACTATAGTCTCCAACTAGGCTATCTTTAGGCTTTATGAGAATCTTGATTGTGGGCTAAGCCCGAAACCCTAGAAAGCAGTCGGGCCCCTGGGCGTTCGCCCTCTGTCCCCCTATAGGAGGGCATGGTTTAGGGAACGACATTTAAGCTGACCTAAACGACATCATCATGTCTTAACCTTAGACCTAGCTGACGCTAGCAAGTCTTAACTTCAGACACTAATGACAATAACTGAATAACAAGTCTTAAATTTAGACCTTAATAACATTATAACGACAATTAGGCCTAAGTCAAAAGTCAGCGACATCAACAAGCTGAGCAATTAAAGTTATAATCAATTAAATGCGACAAAGGCTAATTGCACTGAGGGGTGATTATGTCCGGTGTCCAGGAGATTATGTCCTACAACCGATCGGTCGAGGTCGCTGCTGCCATGCTTTTCTTCAAGTTGCGCTTCACAAATTTTTTCTCGTGTTATGTTTTATGGATATAGTAAGGGACAGTGTATATCCGTATAACTATTCTTAGGTGTATATTGGTCCTTGAGTGTCACTCGATCTTAAATAATGTTCTTGCGTTGCTGTCAACTTGAGTTATCGTGTAGTGACTGTACTTCAGCCGTCTCATAATAAAGTGTAGGCCTACCTGCTGGTGCAAATATTTTCTATCTCGCTGGATCCGCTTTCTGTTCACGGAGAAATTAAGCTTTTGGCGTCAGGCTTAAAGAAATCCTCGCCGAGGCTAGGCCTATATTAAGTTAGTGAGGATCCGGTTTATGATCCACTTTAAACCAGTTCGAAATTTATATTCAAAGGTTAGGCAGTGAGAATTTTGCACGCATCATGGCGCAATAAATTTTAAATGCATGAGGTAGCTTTCACTCTAGAAAGAGATGAACTGAGCAGAATCTATATCCCCTCGCATATTGAATAATATGCGTACCGGTACTTTTGTACCGAATTGTGCGACAAAATTGATGCAAATCGACTCTTGGTAGTCGGTTAATTGACTCTCTTTAGGCCTATAGAACTTCTAAGCAGTCTTCTTGTAATGCTATAGGCATTATTGTAAGAAGGCAGATTAGAAAGTTCTATGGCCTAGGCCTAAAGAGTAAAGAGAGTCAACCGAGATTCGATTTGCATCAATTTTGTCGCACAATTCGGTACAAAAGACATATTCGATATGCGAGGGGAACTCAGAGGATAGGTTCTGCGCAGTCCATCTCTTTCTGGAGTAAAAGATTTGCGAGGGAAAAGATATAATTGATCAGTAGACTCATTAAGCAGAATATCAATTTCACACGAATAGCCACATAGACCTATGTTATTAGTTTCTGCAGACATGCAAATTAGGCAGAATTGCATCTGATTGACTACACTATAGTTTAATGGCAGATCAATTGGACTGGTAGCCTGGACGTAGGGATATTAATTAGAATCGGTAGGCCTACAGCGCGTAGAGCATTATAACGAAGTGAATTAGATTGGCTGGTAAGCCATAATTGACTGACCTTGTTCAGGCATGTCACTGGTTGTGAATGCGCTATTAAGCAGATGCCAGCAGGAAGATAGGTAAATTAGATTGGCAGACAAGTATGTTTGTTCTGGTCCGGTCGACATATGTCAGTCGTCCGATTAAGCGAAACAGCAGAATCACAGGCTATAGGTTGAAGACGCTGATTAATGAGTTAATTTCGCCTCAGCTCCGCTTGCCTGCAAACCTAATTTTTCAAGCCATTCTGATTCTGTACTACTCCTACGAGGCTGCGACACAAAATGACGACCACCATGTCCGATCATTCCGATGGTCACCACTTCAGTCTCCATTCACGACATGGGAAAGTGGACCAAGCAAGTCATGGGCAACCAGAGCTCACAAGGTGTAAAAAGGAAACGGACAATTACTCCCCTCCCCCAATATTGGTAGGACATTTGCCCCCTCTATATATAGGTTGCAATTATACATGCATGGATGGAGGTTAAGACTAGATCATGCGGCAACGAAGTTCGTGGGTCAGATTTTATATGATATAGGCATCAATATCAACGCATTATGATACTACTCCATGGAATTTCACACAATGTTGGCGGCCTTTGAAGAAAGCAATAATATAAAAATAGACAGTGTCTGGAACTGATAGTTTTGTAATAGGCTAGCCAAGTAGCATGTCAGAGATTGTCAAAGATTTTTGAGAAATCAAACGTTATTAACGTTATTAGAGGAACTGGTTGGAGTTAAATAGCTGAAATAGATTATGGACAAGCGTGATGAGAGCAGCGTAGGTGGGTCCATTGGGCCATGAAGACGTATTGATCAGAATATAATTATGCAGAGGTGAGTCAGGAAAGGGTAAAAGAAGCCCACCCTACCATCTGCTTTCCATGTATCCAGCAAAAAAGGGCTTTATGAATATTGGTAAATACTCTGCTTCAAAGGAAGGTTTGGAGATTTTAGGGACATGTTACTCATGCTTTATTCAATTGAGGGCTATAAGCAAAACCAATGGACTGAGCAAGGTGTGGTTAGTCCTATGGTTACTCCGTTCCAAAGCCACAAAACAATCCCATCAGATCCTGCTGTTCACCCAGAATATTGCATAATCTGCAGACAGCGGTTGGGTTATTTAAACAATTGTTAATTTGTGTGAGGAGATGAATAGTCCTGCTCTAAGAAAATGCTTCCAAAACTGAATAAACTAGCAAATTAATTACACAGGTCTGCAAAAAAATTTTTTTCTTCAGCTGCATGAGTTATTTTTGCTGAATTATGTTTTAAAGGTCACAGATTCTAAAAATGACTTCCGTAACATCCCATCACGTATAGGTCTTTTGCAAAATAAAATCAAATTTAATAAAAAACACTTATTTTTTACAATGAACTAAATATATGTATTTTCTTACAACTAATCAAAAATTGTTTCTGATATTTATACACAATTTTAGGTCTACTCTTTTTTCTTGTGAAACCTTTTTTTTCCTTTGATGCTTCTGCGAACTCGTTTCCGATTTCCTTCTTTGGTTTCTCGATTGAGCATCCAACAGTAGTCAGCTAACATATTGACATCCCATTTTCCTTGAAAACGTCTCTCAAAATCACGGACATCTTGATGAAATCTTTCACCCTGTTCTTCGCTGTAGGCTCCCAAGTTTTCAGGAAAACAGTCAATATGGGAGTGTAAGAAATGAACTTTTAAGCACATCTTGCATCCTTGAGCTTCATACGCTGCAAGCATGCGTTGTACAATAGTTTTGTAGTCAGGGTCCTTAGTATTCCCCCAAAAACTTGTGCACTACATTCTTGAAAGAGTCCCACATTTCTTTTTCCTTGTCTTCCATTGTTTCCAAAAAGAGGGGATCAGTTAGAAGTTTTCTTATGTCGGGGCCAGTAAAAACTCCCTCTTTTAACTTGGCTTCAGACAGTTTCGGGAACTTGGAACACAGATATCTGAAACAATTCCCATCTCTTGGCAGTGACTTGACAAACTGCTTTACAAGCCCCAATTTAATATGAAGAGGTGGTAATAACACTTTTTCTGGCGGAACCAAGGTCGTATTGATGACGTTTTTCTCGCCGGGGGTTAAACTGTCTCGAAGAGGCCAGTCAGTTTTTGTCCAGTGCAGCTGTCTGGCTCTACTATCCCATAAACAAAGAAAGCAAGGATATTTTGTAAAACCTCCCTGCTGCCCCAACAACATGGTTATTATTTTGAAATCTCCACAAACCATCCACTGATGCTCTTGATATTTGATTTTCTCAAGAATCGTAGCCAAGTCACTATAGTTTTCTTTCATATGAACCAAGTATCCCATAGGAAGAGATGCAAATACATTTCCATTAAGCAGCAAGACTGCTTTGAGACTGGTTTTAGACGAATCAATGAATATGCGCCATTCTGATGAATCATATTCTAATTCAAAGCACTTCATGAGCCCATTAACATCATTACAATATACTAGATTTCCCTCCCTCTTTGGAGAAAAACAGAGTAAATTCTCTCTCTCGATGCCTGTACCACGAAAATGAGGTCCCAGATGATAGCAGGTTTTTGTTTTTTAGCCTTGATCCTAGTAATTCGGCTGCATCTTTGGAAAGACCTAAATTTCTTACTAGGTCGTTGAGCTCACTCTGAGAAAAAAGTTGAGGTCCCTCGTCAACAGAAAAATCTGAACTAAATTCGTTCTGGGAAGCTAATGCGTTTTTCTTACCCTTAAACCACAAACGAAGATCTTCCTCGCATCTTCTGCACACCTTATGTGGAGCCCATGTTTTGTCTTGATCTCCAAGTTTCATTTTGAAATAGGCAAAATAAACTTTCTTCACAAACTCACTTATGTTTCTTTGTTGTATTTTTACTGTGTATTCACCACACACATAACAGAAGTTGTCGGGAGAAATTACACAACCTCTGTAAGCCATATTCTAGAACTAAAATAACAATCACAGTATCGTTTGAATGCTGAATATAAACTGAGTGTGGCATTTGATGGCCGGCGAAATACTGAACTTATTTAACTTGTTGAAACATGATCTAATCCAACAGCAGATTGCTTATTTTCTTCCTAGTACCCCAGATAACAAGTCTAAGCATGTTCAACCTCATCAGTAATATTAGTCACTATCAAATTTTAACCCGTTTTGACACGATCATGCGACCTTCCTGTTAACGCTAAAGCTACTTTATCTACCGCCCCCTACCACTATTCTCTTCAACCATTAATATTTTTTTTTCATTTATTGCCAAGTTCATCTGTATTTGATAGTATTCATGTGGGAAAGCTTAGTTTTAAGGCCATTTTTAAAATAAAAAACAGAATACTAAATTTTAAGTTAATTAGTAATTTTACACTAAATAACAAAAATATAATTTAATGTAGCAAAAAAAATGACGTGATGGAATTTTTTTCCTTTTTATCAAGTTAAAATCTATAAGAAAATGTATAAAAATCCTATGCAGTTTTTTACTTGCAGACCTGTGTTATGAAAGCACCCAGATAACCACGTGTTTACATATCAGAGCCAAAACCTGATTTAAAGTATCCATACTCTAAGCAACAGCTGTTTATACAGCTTTCATGCAAATAAAAGTCAAAGATATGATACTACATGGTGGCTGTGCAGGAACCCATAAAGATAACCTTCAATGGCCAAATGAAAACCAATACAGCAAAATGGTGGAAAGTGAAGGCCATTACACCGTAATGTGTAGTGGCAGAGTTTCATAGGGGTCATTGCATAATTACGTAATGCTGAAAATGACCATTTTTCACCCACCCGGTGACATATCATAACCATTGACCACCTCAGCATTACGTATTTATAGTGAACAACTCAAGTTTTAGTTTTAATGTAGTCCCAGGTATCTAAATTTATCCTCAGGTTTTGATCATCAATGGTAGATTATAATATTTAATACAATATTATGTTTGAACTTCGATTGCACCACCGTGCGTATTAGGCTAAACACTAGTTTAGTGTTAATTTATATGCTAGGCTTACTAGCCTTACAGCTCAGCTTCGCTTAGAACTGAATTTTGAAGTCAGCAGTTGCGTCACATGCGTCACCCAAATATTTAAATTGAACGACCTCTTTGGGAAGCAGCTCTATCATTTTTGCATGGCAAATGGTGGTTGTTTTAATATCCCGACACACAATCTAGACATTCTGTTTAACTTTATTAACAGAAATATATCAGTAATTGTTAGCATATATTAACATACAACATACTGAGCATAAAGTTTAAGTCTAAGTTACATCCTTGATCATCGACTTAAATGGCACTCGTTACTGAGCTTTCCCAATTAAGCGTCATTATTTTGCATTTAAGGATGATAATTTCAAATCATGGTTGCATCTGTTATAGTGTGCAATGCCTTAGGAATGAACGTAGGACACCCTCAATCACAGCCGAGGAGGCGCAATTCAGAGTGTCTACCGTCCTCATCCACCTCCAGCCATCGGTGGACAACTGGGTGCACCTGAAACACACCAAACAGAAAAACAAATACATTTAGAAATTCAAGTCACTGCACTGGCTGTTGATTCAGTAAGGGCCCATCCATATATTACGTACGCAAAATCGAATTTTCGGACCCTCCCCTTTTGCACTGCGTACATTTCGTGGACCCCGTGCCCCCATACGTACGTACATTTGAGCTCTGCCCCCCCCCATCGCAAAGGTTAATAAGACATTGATTTTACCACAGGCTATTTATATATTTTAAGCATCATATTTAACAGCTTAAATTTGTTAACTGTTATGAAGAAATAAAACACTAACAATATGTGAAGCCTTCATCGGAAGAACCGCGGAAGTCCATTTTCGGTTTATTGATATATCCCCCCAAAATATTTTTAAATCTACAGATATAATATATCCGTAGACGTTGACAATTTTTTTAAAGTCTACATCAATAAACTGAAAATGGACTCGGGCAGTTCTCCCGATGAAAGCTTCATTTGCATTTTAAAGTTTTAATGCTACATAAAATTGATTAAGCAGGAATATAGTCTGTGATTGGGTTTACAGTTCTGATTTTATTATTCCGTATTGTGTAGTCATAATTAGAAAATTATATTTGCATACGTACTATTTTCGGGACCTCCTCCCCCCACCGTTCGCACCCATACGCAAAATCGCCGAAATTCCAAACACCCACCCCCCTCGCTGCACACATAATATGCAGACGGCCCCTAAAGAATCTTTTAAAATTCTGCCTTAAAGTTCACTAAGTATTACATTTTAACCAAACGACCAGTCGCTGTTAAATGCAAACCTTTCAGAGTACTAGATCACTGATCTCGTGTACACTTCAAGTGTTTTATAGCAGAGCCTTTTCAGTAACTGGCCTTGAGCTCTGGAATTTTTCCAATTAAACTCTGATTCTGTCAATTATAATTAATGGGTATGTGTGTAAGGTCGAAACTCGACATTCGTCTCTCTCAACTTGCATAACATGTACACAGCATAGCCTGGCTGTTGTTTTCTGACCTATCAGATTTTGACTTGACTTTCGAACCAGATTATTCTGTTAATGAAATATCACTCAAAATAACAATCAATAATGTCCTAGAGAGCATGAAAAGAGTGCTTTATTATGGTTTGCTGGCAAAAACAAAGGTGGCACAGTTGAAGATGACTGGAGCTGATGCAACCACGGTTTGTATGCATGAGTATGAGTATGTTGTAACTGCCAGTAGGTGACCAAGTATGGCCCGCAACAGAACTATCGGATAATTCAGTGTAATGCATGGTACCATTAGAACAGGGTGCAAACATGTGCCTTGGATCTTTAGAAGCCGCAACACAGCAAAAGCCTTTGCATCAATGGACATCCTATTAATCCTTTCAGATTCATATTATCATCATCAAAGAATTCCTATTTAGGTTCAACGTAACCATGTTGCAGCATTCATCGTCTTAAGCAAGATCTACAATCATCCACCCTGTGTTGCTGTGGTGCATTGAAGCATGGCAAAATTTACATTAATGAACTCACTTACTCGCTCCACCTCTGAATCCACCCATTCTTCTTCGAGGTCCACCACCTGGGCCAAACGGATCTGGACCTTGCCTACAACAATTTGAAAAGCATTGTAATTATATATTTAATTATGACAAGAAGCATCCAACATCTATCTTTTGACTTCTACATCACTGTTATCATAACGTACAATGCTATGAGCCTATGACATAAGGATCTAGGATATATCACCGCCAGTGACTGAGGAGAATTCTGCATGCCTCAAAGCATGACGGAACACAGAATAAACTGACCAAGACATAAGTACTTGTAAAAAATTTTAAAATTCATGTATTTCTTCATTATTTCCTTCACTTTTAGGACCACAGTCTAATTAATAAAAATATTATAACTCCTTCAAATGTAAAAGAATTTTCAACATTTTTGCCATGGTCTGGCATTAACTTTTTTACATTTATTATGCTCATATAAAACATGCTGTCATGTCAAATTATTTTATACAGGTTATAGGAGCTTGAAAATAGAAAGGTAAAAACTGTTTAGTGTAACTAAAAAAACATGTTTTGACTAACTCTGTGCAGATGGAGAGGAAGAGAAAATAAAAATAATTATAAGAAATGATGTTCACATAACGTCTGTAGGTCAAGAACTGACTGAGTTATCACAAGTTTACAATTGCTTAGGTAGTGTCACAGTAAAATCGTTTATTCAGGACCTAGGTAATAAAAATTCTCCTTGTGGTTGAAGGGGTTAAGTGAACAGTTCCTAGAAGTCAGTAGCATAGCAAATGGCTTTGAGTTGAGGGCCTAGTGGCTGATGGTGGTGATTCTGGACTAGATTATAGCATTTGACCATTTGTAATAATTCAAACCAGAACATTACATAGTCAAACAAAGATTGCCTATAAATTGAACTGAAAATGAAATGATGGAGCAACGAAACTTGTGTCTAATCTTTCTATTGCTAACAATCAAATCCCAGCTAAAGAGAAACATATCAGTCAAATTTACATGTAGCCATTTTTAAGAGGCATATTATCAACTGAACTGTGAACATACCCTGAAACTCTGTAGCCGGAAGAGTAGTTAACACCACGGCTGGTAGAACTTGGCTGAAATAATGACATTTATTATAAATTATTTACTATATTCATATATATCTTGAACAAAACTCATCAACTTATCCACAAATGTCTCTAGAGTTCATTTAGGAAACAACTTCTGAAAGTCACATGTTGAAGCAACTTAAACAATGAAACTATTCTAATATTTCACAGCACAACATATACAACACTTAAGAATTGCACTAAAGTAAATTATGTATTGTGATGTGATAAGGGACAATGTTATACAAAATCATCAACCAAACACTGATGTTATGCACAGCACATATTCCTGTAATTATGGAGTTGTAACTATTATGAGGACAATTTAACACTCAGTTTGCAAAGTACGAAAGACATGACACATAGACACTTGCACATGACCAGTGATCACATACACAAAAGCTCTACTTTCTTACTAAAATTATAGTATCTGGCAAAAAGATGCTGGGCAAAGGACAGCTCCTGGTTAAGAATGACCCAATGATTCACTACAGATATAGCAAAACTAATGAGGGACAGGCAGCAGAGTACACCTATGTCAATCTTTGCCAGTTGTTGCCGTTACCAAAGTCATATAAATTCGATTTCGACTGGGTTGAGTTGGAGCTGATTACTCGACATCCAGGACTTTAACGAGTCTAATAGCTGCGAAAATTTGTAATGTTTGAACAAGGGCGGTCGCTTGAGAGGCAGAACCCTGTATAATTGTATATAGGTGTCATCAGCATGGAAGAGAGGAGTTAATAGTTACAATTTCAGAAGTGTATAAAATATACAATGCAGAATCTCTATGGCTTAAATTATTATTACATTATGAAGATATAACAGTTTAATATTAAATTTCATGCCTTAGTCATTTTCATAACAACCCACAGATATCATAAATTTTCATTCACCCAACAATCTGAAAGACCATACTTGTAGTCTGACAAACTCACACAATACTGCTGTAAGAACTTCCCCCAACTGGAAAGTTGATGATGACCCACATTCACCATTTATAAAGCAAGTGAATTCAATTTATGCAAACCACATGTAACTTCATGTACAGCAGCATTGTCCAATGGGGCCTTGCTAAAGATAACATTTGGATGGATTTATGTCGTAGAACCAACCAACTAACTCTCTGGCCGACTTCAGTGTGTCACTAACTCCTCTTCAACGGATCAGTTATAATACTCGGATCTCATATCATATTGTTGCTTTAGTTTCATGCTGTCTCCTTGCTTGAGCTCGATCTTACCTGTGTCCTCTCTGCTGCCCAGTGTTCAACGTTGCAGTGCATCAAGCATCTAAAGCGCTCCACCACAAGGGGAATTCCTAGTTCCACGGGCTCGTCTGTCTACCAGCCAATGCTGAGCTTTCTCGATTCCAGCCCCGCCATCTGGAATGACTCCATTCGGAACTGCGCTTGTTACTTCTGATCAATCAAACCGGGTTTTATAAATCAGTCAGGACTTGTTCTTTAGCCATGGCTGGACTAAGAGCGCTTCTGAGCAGATTTCTTAAAAGGGTGCTATATAAATTTTATAAATGATTCACAATTATTTAAATTTGAAATTGAAATTCTTGAAATTTGATATTGCCCTTCTTCCAACATCCTTTACTCAGAAGTGCACACGCCTCGACAGCTCAATTGCAGTTGTACTTCAGAGCAATTGAGCGCGAAAGACTTGCTCAAGGTCCCTACACAGTGACTGATGCCTCAAGCGAGGGTTGAACCCATTCGCTCAGCGCACACTGAGTGTTACGGGCTGACCGCTCTAACCGACCAGCCACCGTGCCACCCAGTTATGTGCACAGGTCCGAGCTGAATGCGATGATAGTTAAACTTTTTTCACCCAGTCTTTCCCACTCTCACCCAGCCGATATGGTCTTTTTAAGACCATATCGGTGTGGCACAGTGGCCGATCGGTAAGAGCGGTCAGCCCGTAAGGTTCAGTGTGTGCTGAGCGCGCGGGTTCGAGCCTCGTCCGGGGCATCACTTTGTAGGGACCTTGAGCAAATCCTTCGCGCACCATTGCTCTGCAGTACAACTGCAATTGCGTCGTGAGGTGTGTGTATGCACTTCTGAGCAAAAAGATGTTGGAAGAAGGGCGGTATCAAATTTCGGAAATGAATGAATGAATATCTACAAGCCTATGGTGATAAGTTCTGATAACTTATAACCCAAGAAAAGTCCCTTGGACATCAAAAGAAAAATAAGGAGATGTGTCAACATAGGAACCAGGGTTTCTGGAGCAAGGCAGGCTGAAGCCAGCTAGGAGACTCGGGTTACATAGTTTCGTTTAAAAATAAACTGCGAACTGCCAGTTTGTCAAAAAAATGTTACGCACACTAAATTCATGTGTGCGCTGGCTCCACGGCTTGTGCATGCATGCACATGCGCACAGCTTAGACGGAACATCGGTCACAGGGCATAACATGCAGGTCAAAGGGTCAAGCAGTCATAGCTGGATCCTGACCCACATTCTGATATGTAATCCCTATCCTGCATCTACCCATCAAAATTGAAAACTGGTAATTCCAAGTCAAATAATCGTTATTCCACTATGTGTAAGTTAGTAAAGACAAACTGTAACTTACGTTTATAATTGTTCGGAAGCTGAAATAATAATTAAATTTGCTTTATAACTAATATAAAACATATTACAAAAATTCAAGTCAAAGCAAAGCAGATTATAAGTAACTGCAGATTATCTAATACATTTTAAAAAACAAGCAAACAGAATTTTTTTACAAGGAATAGTAAATTTAAAGCTATCAAAAAACATGTCATCATAAGTGTACCAATAACTATGTCTACATGGTTATTGCCATGCATGAACTAGGATGAAAGGGACATAGTGTGGTATTTTATATGGCTCATCAAGCCACACAATTCAGTTAACTGCAATAACTTTTATAAATTAGGACAATTCGTTTTTCTGCAGTTATCATAAAGTCACACACTATCAATCATATACTTACAACAGTGTAACAAAGTTTACGACACCCCAAAAGACATCTGATACTATCGAGATTCTCAAAATGGACTGCGGCTTTGACTCAACTATCTGGCCTACAATAACAAACATTTACTTTCATTATTAGAAAAGAAGCATATAAACTATATAACTGGATAATGTACACCACAATTATAATGAGAAATGGGTGAAAAAAGTTGTCTCCATATTTGGCTCCTCTGAGACCCCTTGCACTTTAGCTGAAAACATTGTTGGAGCATCTGGCAATTACTCTGATGGTATATAATTATATGAAATTTCAAAACCAAAACTGAGATCTGTCCGCGAGAGCAGCAAACGAGATTACAGATCCCACAAATAGTGCATTGTAGCATGTTGGACATCGTATTGTATGTTCATATGATCCCACAAAAATCCTATTATCAAATGCACTATATATAGTCAAGGTATAAGGTTCCATTAGCTGTTAAGATGTCATTCATAATATAATACAACAGAAGTATCACTGTAACGAAATTCCTACCATGTCACTTGCTACATGGTGCAATGTCAGGTGCCAAGACCAGGTGCCAAGGCCTTTGCCCAGCGTTTGGCATTGAGTCATATAAAGAATGATGCAATGTAATCGAACATTTATATAGCGCCTCTACTCAGAGGCGCTCTCTGCATTGGCCTGAATAATATTAAACGTCACTATGATCGAATGAAAGACATCATTTAGCAAAACAGTGCATTGTAAGCTGAGTCACCAGTGGCAGGACGATGCATAAGCATGGAACCAACCAACGGATTCAAGCCGATAGCTGGCATGGATATATCAGAGTCTCTGGGCCAAGTTGCGCCGAAAGGATAGAACAATGTTTAGAAGACACGCAAACACGGTGACGATGTTGACGAGTTGTCCGTCACTGGTGGAAGATGATGCATGGCCAGATATTCAACTAGGCACAAAGAGGACGTAGAAGAGGCTTTAGTCATGTGTTGCTTTGTACATCGAATAGCCATTCGTAACATTTGGTCAAATTCACTCCAATGGTCGCATAAGCCGCCCCCCACAGACACTCGGCTACAGAGGGCATACAATGTCTGCATGGCTGAGACTTGACCATATGCATCTAAAGTATGGGCATCATGTGGACTCAGTAAAACAATGGGTCTGAGTTTTAATCTTTCTGATTTTCTGCTATGAAATGAAAATCGGATTTTAATTAAATTTATAAAACAACAATCAACCTAAGTAGAAACACACAAGACTACCATTTTTCTACAAAAATCTAACTAAAAGCACAAATATCGCTAATATTAGTGCATACAAGTTACTACCTCCGAGAGAAAACTAAGGCAAAGCTAACAAATTCATAAAAGTTGTGCGAACTGTCAATCTAAAAATCAAGAGAACGAGACTCTTTTTAAATATTAGAAACTCGGACTCGGCCTCAGCAAAATTCAGCTCATAAAACTTGGTACTCGGTAAGAAATTCAAACTCTGATGGTACTAGCTCCCTACTGATGCCATGAAGTCACATGCACCAGCTTTATGCCAACGATGTATAGCATTACATTCCCTACAATGTCACTGGCACTGTGACTTCTGTGAAGATGATGACATCGATGCACTATTCTATTCTATTCTATTTACTAATTTATAAAGCGCCTCTTACAGTACAACCTAATCAGAGGCACTCGCAGTGCAAAAAACCTCTAGAGAAAAGTAGGGCATAACTGGAAATCGCCTCGGACATTCACCTCGGCCGAATATTGGACTATTCGGAAGTATTCGCCTCGGCAAATATTACACACGCAAATAGCTAAAAATAACTTTTACGATAAAATAATTTTTTTTCATCAAATAAATTTAGGCCTAATCGACTTACTTATAAGTTATTAATTAATTCAACATGAACTTAACATTACATTGAATTTTCTTTAAAATAATGATGTTAATTTATATATTTTAATTTATTTTGGTTGCATTCCCCAGCTGGCAACCAAATCAGTAATTTTCCCGCTTGAATTGGCTCCACCCACTTTCCAGTAAACATTAGAGAGTAAGGAAGTCGTTGATAACTTAATATTTCAAATTTGATGACAAGGTTTTAAATTTTTTTACCCAAATAAAGTTATTAATAAATAAATATATTATCATAGTCGAGAGAGTGATGATACGCTATTTTTGAAGGATATTGCTATAGACTTTGCATTATTATAGATAGTTCTCCTTAGCTGTGCACATGGTGGGTTAACTACGCTTCGACTACGGATGGTACTCGCTGGTAGTGGCGGTGCAACATGGAAGCAAAATACACAATTGCGTACCAAAAGAAAGATCAATTTTTAACAAAATTATGGTACATCTTTCAATATGTTTTAAATGAATATCATGTGCAGATCATGCGTATTGCCGCTATTGCATACCAAATTTTCAAGGCCAGCACTACTTGCTGGCCAGATTTGCGGATACTATTCGGTTCGTACCCGGATCCGACAAATAGTTCATCCAAATACTCGGATTCGGTACTCGGTGGAAATTGTCTACTCGGTTATGCCCTAGAGAAAAGAAAACTAAGAGAATGAGCAGAAACGCTTGTGCTACTAGATAAGATTGAAGCCCGAGTCACAGCAGGAAGACTGTTCCATAGCAAAGGGTCAACAGAGGCATAGGCACGATGCTGAGCTGTGGCAGTTCTAGACCGAGGTACAAGAAGGTCCTGACGGTCTAAAGAGCGGAGAGGACGTCTAGAGGTAGCCTGGATAGGTTGCCTGATAAGATCACAAAGATAGCATGGAGCTTGACCCAACAACGCTTTGAATGTAAGTAAGAGAACTTTGAAATGAATCCTATCAGTCAAGGGAAGTCAATGAAGATGTTCAGTCATGAAAGTAGAAATATGGGAGAAACGTGGAAGACGGGCGATCAAACGAGCAGCTGCATCGAGTACAGACTGGAGCGGAGTGAGGTGGAGTTTTGGTAGGCCGATGAGTAATGAGTTAAGAGTAGTAAATGTGGGAACAGATGAAGGCATGAACCATGGTCGAAATAATTGTTGAGGACACAGATCGTCGGATGGCGCGTAGTCGCCGCAAATGATAAAAGATGGACCGAGAGAGATTAGACATATGTGCAGAGAAAGACTTACTGTCCAGAGTAACAACCAGATTGTGAACATTTGACGAAAATGTAAACTGAGGGAACTGTTTTTGCAAGTAAAGCGTGATCAAGTTTAAGCAGCTGCTGGCTCTCTGCAAAGATGGCTTCTAATCAACATTTGCTCTTGAATCCTTCTAAGATCCAGTTCATCTGGCTAGGGACTCATAGGTAACTGGTATATATAGACTGGCATTTGTTAGCTGATACTTATCCTGATAACCCTTTCTCACTGACTGTTCAATACCTTGGAGTAATGTTAGAATAGGGGCTTAGCTTCTGACAGCATATCAATTTGGTCAAACAGAGTTGTCATTATTGGCTTTGCCAACTAAGTATACACGGTGATTCATTAAAAAACGTACCCCTAGATATTTAATTGTAACTCCGTCAAATATCGGTTTATGTCAAAAAAATTTTAAGTGAACATAGAGGAATCAGTTCTGAATAGGAAGAAAGTTACAGTTTATGTTCAAATTGACCCCCTCGGGCAGTAACACACGCGCGAAGACGCCTACGCCACTGCCTGACTGACTCATCAATGATGCGCTGATCCATTTCATCCCATACCTCCACAATTCGGTGACGCAACTCGTCGACATCATGTATTCGATTTCTGTAGACTTTTTCCTGCATGACGCTCCATATCTTATAGTCCACTGGATTCAAATCAGGGCTATTAGGTGGCCAGTAATTAGGCGGGATGAAATCAGGTGTTTCAGTTTCGAGTAACGCAACGGTCTCCCGAGCTCTGTGCGCAGGAGCGCTATCCTGCTGGAAGATGAAATACTCCGTTATCTCACGAATGTCAGGCAAGAGACCCTGCATTAGTAGAACATCTCTGTAATATTGTCCATTAATCTTAACACCTGGTTCGATGAAATGGATGTTCGTACGACCGAGTGCAGATACCCCGACAGATACCATAAGGGACTTGCTGAAAGTTGGTCGAGTCCGCAAAAGACGATTTGCTGGAACGTCTCTCTTCCTTGTACCGGCTGAGACATAAATACGATCATTCTGACTGTTACTGGGTGCTGCCACAGTAAACAATTTCTCATCAGTAAACCAAATGAAATTCACTAAGCTTGCAGGATACAACCTCAGTAGCTGACGGGAACGTGTCAATCTTGCTTGCTTGTTGGCTGCTGTGAGTTCTTGAGCGTGTCGTTTCTTTAAACATCGCAAATGTAAATCATTCTTGACAATTCTCCAAACTGATGTCTGACTGATTCCTATTTCTCGAGCAATTTGTCTCTGTGTGCGATGCGTTTACGGCATATCTTCCTGGCTGAGCACCAGCGATTCAACCTTTTCAGCATTGTCGGTTGTTGCTGCCGTACGCGGGCGGCCGCTGCCTGGTCGACGATGGAAAGACCCAGTTTTGTCGATCTTTGAAAGTAACGCATTTAATCCACCAAGAGTCCACTCTTTATCAGGAAATTTCTTTAGAAAACGTTTTGCACTGTACTTTTTATTCTTTCGTAAGAATGTAACAAATTGTTTATCCTCTTCGGTAAACACCATTTTTTCGCGATATTTTCGTGACGTCATTAGTTTCGTCAATCGCGTTACGTCATTTTAGCTTGGTGTGTCAAATGATTTATGTAGCACTTGAATAGAATATCAAGCATCATTATTCTGAAATTTCATTAAAATTAATGGTCATTTACCTGAGTTATGCTAACCTATGTAAGGTACGTTTTTTAATGAATCACCGTGTAGTTTATCATGCTCCCCTTCTACTAATGCTACTGTGACTCTTGTAAATCTTTTGCTCAGTCTAACATGGCATCTTCACTGTGTTCTCTACTCAGCTGTAGGCCTACACCTCATTGGACAAATTCTTAAATATGCCACTATCTCTACTTACAAGCATGATGTTTTGCACTGGCTTACTGTTTCTTAGCATCTATCTTACAGGGCTGCTACGTTTGTTTGGTAATGTCCTCTTGGCAATGCCCCGTCTGATCTCTGTCGTCCTGTGTATGACCTCATTGCCTGTCAAAGTTCTGCTTTCTCTTGGGAAGGGGGAGAAAGGAGAGCTTATGGTTCCACAAGCTCAAACTTCTGTTAAACAGTGCAAAGCCTTTTTGATTCTGGGGTCCTTCGCTTGGAATCGGCTTCCACTAGAGCTAGCTCGTTACGGTTGTTACCTGACAACACCAGGCCTACAGTTTAGAAATTGCCCATATCTCTATTTTTTTCAACTGATGCTCAGCTGGGAGCACCTCTGAGTAAGTTTCTTGAAGGGTTCTATATAAATAATCGGATGACCAGTTCATTCACAGGCACTTAGTGAAAATATAATAGCATACCTATATTTTCCATTAGGATGAAGACCATTGTAGTTAGGGCATAACCAAGTAGACAATTTCCACCAGGTACCGAATCTGAGTATTTGGATGCATTATTTGCCGGATCCGGGCACAAACCGAATAGTAGCGGCAAATCTGGCAGCGACTAGAGAAGCGAGTACTAACCTGCCAGGTGCACAACTACAGAGAACTATCTATAGTTAATGTAGAGTCTATAGCAATCTCCTTCATATAGCGTATCATCACATTCTAGGCTATAACAATATATTTATTATTTAAAAAGTTTTTGTGAAAAAAATGTAAAACCTTGTTATGAAATTTGAAATATGAAGTTATCAACGATGTCTTTACTCTCTGTTGTTTACCGGAAAAAGGATGGAGCCAATTCAAGTGGGAAAATTACTGATTTGGTTGCCACCTGGGGAATACAACCAAAAGAAATAAAAATATATTAATTAACATCATTATTTTAAAGAAAATTCAATGGAATGTTAAGTTCTTGTTTAATTAATCAATAACTTATAAGTAAGTCCGTTTGTCCTAAATTTATTGGATGAAAAAATATTACTTTATTAAAAAATGATTAAAAAGTTATTTTTAGCTATTTGCGGGGGTATTATTAGCCGAGGCGAATACTTCTAAATAGTCCAATATTCGGCCGAGGCAAATGTCCGAGTCAATTTCCGATTTTGACCTAATTGTAGTAGTAACCATTTCAGTTTAAAGACATTGTGATAACACAAATCATTAGTGTTGCCCTCCTCCTTAATCCAGGCTTGAGACTATTGGCTTTATCTACGTGCAAGCTGTGACCATTGTTATCAATCGTCCGCTTATATAGTTAGGTCGTGGGTACCTATGAGTTAACTTTAAGGAGGCACTATATAAATAGGCACAACAGGGTCGTCCCTCAGGCGGATGACTGACCACTGTGGATTTATCATAAGGATGCCATACAAGAGTATGAATACCTTACATATATGAGATTCATCTCTTGTTATTACTTCAACTCTTCTACTACTTAGCATTTATTATGAGTTCTTGTTAAGTGTTTGGTTGTGTATGTCGTCTGATTGCAGGCGTTCATATTAAAGAAAATACTTACTTACTTACAATAACACTTATTACGTGATGTACTCTTATCAGCTGTAAATCAAGAGGAATGGATTTATGATAGATTACTTTAAAAATTCGATTTACTACACATAAATAAATCGCACCTCCAGAAATGAATGGCATTTCTTTCTGTCTCAAACGGTCGAACCGCGTAGTTAAATATTCCTTGATGTTACCATTCACGTAAAACCCAGCGACGTCATGAAGATAACGCAATAGCGGATGCAACCATACGTTATATATTTCCATATAGATGCAACACAGATTCGGTCACTATGGATTCGGTCTGTTCATGACTGCTCAGGGCATACTCGGAGCAATATCAGATTATGCCCACCACCGCACCAGATGCACATTGTTACGCGCCTAATATTACATAGGCTCCTTCAGGTTCCAAATAAGTTAAGCTAGTTTGGCCTATATAGGTAGGAGAATATATTTGTTTGGTTAAATAGTTTTATAGGCCTACAGTCAGTGTTGGGCACGAGACCAAAACCTCGAGACCAAGACGGAGAGGTCCAAGACCAAGACCGGGTGGTTCGAGACAAAGACCAAGATCAAGACCGGGTGGTCCAAGACCAAGACCAAGGCCGAGGGTCCGGGACCAAGACCAAGGCCGATACTCTTTTTTTAAAATAAACAATTCAATTTATAAAGACGCTAAAATGGAATAAGACGCTTAAAACATTAATTTTATTGCTGAAGAATACTAATCTTAATAATGGGTCAGAAAACAGTTTTACCGGCCAGTCTGAACTTTTGCGGGTTCAGTCCTAATTGGCTTCGGCCTAAAAATATCACACTATAAATTACTTGCAGTAGGCCTATACGATAGGTAGGCCTAAATACTGTAAGACATCTGAACAAGTAGATTAACCTTCCGTTTGAACGGTGTAGACCTACTTGTACTAGGAATTGTAGGCTAACGGTGACTACACGTGGCCGACCACATTATTAGATTGTTTTCCAAAACTTTGAATTTTTTAAAGCAAATTTTGAAATGGCTGGTTCCGTTGCAAATGGATCTTTTGCCCATAGCAACATGTATAAAATCGCATAGGGCCTAAACATCTGGTGTCTCTAATAATCGAAAATAACCGAAAAATGTCAAAGAAATTGCTCTGATACGGCAAATGACCAAGAACGGTAACCTAAGACGGTGACAAATCCCAAGGCCGTTCCTCTACGACCAAGACCGATGGTCCGAGACCAAGACCGATGCCTCGAGACCAAGACCAAGACCGCAGTTTTCCGGTCTCGAGACCACATCCCTGCCTACAGTGCAATTTTTATCCATAACCTATAGACCAAACATCGTTGCCCAGACTTGTATCCAAGTATGCGCCACTGCCCATTCACGAACAAAGGCAAGATTTCGTATTCTATGCGAGCATAATAGAATACGCATCACTGTTTTCAGTTATATAACTCTTATAAAATAGGCTGTTATGTTGTGCATGTAAATGACTGCGTTCTGTCAGCTATAATTGTTTTCTCAATATTCGGGCCGGATATACATGGTATTAAATGCCTATTTATTTTGTTGAATGTCTATTGGGTTAGGAACCGTTCATAAATGACGTCACTCGCCTAGGGGTCACAGTGCAGTTGTGACGAGGGGAGGCGTAGGGTCGACGAAATATGACATCAACATTAAACCAAAGAGAGTAGAGTCGTAGACTAAGATATGACACTTCCTATCTCGCTGTGTATTTAGTCTGTGTGGTGGTCAAAGCACAAAATCCACTATACCATTCGCTGCGTGGCAACGTGACTCGCCACGTAGCGAATGGTATAGTGGTTTCTTAGCAACGACAATCGATTCCAAGGTAGGTGACGTGAACATTCAGATACAACGCGGAGATAGGCTAGGAGTGTCACATCTTAGTCTACGATTCTACCATCTTTGATTAAACTACGTATTCTATGCGAGTAATAAATGCCTATTTATTTGATAGAATATCTGTAGGCTTAAGGACCGTTACTTTAATCAGAACGTGCACGCTTTTGTGAAAATATTCCGCTGGACAGCAACTGTTGACGACTGACAGACAAACGATGTAACAAATTAAACAGCAAGATTGTTTTCTATATCGGTTTGTATATAGGTAAGGGTCGTCCGTGCGACTTGAGACGAATCTTGACCCTCCTCCTCACAAAAGTCATGCACGGCCCCTCAAAATGAGGTCACAAAGCTCTGACCCTCACCCCGAAAAACCAGATGTCCACAATGTTATATGCAAATTTTCATATAATTATCAAAAAAGTAATTATAACTGTAAATACTTTAAACAATGTATTACATGAAAAAATGGACAGCATAATTATTGCACCCATTACGCATTCCATAGCTATAGGATGTAAAGCTCTGGTAGAATCATTACATTCATAAAGAAATGTTTGATTAATAACTAACTTTAAACAATCCAAACTTCACATGCTTCTCCGTTCTCCCACGGATAAGCAAAATGCTCTTTCATTTAATAAACATGAAGAGCTTGGATCTCATATCATCCTGCTCAATTGATATTCCACTCAGATCCAGCTCTTTTTCGCCTATCCAGTCTTCACTCTCTCCATTTACTTCGTTTGCGATTACGACATTGCTGATGTGCAGCGACTGACTCTGTGGCTTGTGCGTTTTGGCAGAATAATAAATTGATTCCTGCTTGTGTGTTAGAATCTACAGAAAAATCCCAAAATTGACAGCGAGTGTAAAAGTAAACAATCCAAAAAAATTTAGAAAACAAAAGGCTTAATCCTGATTAGTGTTGTCAAAATTTTATTGTGGTAACAATTGCTGCTAGTTAATTGGAACATGTGTAATTGAGTGAAAGCTTTTATTAATGTAGTGTTAAATAGATATACCAAATTATATTTTATTACCTTCATACAAACCTGGGTTTATGGGAAGGAGTACATTACGTAGCTACCTCTATAGTTGTCTAGCATCATTTAAAAAAATGCAGATCTGATGGATGTGGCCTACTTGTAAGAACTACTGTCATTTATGGCATTTGACATTACAGAAAACGTAAAAACCAACTTCCTGCCACCATAATTTAGTACAACCCAGGTGACGGTCCGCTATCAAAATAGAAAAGAAAGAGTTTTGCTGTAAAAAAGCCCATCATTCGGGGCATTGCATAATTACAAAATGCTGGAAATCGCCGCTTTTGACCCACCAACCTGTAGCATAGTCCCAGATCTTACTATGTGAAAACTCAATTATCATTCATACGATTTATTTCATTAAGGTATTTTGAAAACGCAATTTAAAGTGCAATAGCAAATTAAATTAATTTAAAATGTGTTTGTAAATTAAGTCATACAATTACGTAATTATGCAGTGACTCATCAGGACATAGAACTAAAGTACTATAAAATTATCACCTCACCAAAAGCTTAAAATTCAAGACTTGTCGATGTATTTATTATTAAACGAACAACTTCTAGAGCGCCGTAACGCAGCCATGCCGCTACACGGGCGCTTGCCTACTCACTTCAATAACAAATGCAGATGGTAGCCAGTGAGATAAGTTGAAGACAGCTGGCAAAACATCGTCGGACAAAGGTCCGACGATGTTTTTCTGACTCAAGGAGCCTTGGATAAAGACAAAACAATTTCAGAATAAAAGTTCTACATTTTTATGGTTTAACGAGTTTCATGTGATGTTCGTGACTGTTAATGAACATCAAAATTACATATACTCGGTCATCAACTTCAGGCACTGGGAGACAGACTTATATATTAATGTCAACACATTCATATAATTATTACGTTGGCATGAAAGGCACAAATTGAAAATGACAAATACAGGAATACACACTGTACTACAGCACATAATTAAAAACACTAACACAAAAATTTCATCATTTGCTTTCTAATTAATATTTTAATTCATTTGAGCTGTAAAACTGAGAGCTTAATTATGGTTAATGTGTAAAGCAATGCAATATTGATGAAAACCAAACCTGTACCAAATGGTCGTCAATCTAGTTAAGCAATATAGTGACAAATCTGTTACCAACATTCATGACAGGTCACAAATTGAAATTGGTACTCTTTAAATTTCAATAACCCAAAATTGCTGGGATTCTTCAGCATGATTAATTTAAAGACCGGGCATACAATTAACAAAAAATGTTCAGATACGTTGCTCATTTTGGGAAAGAAATGCTGGCAGTTGAACTGTTGGTATTTCGAGTAGAAGACGAATGACTTAGGATCGCAGGTTTTCTACTAATAATTTCTGGAACCAGTTTCACAACCTGTTGTTGTTGTTGATCTGTTTCATGAATATCAAGAAGTTCATCTCCTTCATCTTCAATGGACACTTTGTCAATGTCTACATCATCACTTTGTTGTACATGTAGATATGGTTTTGTGCGTACCCTAAGAAATTCTTCACGCGACAATACCCGTATGCCAGATGCCAACAGCAGCTTTCCATGTCGTGTCCTCAGATGTCGCTTATAGGTATTGCGCGTTTTAAATCGCTGAGTACAATCAGTGCACATAAATGGCGTTTCTCCAGTGTGTCGGCGCAAATGTTCCTAAAACATTAACATTTTATATTAACTATTACACAAAAATTAAAACCGAAAGTTCCAATATGTGATTCGCATTGCTATGTGACTTTGCACACACTAAAATTTGTTAATGATAATAATTATGATGCAGTTGAGTTTTTGACTGTGCAAGAAATTTAAGTCCTTCACAGCACCTCAGCCCTCTCAAATGACACTTCCAATACAATATCGTCTACCATAGAAAAATTGGAATTATAAGTAGACACAGTGATGGTAGGTTCAATACTGAGGCGGGTATACAGCATTACTTGCATCAATGCTGCCTTATATAAGTCTCATACACGAGTCTAAGTGATTTTACAACTGCAACCAGCTTGAAAGTGTACACAAAACTCTCAGCAATGACACATCTTGCAGTGGCTTATGCATTCAAAAGATACTGTCCACTACCAAAGCATGGAACAAGATGTATTCTGCTCTCATTTGTTTACAAAATCAACAATCTTCAATGTAAGGTTGTTCATTATAATTCTCAACTTCACAATGACTTATTTTCCTCATTGTTTGGGTTCTGCCGTATCCATATCTGCATTTCAGAAGTTTCTACAGTTTGTCTTGGATTTCATGTCTTTCTGGACAGCATTTGGTCACAGGTCATCAAAAGTATGACCACTGCTTTTGAATTGGGACCAAAAGAGGTAGACTGATTCCTATCTGGACATTGTCAAGCTCCAGACTTATACATGATATGCCATTTGCATGTGTGGGACATATATTGGTAATTCCTGCTATTATCCTGTAAATTTATGCCATTTGAGCTATAAAAATAGAAGTAAACTATATTGCTAAGAAGTCTTCAAAATAAAAAATAATTACAATAGCTGTATTCTGAATATGTACAAAGCAGTGAGTAAAAATATTAAAGTTGATAAAATACATTTGCAATCCTAACCTATAAGATGTGCCCACAATTAAGATTGATACAATCAGTCAACATTAAAAACCAATTTGACAGCTATAAGTTGAGAATTTAGCAGGAAAATTGTATGCACAATGTTACACATACAAATACACATTTATTCCATGTTTACTATGAGAATGACTTCCTGCATGTTTCACCATCATCAGATGTATATATATATAACAAATACATTAAACTAGATATGTCTAACAAATAAATGTAGTTGTGTTTTTAAGGACATAGCCAGAAAGGGGCTAAAACCCATAACCCCCCTAACTCTGCCCACTACATTGAAAAAATCTAACAATTTTGATTTGAAGATTTTACTAAACGATGCTTCTAGAACACCTAAATTAAATACAATACAACTTCTGTACTTACTTTAAAATGGCTTGGATGCCTGAACATACGACCACAGTCTTTGCAGGTGAAACGATTTTGATTATTGTGAATTAACATGTGGTAATTAAGACTGTGCTGTCGAGTGAATGTAGTATTACATATCAAACAGAGAAATGGTTTGATGCCTGTAACAATATAAACAAGAAACAAATTCACATAACTACTTTGTGAAAATCCATAAGCAGCATACTGGATAGTTAGATGACCCACTATGCAGCACTGTACACAGAGATATATACAATTATATATTGTTAGTCTAGAGTGGGATGATATCCTATATGAACAATATTGCTAGACTCTACATTAGCAATAAGATAGTTCTCCATACCTGTATACATGGCAGGTTAGCTACGTCAAGGAGTGACTAAATGGGGCAAAGGAATGCTTTCTATCTATATAACAGAGGGGAATTGTTAGGTGGGTGTACTGCTGGTCTTTTTTGTTTGGCTCATTGCAGTTTGTCATATCTTTAGTTTGACATATTACCACATCCTTGACAAGTTACTTGAGTATTAGTCAAGTACCCGATCACCTCGAGTTTGTGTCGTCTGTGACTGACCGAGCTTCTGTTACGCTGCTCATTTCCAACTTCCCATCCCATTGAAGAGACTATGTGCTTCGTCGTCAGAATTCTAAGGTTGTATGTTCTTATGTATTGATTTAAATTATATTTCTTATTACTTTTAACCAGATTCTTTTCATCAGTCATAGGGCACATATAACAATACATACACACAGATATATATATATATATATGTATGTATATATATATTTATATATATATATATATATATAAACTCTAAATACATTTTAAGTAACTTCAGACAGTGCCTATAACATGACAAAAACCAGATTCCAGTAATTTGTTCTACCATAATAAAGTAATTTTCTATAAATTTTTAAAAGAAGACGCCGCAGAAAAGTTGCAAGATTGCCGATTTTTTTTATGCCAGAAATTTCTATAATATATTTTATGCATGAATAACAAATATTCTTCCATGATTAATATTCATTCTGCTACTAATTTGAGCTAAAATCAAACTGAGGGTTGAATAAAAACTTCTGTATTATTATTATTATAATAGCAACAGTCACATGAACACTGACCAGCATGACTTCTATAGTGATATAGAAGTGTTGCAGTTGCAGTGAAGGCCTTGGTCTTGCAAATCTTGCAGATCAAGGACGTATCTTCCTTCTTCTTGCATCGCAAGTCGTTGATATATTTCACTGCCAAATTCTGAATATCACAAATGTTGTTCAAGTGATAAATATTTCAATTCAATTTGAACACAATAACATGAAGTGAAGTATAAACGAAGCTGCAATAAAAATGCTCACATACACAAAATCTGGTAATATAGTCTCATTATTCTGAACACAACCCTATTTCCCAGTGGCAGATTAGCTAAAGAAGTAAGGTTCCCCCGCCCTACTTGAGTCGTAGAACTTGGCGACTCTCCGACATTTCACTTGTTCCGACGAAAGTAAACCTAGATCTGTTGTTGAACTAGTGCGTTATAATCACCACATGTTCATTTAGGCAAACCTGCCTGTATTTGATTATTAAACATATACACTATACGTGTTGGCCTACTTTCAATTGTGACAGACATTTACATATGTGGGCTATTCGTGTAACAGGGTTATCAAAACTTTAGCCATGCCACTTAGAGACTCCAGAAACAAAACTATGTCTACATTCATCATTGCACCAATCTGCAATTTCACAAAACTAAGTATTCATTAGTATTGACTTAATGTAAAATAATGGCAAATTCAATGTATGTATGTATCTTCGTTTATTTTAAATCTGACATACCACAGTAAGTTACACGATGTGAGACATGATTCCCTTTGGTATTGGGTCCGATTTTAGTTCAATTCTACTCTATAGATTGTTATTTTTTGTTGCAACTTTGTCAGTAGTTTTATAGCTAAAAAGAACACGTGTCATTTGCAAATTTCACCATTCTGTTGCGCTCATGGAGTTATAGTTACCATTCTATTTTTAGAAACTTCTTTATGAACCTCCAAATATTAAAGGTGTCATTGGGAACATTTCAGAGCAATTCACAGTTATAAAGTAAAAACATGTAGATACCGTATGTTGTAAACTTTACACATGTAACTTGGAGTCAAAATCGTCACACAAAACGGATGATTATAGTTCGTGGTTAATAAGCAGGACTTCTATGTGGCATTCATAAATTGGGAAGATTTACATTACCTTACATGTGAAAATCACAAACCTTCTCCATTTCTGACGAGGGATCAGTAATTTCGTATTTTTTTTGCTGTGAAGCTTCATCCATTGTTTCAAAGTCATCATTTTCATCATCCTCATCAGAGTCACAATCACTTATCATGTGAGAATCTGTGACTGGGAAACCTAAAGCAGAACATATGTAAGAAATGGAGTTAATTCAATTAAAACCATCTAGTTTACAAAGTCCTTGCATACATAATAGCAAAGAATTTAAAGCAATGCACATTAATTTCATCTCCTCATTTAAGATAAATAGCAGCTTAATTTTAACATACCATAGAATCAAGTAAGGTTTGGACAGATTTAAACACTATGGATAGAACTAAAAATTACACAATGGACCTCACTACTAATAAACAATTTTCCAATAACAGCATTTAAGGTTATGTTGATTAAATTACAATAGATCAATTGTACACATAAAAGTAGGGATGTTAAATGAAAATCGGAATTCTGATTTAAAGAACGGTAACCGGTTAATGTCATTTGCAAACCGGTATTCGATTATTTCAAATTTTTTTCGCCTTATTATTTATCTTACCTATCCCGGATTAATTCACATCGCATCTTCCAACACGGTAATTAAGAGCTGCCGATTGTTAATAAATGGCCCCTTTGTCGAGACACGCCTAACGTGGAAACGTGAGCCAGAGGAAGGGTAACCCGTGCCGACTAAGGCGTAACCGAGTAGACAATTTCCACTGAATCCGAGTATTTGGATGAACTATTTGCCGGGTCCGGCCCATCATCCAGGTACGAACCGAATAGTAGCGGTAACTCAGGCCAGCGACTACCATCCATAGGCAATGCGTAGTTAACCTGCCTCGTGCACAGTCACGGTGAATTATCTATAGTCAATGCAGAGTCTATAGCAATATCCTTCATATAGCATATCGTTGCACTCTAGGCTATAACAATATAGTTATTGTTTAATAACTTTATTTGTGACACAAATGTAAAACCTTGCTATAAAATTTGAAATATGAAGTTATCAACAACATCTTTACTCTCTAATGTTTACCGGAAAGAGGGTGGAGCCAATTCAAGCGGGAAAATTAAGTTTAGGTCTGTGTAATGCAACCAAAAGAAATTAAAAGATATAAATTAACATAATTATTTGAAAGAAAATTCAATGGAATTTTAAGTTCTTGTTTAATTAATCAATAACTCATAAGTAAGTCCGTCAGTCCTAAATTTATTTGATAAAAAATATTATTTTATTAAAAAAATATTTTATCAAAACAGTTATTTTTAGCTATTTGCGGGTGTAATATTTGCCGAGGCGAATACTTCCGAATTGCCAATATTCGGCTGAGGTGATTTCCGGTTATGCCCTGGTGCCGACCATCACTCAGACGGAAGACCCGATTCAAAGCACCACTCAAACTCTTCAGTATCGAGTGTTGACGCTGCATTGCGGTACGTATACATGAAATAACGTCCAGAGTTGTGTGATATTACAAATTTACAATATTTTCTAAGAACAGCAATAAAACTGGTATCCGGTTTAAAACCGGTTTTTAAAATCCGATAACCGGTTTGCCCCAAAAAACAGTATTAAAAAACCAACATAAAAGTAATAAAATATATGAACCAATTTATATATCCACGGAAATAACTGTTATCGCAAATCTTATAAGCAACATAATTTATCTATCTGCCTTTTGGTCAATATTTCATATGTCTATTAATTCTGGGTGAAATTGTGTGCAAAATACACACTTTACCTAATGCAAAATTCATTTAGTGCTGGCTCAAAACCATTCAAAAGCACATCGCTTTGGTATAATTGACATTCATTCAAATCGAACATCTATACACATGTAACTCCTCTTCAAGAAATCTGCTCAGAGGTGCTCATATTATAATTCACAAACAAAACGAAAAGCTGCATGCATACAATATAAGTATATGAACACATATATACATACAAAGTTCTAGCAGTATGCCTGACACTTGTTTGTATGTGTCTGAGCACTTGTGAAGCACATTGTAAGGACATTTCAAAAGCACTGTGTACATCACAAAGCAAGTGCATCTTCACATGATAATGCAAATGATGCTAGCAGATTAGGATGGCAGTGTGTCAGAAACCGGGCAACATAGATAGGACGGAGCGCTACCAATGAGGCACTAACGGACAAGCACTGTTATCCTACAGCCAATGTGCAGCGAGATATGAAGTCAGTGCAGGACATATGCATGTTAGCTGTGACTGGGGCATATTCAGAAATATGACCAATAAGCCCGGGAGCAAAGCGAAGGACCCGGTCAAGGCCCCCTATTAGACACTACAAAAGAAAAATCACGATAATATATCCATTTACACATTCCTAACATCAGAATAATCGGCTGCTAATGTGTTCTGCTAAACTGTTAATCGAACTTTTTATCTAATAATGCTGAGATAGTTAATTCAATTGAGATTGAACAACACTGGAGCTAAAACTGAGTTTTGTTTAAAAGAATAGAAATTCATACTCATAGTTAAGATTCCACAGTTTTCATAACTTTATGAATTCTGATGTAGGAACAAAAATATAATGTAATTTCAGCAGTCAAATGGAAGCTATTTCAGATCTGCCGAGAAGAACTACGCTACGTGGTTCAGTCAAGAGAAGCGTACCTACCCGTTACAGTTGTTAAACCGTGTTCCTCCATCAAAGATCCTGTATCAGTATCTGCTGCTAGAGTAGGCTGTATTCCAAACGCCAATGACTTGGGCACTCGCACAATGGGTATGTAGAGCCTGTTAGGTGTCGGCATCATCCCAGTCTCAACTCTGATGACAACACTCAAGATCTGTTTATCATCTTCATCCATGTCTTCATTCAATCCATACTTCCAACCTGATGTCCTTGATGTTCCCATATCTAGAATGGTTTCTTTTGAGTCGTCTTTCTTCTCCTTTTGAATACAAAAGCCGATGTAAGAATGGTCAACGTAAGGCTGGCTTTTGAACATCTCAAGACCTGTTCTGTCTCTGATGACAGAATGACTATTACCCAATACAGGACTCCTGCTAAGATCATCGTCATTGAGGTCAGTAGTAATGTTCGGTTCAAAGGCATCGACTGGTTCAACTTTCAATGGAAGACTTAAAATATCTGGTTTTATGTCGTGCCTTCTGGACACAAGTCGTGGAAAACTGTCTCCTTTTGAAGCTCTTCTACCTCGTCTGACATTATTAGATCCACTCAACATCGTCACATGATCTCTTGTCTTATTGTCATCTTTCTCTTCATGTAAACGAAGTCCAGTTGCAGCTGATAGCACTGATGATGATGATATGTTCTGTGAATGGTTGTCATCAGTAATGCCCAAAAGTCCAGTTGACTTTTTTCCTGTGAGGCTGTCCTTGGATTTTGTCTTTCTGTTTCCAGATTTATCTTTCCCTTTAAAAGACAGTTTTGAAGTATCACTTGTAAACATCAGTATTTGATTTTGGAATAACTTTAACCCTATACAGGCAGAATTAGCAGCAGCTAATATATTGGATGAGTTATAGCAGGTAGCAATAACCAACGTAAACATGAACTCACCGAATCACAGGGCATGTATGTCGAATGACTTATAACCTATTTCAAATCAAATGGCTATTTTAGAACCACCAAAATCGTGAAATTAACAGCACTACTGTTTACACGTGATGCTTAATCAAAAGTCATCAATTGAACCATTCAAAGAGTCACACACAAAAACAAATTCATGACAGCAAAATATAATTCCCAAGGTCCTGTTAGCTACTAATTCTATATCAGGTAGGATTAAAAATAATATAAGTACAATGTCTCTTGTAAACAAATACATGGGTGATTAGTACCATAAATCAATCAAGCAAAACAATAATATCAATTCAACCCATAGACATAGAATGTCATTGCCACAATAACCTACTACAGAAATGTGACAGAGCAAAAGTGAAAAATCTTTAATATCAGGTTAGCACCTCTTTCAATGCACGATTTATCGATTTTTTGATGTGGTGACAATGTTGGTAAAGAAGTAAGAACAAGGTAAGTTTCTCAGAGAAGTTGTATTAATACCTAGAAAACATCAAAAATGCTCAATTGTTTCAAGATTCTTCAACTTCTTTACAATTATAAATTGTAATGTAAAGATGATTTTAATTTGTGTCGTAATAGAAATAGGATTATACATAATGAGAAATAATATAAGGGTACAGTGATGTTCAGGTATATTTGAACTTGTTGGTTGACACATTACATATAGCCTCAACTAGAACATAAGTAGCAGCTTAAACTTTTAACAATTTCACTACATATACTCGAGTATATCACTCGAGTGCATCATGATGTTCAAAAATGAAAAGTTCATGACATTCAAATGTTTGAATTTTATTTGATTCCTTTACCACAGCAAATTACCATCTGGAGAAAAATAGTAATAAAGCAAAATTTCAAAACAGTTCACTATATCTGCTGGTAGAACAACCTCATTCTAGTAGGTAATGAAATTTCCTTACCTACACCATGCTTTCTTCGGGATTGTACTGTCTGAGCAGTAAAGAAAAAATCTGGATCAACTAGAAAACAAAGTTTATACAAAAACATCAAAAGTCATATAAGCCAACTAAACAACAATATTTATTAAATTGTTTTAATCAAGAAAGGAAATTCAGTTCCTGAACCCTTTTAGACACATCCAAATGATGCAGAGATGTATGATATTGAACACATAATTATATAATTATATTGTCTAATTCATGGTGACATGTTCTTCTCTCAGCTCACAATTCTTATCCTGCTTTAGGAGTGGGGGCAAATAATTGGAGCCACATAAGTCTGTGCACTTTGCTCCAGTGAGTAGATACTTCTGGCATCACATTGCTTCCAAGTGAGACAATGTCTTTGCTCTATATCAGGTATCAAACAATGTATTACCCTTGCAACTCCAAGTTAGCAACTCTGGCCATAATGAAGTGTCCTCACTCAAAAGTCACAGGGTTCAGTCCCTGGGATACTAGATTTCAGGAATACATTCATTAGCCACCAAAATGCAAATATTCTCAACTATCTACAAAATTCAGAATTACCAAAAACATAAATCTATTGTTCTATCACCAAGATTGTCAAAACACAGATAATTATCAGAAAAACTTCACTTTCACATAAGTTATCTCTGCACTCACTTCTTCCATCAATTTATTGCTTAGGAAACAAATGGAAGTGTATATACTGATCGACTTATAATCATGAAGAAAAAAATGTACCAGCGCATCGAAAACGTTAACAATAAACCACACGTCCACAGTAGTAAATGTTTGCATGCACAAACCTGTTTCTTGTCTCTTCAGATTTTTAAGATGATCCAGCAGATGATACAGCATATCACTTTTTGCTTTATTCTCATTACCAAAGCTGGTAAATATCTCAGCACATTTCTCTGGCATCAGGTAACAAGTATATGCAAAATTTCTTGTAAGCTCATTAGAAGTCAATTCAGAAAACATGTGTACCAGCTGCTTTTCAGGCATATCCAAAATTTCATGTAATCTCATAACTTGTTTAGATCCATGCATTTTCTTGAAAATTTGTCCATCCTTAACTTTCTGTCAAAACAATAATCAAGCAGTATATGCATGTGAATATCTAACATATTTTATCACCCAACAAGTAACATTTTCTTCCAGTTTCTACATCTAGTTTAATTGCAGATAACATGAAAGTAGCTACTTCTGGTATCACTTTGTCTTCAAGTGTGACAACGTCTTTGCTCTACATCAGGTATCAAATTATGTATTACCATTGCAACTCAAAGTTAGCAACTTTGGCCATAATCAATGCTAGAGAGGTTTTATCAACAGCTCCATATTTGTGTTTTCTTGTGTATAAAGCTGTGATTGTTTCTGAATTCCAAACAGCAACACTTTAGAATATGAAAACAGTCACAGCTTTATACACAAGAAAACACAAATACTGCACTGCTGATAAAATCTCAATAGCAATGTAGAAATAACCTCATTTTATCTGCAATTCTGAGTTATTAAATATAATAAAACTATTACCTAATATAAAAAAATCTGATGAATGGAATGTGTTTCATTCAAATAATAGATACAAAAGAGAGTTTACGTATTAGTTCATCATTACAGTATGAATTAAAATCGTTTCCTTGGACTCACAGATGTGTCGATTTGCCCACATACACAAGCTTTCATAAGAACAACAACTGTTTCTATTCGGTAAAATCATGTCACAATCATATTTTCCAAACAATAAGTTGCTCCGTTAAATAAGGCAACATGATGCAAAATGGTAAATGTTTTGCAAAATCAATTCATAAGCCAGGCAGGCAATTGCCAGTCACAAAAAGCGCACACCCATACACAGATGGTCAATCTCATATATGCAAAATGCTAGCTGTACACAAATGGCCAATAATATTAGCAATAGTTTCTAAAACAATAAGGTATTTTTCCTTGTCATAAGTTATCAGATCAAATAAGGACCCATCCATATATTATGTACACAAAAAAAACGAATTTTAGGCTCCCTTCCCTTGTTGCACCTCGTACATTTCGTGGACCCCCTTCCCCATGTGTACGTACATTTGAGCTCTACCCCTCCCATTATAAAGGTGAAACAGCTAAAAACATCTGAAGACTTCATCGGAAGAACCGCGGAAGTCCATTTTCGGTTTATTGATATATCCCCCCACAAAATTTTTAAAGGCTACAGATATAATATATCTCTAGATTTAAAAAATTTTAAGCGATATATCAATAAACCGAAAATGGACTTCCGCGGTTCTTCCGATGAAGGCATCGTCTATAAGACATTGATTTTACCACAGGCTATTTATTTTTGTTAAGCATCATATTTAACAGCTTAAATTTGTTAACAGTTATGAAGAATTAAAACACTAACAACACTTGCATTTGAAACCGTTTTAATGCTACATAAAATTGAGAAGGAATAGTCTGTGACTAGATTTACAGTTCTGATTTTCACATTCTGTAGTGTGGACATCATAATTAGACAATTATACTTGTGTACATACATATTTTCGGGACCCCTCCCCACCATATGCACCTGTAAGCAAAATGGCCGAAATTTGATACCCCCTTCCCCTCGCTGCATACGTACTATGTGGACGGCCCCTAAGAAGTACTTATTTCAGACCTGATTTCCAGCTACTCCAAACTTGGATGTCCTAGTTTTGCGCATCAGATGACTATTTGCTACTAAGGCCAACAGATTGAGTGAATTCTCTGAAGAATGCCTTTTGTCTTTTATGCAGTTAGTTTCTTCATCAGATTCTTCTTTAATCCTAACGGTTTCCTCTTCTTCTTTCAGAATTGTCTCGCCAACTGTAAGTGACGAGTTCATAGATTCTGAAGTCAAGACAAACATAACAGTTCAATTTGCAGTTCAACAATCTGGACATACGATGTCACACAAATAGAGTTCAATCTGTTTTGATTTTCAATATCAGAGTCATTCTCATAATTTTCTTCATCAAATTGTTACTTATTTGCTCTACTAGTGTGCATTCAAGGGTACCCATATAAGTCCTTGAAGAACAAAACTTCATTACTGGCTTAACCCCTTTAGCGTGCAGCCCGAGATAACTCGGGCTGCATAATCCGTTCCCATAGCGTGTGGCCAGAGATAACACAGGCTGCGTCAGGCATGACTACTTTGGACCAACTGGCAGGCATTATTCTCGGCAGGCCAGTCACCCAAGGAGACTCAATTAGACACTGTATAGCCCTGCTAGTTAGAGCCACCCCAAAGTAAGTAGAACTCTAGAAGTCAGTATTTTGCTGATCGTTCATCGATAGGACGACAATTTAGTTATTTAAGCATTTCAAAAATTATAACAAACTTAACTACCCTTAACTAGTCAAACAATCGCAGGTTACAGGTTAGAATCTTTATAGTTTATGTACATTAACAATTTAAGCACTTTAATATGGTTACAATAGTCAAATTTTGAAAACAATTATAATAGGCATATTTAACAATTGGCCTATTGCTGACATATAAGGAAACAAACAATCAGATTGTAACCAATTTATTTACATTTCCAGTGTTGCACTATAAGGCTTGTCTCTTAATATATACAACTAACACAGTTTGAAGTTTGTGTCAAGCACACACTTACAGAGTGCATTGCATTGTGTCATTATGACTAGCAGGTCTAGGACATTACCCCCTAAGACATTACCCCCTTAGAACATTATCCACCATTCCATTACATAATTAATGTGCAATCTTTATGATAATAATAAATCTGAATTTATCAGAAATTCATTAAAATAGTATGCAATAGTATATATGTAAATGTGTATGTATGCATATAATTATGTATGCGTATAGATATGTAAGTATGTGGCATGCACATATATGAGCCATGTGATGTCCGGGAGGTAATGTCCCAAGCTTCTTGGGCTTATATATAGTTTCGGGGACTTCAACTTATGCATATTTTAGGTGTGGCTTGTGTGGAGACATCTGCGCAACATTAAGCGCATGCACTCTGTAAAAAACCTATAATTTCTTATAGTTATGCGTCGTGAGGGTTGATTAGGGTCAGATTAAGCATCGTGAGGGTCGTTTAGGGTCAGTTTAGGGGTTATGAGGGTCGTTTAGGGTCAGTTTAGGGGTTATGAGGGTCGTTTAGGGTTAGTGCTAGGGTTAGGCAAGTTGCTTGCTTAAATAAAGGCTGAATTGCTGAATAGAATTCTGCCTAAACGAAAGTTGAATTGTTCAAAAGAAGAGTTGGTAAAACTGTAGATTTCTTGCAAAAATGGAAGCTGAATTGATGAAAATAATGCATAAATAGAAGTTCCTGCAGCTACCTTTGATCTAATGCCGATGCTAACTCTAAACAACCGCCAGGAGGTCCAACCTGACCAAAAATGACCGTCACAAATTGAGGCGGCAATAGCGCTATTAATCAAATATATAGTAAGGAATAATTGATGACTTGAGAGGGTGTTGGTAAAATGCAAACCGCAAACCGGCAAAACGCGAACCATAGGTGCGAACGGATCAGGTTAAGGCATCGTGAGGGACGGTTACGGTCAGGGTTGGCATTGTGAGGGTCGGTTAGGGTTAGGATTATTGTAGTTAATAGCAGGGCTGTTAATATCGCGATAAAGTATTGCGATTCTTTGGTATCGCGATACTTTTGTCAGTATCGCAGCGAGTATCACGATAGTTTAATTTTGCTGGTATCGCATGTGTATCGTGATACCTATTTTTAGCCTGTCAGCAATACTCGATACCAATACTTTTTCTCTCTGACATTTATATGGTTTTTCAAGAAATATGCTAAGTCTATCGTTGCGCTTTGAGTATTGGTATTGCAATACTATTCAGAAAAAGTATTGGTATTGCGATACTTTTAATTAGAAAGTATTGGTATTGCTATTGCAATACTTTTTCCCAGTATTGTTAACAGCCCTGGTTAATAGATAGGGTTCAGGGTCATAGCTAGTATCGTTTACAGAAAATTGCCTTAAACTATTGGCCGCATGAATAAAAATATAAATGGCAACCATAGGCGCGAACCGGCAGCCAATCGAAAGCAAGTTCGCAAACGGTTCGCATTTTACCAGTTCGCATTTTACCCACACCCGACTTGATACGTCATATTAAACACTATCCTCTAGGCATATACAACCCGGGTATATTAAAGGTGAACCAAATACATCTCACGATCAATCTATAACACTTCAGTCTCCGATACTAAATGTACTCCGCAAGATCTTGAAATTTCTGAAAATGAAATGTTAGCGCAGGTCCAGAGGCAGAAACCGCCAAATTTTGCCTAATACAGTCGACGCCTCATATTACCGCTTAACTTAAAGTACTGTCCGACTTTTAAAACTTTTACTATGTACTCATACCAATCTGTTTGCAACGAGCTATAAAAGTTAAACTCATAAACGAGAACCGATAATAATATCGCACTGGCCTTCTCTTGTCTCAGTAGAAATCGCAAGTCTTGCTGACCTCCTTGCTGCTCTTGTTGCCGCCATCTTAGATTACAAGCTTTGTACGTTAAAAATGTCACAGAGAAATACAAATCGTCTGCTGTTGTAAGTTCCGCCGGAACAGTTGAGCGTAAACACGGCAGATGGCCGTGATCTATAACAAGCAAGACGCGAAGTCTTTCTGTACTGTCATGCGACTTATTGAGTGATAATCAGAGACCAGGAAGTATTGGGTCTTTGATTACACAATAATTGCAAGCAAATCGACAAAATATTTTGCGAGGTTCAAAACTGCCTTTGCAGATATAAAAAAATCATATATTTTATAACAGGCGTAAATATTGAACGTGGCGATATCTATGGATAAATGTGAAAGGGATAAACAGCGAGTTAAATATAGATTCCTGCACTGATTGTAAACACGGAGTAATTTACGTTGAAACCGAGTTGAAACACACACACTTATCTTATATCTGGTGTCGGTGGTATGTGACTGTTCTGGCGTTACATTAAAACACCTTATATGACCTTAAATGCTTAAAACATAACAAATGGTCGCTTCTTTCATTTGGTGGGAAATACGCTAGGGTCTCTCGCAAGATTTTAGGACTGACCCACGCCGCCTCTAGGTATACTCCGGCAGTGTCCATCCAAAGCCTTGGCAAAGAAGGAAGGCGACGCTAATCATCTTCGCGTTACCAAGCAAACTACACCTAACCAGCCGATAGGCGGCGCTTTTCTTTTGGCGCGAAAGACCTTAGATCATTCGCGAACCATACGCGATCCTTTCTACGCTATGGATTGCTGGCGTTTGCGACATAAAATTTGGACTAGTCTATCCAAAAGAAAAGTCCGCTCTCAAATGTAAAATTTAATAGTTCAATAAATCGCTCACATATGATACCTACACGTTTCATCGTTTCGCAACTTGAAAAAGTAGAAATTCAGTTCAATTTCATACGTGCTATGGTATTTAGTGCAACTAAATTAGCTTTATAACTTATTAGGCGTGATGAGCTCGTAAATTTTTTTTATAAAATCAGTTGAACAACTTTTTGCCGTTTAGGCTACATCTGAAAATTAATCGCCAAATGCAGCAGACGCCGGAAGCGCATAAGACGAAAATTAATTTGATGAAAATGTAACCAAACTATATAACACGATTGACATCCATTATATGCATGAGCTACTTCAGTTAATACTTAGGCCTAATGAAAATATGAATTTTTGGAATAGTATAAAATTAAATTCTGTTGATAATAACGTACATAGAGGAATTGCACTGCTACATGGACGCTCATGGGCTGCGTCCAGGCCGTGCTGACCAAATAAGTGTCTGGACGCCGTCCATGACCGTCCAGGCACACTTTAAGCACTGAATTACTCAACAACACTTCTGGCAAGCTTAGGCGAGGCCAATAAGATAGCGAAGCCATTATTCCAATTAATTTAGAACTCTGCTTTAAAAAAATAAAAATAACAGTAGGCCTACCGTTGAGATCAGACAGAGGTCTCCCACTCCTAGGTCTATGTCAGCACTGCCATGGACAATAATTATATGCGACCCATAGGCCTATTGTGGGTCCCTACTCGCATATAATTATTGTCCAAATTTTAAAAAAATGTCACAATGGAGCATATATTACGGGTTCAATTGTGAAAAAGTCTTAGTTTCACAAAAAGGTCTTATATATAGGCCTATGGACTAAATTCAATTCTAGATCAATATTGACTAGAGCATGTTCCTCTGCAAAGAGACACAACTCTCTGCAAGAACACGTCGGGCAGGACTCGGAAAAAGAAGAGGCAACAAATTTCGCGTTTCGCAATCTATATTACCTCAACTTTAAAAACGCTGCCGACGCCAACGGCCCCTTGTCGACAATTTCACAAAGGTAAGTAATTCTCTGTACGCTTAAAATTATAACAAATATTTTACCAACAAATAGTTGACGACAAAATAATTGTTAATGGACAAAAACATAACGAATGCTAACTAAATATGTGGCGTACACCGTTCGGAAGCTACCAGGTCGCGCAACGGTGTCGGCTCCAGCCCTCTTCTGTGTCTGGAGCTACTCGAGTCACTTCTAAGTCGATTTTTAGCATAGCCTGAGTGTTCTCCATCTATGCCTATCGTAGCAGTGACTGTCAGAGGAGAATCGGGGTTGACCGTTTCTCTAAAAGAGGCAATATGACTCTGTCTCGGGATCAGACTCTATCACTCTCGCGGTCGCCGGATGGGCAACGTCCTGAAGATGGCCTTTATTCAGAACAGGGTTCGCTCGTTTACCGACCGGAGTCTTCCCTTTCTTGTTTGCCCGCTTAGAGACGGTTTTCCTCTTTCTCTCTACCTGACCTGAGCTTCGTCGTATCATTGTACATCTCGTGACTCTTAAATAATCGCCAACAGAGGGCATCAAACGTTCTCCCTGTTCCGGAGAGCAGAAATATTTGTAACAAGTCCCTTCGTCACTTTGCCTTAGGCAATACTGGCCACTGATCGGCATACCGGCCTCACACGTATAAATTATCATGCACCACGATTGACCGTCCTCTGCGTTTTGCAGTTGTCCACCAACACCGTAATATATACTGAGACTTCGGGAAAACCCGGGGAGTATCTATGACCACGTTAGGTAGCCAAGAAGAATATTTATCGAAAAACCGTAATACAATCAAGAAGAGATATCGCGGCGAAACCGCGATTAAAGATACTGCGATCAGACACACAAGTAAAGATATCGCGGGGAAACCGCGAGTAAAGATATTGTTGCGATCAGACACGCAAGTCAAGAAACCACGGAAGACCGCGGGAGTAAGTATGACCACGTTAGGTAGCTAACAAGAATATTTATCGAAAGACCGTAAGACAATCAAGAAGAGGTATCACGGGGAAACCGCGAATAAAGATATTGCGATCAGACGCGCAAGTAAAGATATCGCGGGGAAACCGCGAGTAAAGATATTGCGATCAGACACGCAAGTAAAGATAACGCGGAAGACCGCGGGAGTAAGTATGACTACGTTAGGTAGCCAAGTATTATTACAGGGAAAAGAAGATGAGGAAACACCCGCAATTATTGAGGTCTTCGGCACCAGTCACGACCGTTTCTTGTAATCGTCGTAAGCACCAATGGGGTCACCCTCCCCGTATTTATCGAACGTATCCACTGGGAAACTTTCCCCGTATTTATCGAACGTATTCAATGGGAAACTTTCTCCGTATTTATCGACCGTTCCACCGGCCTCTCTTTCGGTCTGTATGGTTGCTACTACGGGAATCTAGCCGGCTTGTATCTCTAGCGACCACCCTAATTTTATCGGTCTCGGCCACCCGAAACTTTTGCGTATCCGACCACCTGCTGGAAAACGGGAGGATTAACTATGACCGGTCTAGGTAGCCAACATTTATATTTCTTGGTTACCAAAACTTTCTCAGTCTCGGCCACCCGAAACTTTTGCGTATCCGACAACCTGCTGGAAAACTGGAGGATTAACTATGACTGGTCTAGGTAGCCAACATTTATATTTCTTGGTTACCAAAACTTTCTCGCGGTCTGCGAGGTCGGGGATTTTTTCCCAGTCTATCTCTCTGTCGGCCGCCGAGGCCTCTCTCGGTATATGCGGTCGGTCCCTTCTGGGACTCACCCAGTCTGTATCACTCTCGGCCACCCGAGATCTTTCTCGGTCTATACGAACGGCTAACCCGGGCTTTACCCGGTCTTTACAGAGACCTGTGATTATTTATTTATTTCACTGTCGGATATTCCCGAGGAAGCAACCTCACAATCGGCTGCAGACTTTCTCACGATCGATAACAGGGTGGGGCCTCAGCCCTATCAGATCGGCGGAGTCGGTCTCAACACCAGACGCTCGGCTGTAGCTCGGACTAGTTTTTTTGGGGACGCCCTCTCGTCCGCAACTATATTTTTTCCCCAACTTGCCGTGAACCAGGCTTTGAACGAACGCTCACTGACCACACGGGTGTGCGGTATTAACCACTAACCAAAGAATTCGGTGCACCGTATATGCAGAGCAGTCGTCACCACTCTACAATATAAGCGACGCACCGCATGTCAGGCTATACTCAACCCGATTCATGCGTCTGCACGCTATGCACAGAACTACAAACCGCCGATCGGTCTTCCCTCCAATACCAACACTGTAAGAAAATGTACGTAAATTAAGCGCTATGGCGAGCCGATTAATTACGAACAAATTCTTTAATCCAAGCCTTGTGGCCTGTCCGCCACAAATATAGTTCTTAACTTTTTGATACTAGCGTCCAGGCACTTCTTTTTATACACTTAAGTTTATTTAAGCTCTGTTGTACATTTGACACTGGTTCAGAAGTAGATGGTCTAAACTGTTGGGATTTTGAAGTAGGCCTATTAAGCAACATTGCCGAAATGGCGAATTAATATTATTACATAGGCCTATAAAAAAGAATGGACAGCTGTATTTAGCGCGCCGCACTTAGCCAAAGCTACTCGAAATGTTTTCAGACTGTCCGCCCGTTGCTGTTCTGTCAAAGGCCTATTTCAAGCAAAATGAAACAAGATCGAGTTTGTTCATGGCTTTGACTGATGCTTCATTTAATCAGATTGCAGTCCTACAGCCTACAGCCTATACTGTCGAGTTTACACCGGATCCTTCACAACTGCTCTGACACCGTGTGGCACGGTGGTCGATTGGTTAGAGCCCGTAACGCTCAGTGTGCGCTGAGTGAGCGGGTTCGACCCTCGTCTGAGGCGTCACTGTGTAGGAACCTTGAGCAAGTCTATTGCGTACGATTGCTCTGCAGTACATTTGCAATTGCGTCGTCGAGACGTGTGCACTTCTGAGCAAAAAATGTTGGAAGAAGGGCGATATCAAATTTCATAACAAATTGAAAGAGCCTGCGAAATTTTGATAATTTGATGCTTAAAATTGAGATAGAGAAGTTTCCTAGTCGTAATAGGACTTTTTTGCTCCCCAGCCTCCAAGTTCTGGTGAAACCACTGTGCACCACCTATTTTGCAAACAATTAACCTTATGCAGGATTGCCATAAATGCATTTTCAGATGAAGCTGGGTTGCATAGCTACATAGGCGCCGACTTTTGGTAAGAGGTACTGGGGCCAGAATTTAATTTCCATGATCCGGTGATAGGATCGCTTATCCAGTCCTGTCATCCCTCTCCCCGAGTCCTCCTTTCCTCAAGCAATTTCAATTGGAAACAGGCCAATCTAATTTATTTATTTAATCTGAAATTTGATATCGCCCTTCTTCAACATCTTTTGCTCAGAAGTGCACACGCCTTGACGGCGAATGGCAGTTGTACTGCAGAGCAATTGCGCACACAGCGTGTTACGGGCCGACCGCTCTAACCGATCAGCCACCGGATGCAACAGTGCTTTCTCCCTCAATTAACCAGTCAACAACCATGAGCTAATCGCCTATAGGTGTCTGATGTCGTTCTAACATATCTCTCCACACCTCTCTGTAGATTCTGTTCCTTGCAGCGTGGCTCAACGCTCAACTCTTGGATACTTGTTCGGTTGGTTCCACCCCATTCTTCAATGCCATCTGTCCAGTCCCCATGTGGTCTTCCTCTTATTTATTCCATCCTTTGTTTCTTCCTGCTCAATCGTAAAGACAGGCAGGCACACAACAACCCAGTGTTGTATGCAAAACTTGAAACTTCAAGACCAAGACGAGACCGAGACAGTGAGGTGCCGAGACCAGTGTTGTATGCAAAACTTGAAACTTCAAGACCAAGACGAGACCGAGACAGTGAGGTGCCGAGACCGAGACAGTGAGGTACCAAGACCGAGACACTAGTTTCAAGACAGTACGAGACAGTAAAAGACAAGTGATCCTATATAAAATGCTGTAAAATACTAATGTATCAGTTTTCGGTAATAAGGTTCATTTGTAATTTCGATTTGAAACTTATAATGTATATAGTACCAATTCCTAAGAATAGTTTTTATATTGTCGTGTTTTATCTCTTCGTCGGCTTATCTGCTGAATAGTATAAAGAAAGCCTTAAGACAGTTAACGCAAAACTTATCGAGGCCGCTTGTTCGAGACAAAACAAGACTTTCACTTCAAGACGGTTTCTAAAAATTCGAGACATTACCTCGAGACCGAGACCGAGACAGCAGGCATCCGTCACCGAGACACTAAAAACTGTCTCGAGAAGTCTCGAGACCGAGACACTGTCTCGAGACCACACAACTCTGCAACAACCGCGAGTATTACCTGCCAAAACATAACATTTTTCTGTAACCACTATACTAGTATTAACTTAAACTTTCACTAATAAATCTGATGCTATAGCATTTACAGATACACACAATGTTTGCGAAATTGCCAGTAAAACAGATCATAGTCACGATCTTACTTTAACTTTATGTAGGGCCATTCAAGACTACATTTTCTTATTCTAATTAATATTCTAGCCCCTGAGGGATCGTGTATACCTCGCTGCAAATAATAATATTAATTTTCATTACTGTTATAATTGTCATTGTTATTAGTTTTTAATATTAAGTGTTGATGGGACTCAGTAGTCAAATAATGGTATGATGCTGTTCCCATATCATCCGTACGACAGAGTGCCGCAGACCTCTCTGTCAACAATTTAATGCTAGATTTACCATGGCTAATAAGTCCCATGTATTACTTGATAATGGGCATCGAAATAGAATGGAGGATAAAATAGAAATGGAGATGTGGTTTGGGTCGGAAGAGAAGGAAACCGTTACGATAAGTTCAAGGTCATGACATCTGATATACTAACAATTGGAGCAGTGATAGGCTATGTATAGCCTGGAGATTATGCGACCTTTAGGGTCGTGTCTAATCTAGCTCAAGAGAAGCTGTATGCACTGAATCCACAGAGGTAACAGGGACTTTTGCCCCAGTGCTCTCTAGTCTCAGTTTGCAAGGTTTTGGGATGTGTGCCTAGTTTCACCCCCAGTACTATATTATTGTGGACAATCAATCGGCTACACAAGTAACTTTTCACCACACCACTCTAAAATAATAAAATATGATTAATGGAAAAGGCATGCCTCTATATTTACTGTTGATGAACGAAAGACATCATTGTAGAGAAAGCTTGGTGCTTGTTATATCTAAGAATTCTATTAGATTTGAGTTATTGATTGCTACAGCATTACAGGTTATTATTAATTAGTAACTTTCTAGTATTGTCATTACAGTGGATAACTGTGCTGCGAAACGTTCACGCTTAGAAGTAAGCTTACCAAAATAAGATATTGTCGCACCGTCGGTAAATTAAGAACTGGCTTGGTCATCAGATAGTACAGCTCACTATCCTGAAAACAGACAGAGAATAGCAACGTGCTGTTGCCAATCTTCGCCATGCAGTCAACCCGTTGGATTAACTGCACGCCCAGAGACCACCACGAGGAGGTGTTGGCAAAGGTCTCCGTAGGCCATTCATTGCAGCTCTCGGGCAGTAGAAAGTCAGCACAAGTTTGGCATCACCCACAAATAGGCCAAGTTTAGAAATTTTCAATTTGAATTATTTACATTTTCATGGATTGAAATGCAAGGCAAACATTGGCGTGATGCAAACCGCAAAAAGACGCAAATGAGAGACATGATTGTGCGTAGAAATAGCCAGAGAAAGTTCGGAAATGACATACATGTACTACACAACCATAGACCTATAAATCAAAGACTGCGAATGAGTGAACGACAACAAAGTCTGTGAGAGTAAAATTGAAAGAGAGATAAAACGGAGAGTGAGAAAGCAGACATGACAACGATATCGATAGAGTGAAACAGAGACAAGGAGTTTGAAGATTGAGTACGAAAAACAGGGTTAGCGATAGGGTAACAGCTGCAGATGTGTGAGAGAGAGAGAGAGAGATGATAGACGTAGATGATAAATGAAATTAAATAGGTGGATAGATAGATAGATAGTTAGATAGATAGATAGAAAGGCAGATATTTAAAGACAGATTGCATAGATAGATAGATAGATAGATAGATAGATAGATAGATAGATAGACAGACAGGCATACAGATAGACAGACAGACAGATAGATAGATAGATAGATAGATAGATAGATAGATAGATAGATAGATAGATAGATAGATAGATAGATAGACAGACAGGCATACAGATAGACAGACAGATAGATAGATAGATAGAAAGGCAGATAGATAGATAGACAGACAGATAGATATGTCGGAGAGAAAAAAGATTAGATGGCTTGGTAGATGCGTGATTATATTGATCGATTGATAGATAGGGAGGCAAATACAATGAGAGATAGATAAGTGGATCGAAGTTATTATTGTTAGATAGGGATATGCACAAAGAAATTAGTGTACTGAAGCAGAAATGGTTTGGTTGATAAAAAATAGGACGAACAGGAGACTGATATTTGGATCTAAACTGAAAGAATATGGTAACGGCAGATGCAGTATTTAATTAAGAGCTCTCTTGAATTTGCTGGTGGCCTGCACTTGGCTTTTGATTGTCGCTTTAGAAGTTTTCATAAGTTAACGATTACAATTAGAGTTCGCAGCAAATTTTTATACTGTACGCCATTATCTTTTCGTCTGTGCTTTTAGATGGAACTTAATTATTCATGTTGAATTGTTTACTTGTGGAGGCAATTAATTATCAGAACTTCACCAAAGGAAGATACTGTGGCGACATTGGGGGGGTCTCTACTACAAGGATGTCACGCGCGAATTTCGGCCTCTCCGGTCCGGCAGAGGACTTAACCACAACAATTCTGCAATATTTCTGTATTTCTTGACAGACGCCAAATCTCGCCCTGGCCGGTCGTCCTCTCAACGAACGAGTGGCCACCTCCTCACAATCTCACTGCCGTACTCTTTTTCAGGTAGCCTACTGTTGACCGACAGACCCCGTGTCGCTATGTCGGACTTATTCGAACTGTTCCCTCGGCTGGCGGAGATCGGACTGTTCTCTTCGGTTCGATCAGGCCGTGCTTCGACTGCTCCATCTGACGGTCTTCCTCGGACTCTCTTTCGACTAAAACCGGGCCCCCTTTTATAGCGCTGAAACCGCCCTCGACCGTGGGAAAGAGAACACCTGGCGAAGATTTCAGGAAGCAAATTCCCACCAAGAACGGCCACACAAAGGCATCACCGACAGGCGAAGAGCAGGCTGACGACAGAAAGAGAGGGAGGAAAGAGCAAACAAGAGCAGTGCCAACAGATAAAGCGTGAGAAAGAGAGAGCATTGAGAAGAGAGCTGACGACAGAAAAGCGAGGGGAAGGAGCGAAGCTTGAGTGGGAGGGTGCACGATCGGGAAAACCGAAGAGCGCTGACCGTGGGAACAAGACCGACTAGAAAGGGAGGGGGTCCCCTAGTGCGACAATTTCTCAACACCTTCCCTCCCCTGCATGATAGGGATTCCCACATCCCTTGGAGAGTACAGCGGTGGAGACTGCTAACTACGTCATCACAGATGAAAGTGAACAGTAACAGTTAACATAACAAGGCATAGCAATTAACATAACGAAGCATAATAAATGCGAAACGCCTTAAAGTCTTCAAGCTGATAATCGCAAACAACTTCCTTAATTTTCGCAAAAGTACCAATCCAATGCTACCCTATTCATTAGCCATAGAACACAAAACAAGAACTGAAACGACCAAGCAACTCAGCAAAACAGACGAATAACTAAAGCCTCATTTATCAAATTAAATGAATTGCCCTAATTGGGGTCGATATAATTATAAGTCTCTACACCGTCAGTTATTTCAATGTCGGTAATACTAATCCGACTCGGTGGCATCACTGTCAGAGTCCACGGTGATCACTTCAATTTCCGCACCAGGGTCGGACGCGCTATTCATTCCAGCGACGAAAGAGGATCTGTCAGTCTCAGGGCTGGCAGGTGGTTCACTGAAGTGGGAGACCGAAGGGCTTCCGGCGTCGCCATCCATGGATGAATGGGAAGAAGGCGGGTGGGAACCCGTCCGCAGAAGTGCAGAGTCAGACATCCCCAATAAATTCCGTCGCTCAACCACCGAGGACAGTGGGGAGCGCGTCGGTTAACGGCGTCACGGAACTGTCCTTCGCTGGACCTCAGAGCCAGCCTACGTCCGTCCAAGACAAGAAGCGCCACTTGCCCGACAGTCATTCCGACCAGAGAATCGTCGATCGGCAAGGGATCGTCCGCAGCAGAACCCGAAGCGTACGACCCACGGACGACAGCAGCGCCGCACGTAAAACTCTGGGCAGAGGAAGGACCAGTGTAGTCCCGACCCAAGGCCACATCGGTGTCTTCGACGCGACGACAGTAAATTCGATGCACCAAGCGTCGATGGCGCTCCAAGGCCCACTGCGGGTCACTGCCTATAGAAACGGTCGGGCATAGTTCACAACTGCGAGTGTGTCTTCCAGCCACGATTCAAACAACAGACCTTTGCCTCTCAGTCCAACTATGACAATGCAACATAATGACCGTCGATGGCATATTTTAGTAATTGTCGATTAGTGCGGCGTATCAATGCCACGCCCCTTTCTTTATTCCTCCTCCCTTCAACCGTAGGAACATCGACGCCAAGGTTGATCGTCGACCACCTAAGCGACGGCTCTCCTCCAGTCTTCCTTCCTTCGACCGTGGGAAAATTGACGCTAGTGTCGATCGTCAAAGTTGATCCATGCCGCAACAGGCCTTTGATCTGCTCAGAAACAGACCTTAGTTTTCCGGGCCGCAACGGACAATCAGTACAGGCCGATCGAATAATCTCTTTCACCTCTCTTGCATGCGGCCTTTCAATATAGCTTTTTCGTGTGTACTTCCTCGATAGCGAATCCTTTTAAAGCGCCCCCTCGTGTCTTTGACAGGACAGTCGATTATCACAGGTGGATCAGATAATTTCTTCGGACTTCCGCTCCACGCAAGTAGCCGACGAAGAAATACCCGATAATGCTGATTGTCATAGGCTTTTCCACGAATATCATTTCCTGATTTCTTTAAAAGCGAACTACTTCACTGTCGCCTTTTAAACTAGGCTTCCATCGCAGTCTCACTAAAAACACTCCTGTTGCATCTTCCCCACGAAGTTTCACAACATTTTCTTCGTAATGGTTTCCCCTTCTATTCCTATTCCAATCGTCGCAAAATTTCAAGTGTTGGGGAATTTTCCCATCCAATCTCGACTCAAGTTTGGATCTTGCGGCAGCAAAATTCCTCCAATACTTCGCGCTGAAGCCTACTGGAGCCGGAACGGCCGTCGTATAGAACGCCTCATTCGTCGGCTGTCTGTTCAGTTTACAGGCATCGGTTCAATCGCGGCTTCGTCCAACTCAGTAGTCGTCGCGTCGTAGCATGGACGCAACTTATCCACATGTACTACGAGAGGTCGAGAGTTGGCCGTTTTCTGAATGCGGAAGTTCACCGTTCCGCACTGCTCCGCGATGACGTAGGGTCCAGTGTACATTCGTTGCCACTTATGACTCCTTCCGCGAAAACGCCTCGGAGTGTAGTACCAAACACGATCCCCTATCGAAAATTGGACCGGGCGGACGCGCATATCGTAGGTTTGCTTCCTCCGCTCCGCTGCCACCCGTTGTCGTTCACGTACAATACGATATGCTGACTCCATCCTTTCGGCTAGGTCGTCGACGTAACTCGAGTACGTAGCGGGGCCCGAGTCTGAGTCTGGCGGCCTTCCATAGACGAGATCCAGAGGAGCCCTTAGTTCGCGACCGAACATCAAACGGTTAGGCGTAAAACCGGTCGTCTCATGTAGAGAGGAGCGATAGGCAGCGAGCGTCAGAGGCAGCATCTCGTCCCAGTTCCTTTGATGGTCGGAAATAGTTTTCCCCAACATGGCATTAAGGGTACTGTGAAATCGTTCGATTAGCCCATTTCCGCTCGGATGGTAACTCGAAGTTCTGACCTTATCAATGCCCCACAGCTTGCAGAGTTCACGGAACAAGTTTCCATCAAAATTGGTCCCTTGGTCTGTTAGAATTTGCAATGGGGCTCCATAGCGTACAATGAAGTTCTCCACCAAGGCCTTAGCAACGGTCGAAGCTTCCTGGTTCACTATAGGTATCGCCTCAACGAACTTCGTAAAATAGTCCATGACGGTTAATATGTAGACATGCCCGCGCCTACTTCGGGGATGGGGCCCAGTCAATTCCACACCAAGTCGCTCCCATGGCTCTCCACATGGCAATGGTTGCAACGGTCCTTGACGCGGAGGCTTACCACGATGATATTGGTTGCATTGCGAGCAGCACCGACAAAATCTCTTCACTTCCTCCGACCATCCTACCCAATACGCTCGTTGCCCAACTTGCCATTCTTCGGACGCCCAAATGACCTCCAGTCATTCCGGTGTGAGCAAGGCTCAAATACTCCTCCCGAAGGGCCTTGGGCAGTAGTAGTTGCTCTAACCCGTCCGGTTTCTTCCGATACATCACGCCGTCGCGCAAGTACAACTCCTCGCGCTGATGCCAGTAGGTCTTCACAATCGCACTCTCGAATAGAATGTCCACCAACTCCGGAACCAGCGCTCCTTCCTCTAACCAGGGACGCACCTTTGAGAGATCAGGGACTTCGGCCTGAGCCCTTTTCAAGCGTTCCAGCGTTTCATCTTCCATGCTCAACGAAAAACCCTGAGCAATCGTGGTTACAGCTGCTACTAAACTCCGCTCCTCCTGGCCACACTGAGGACATGGCCTACGAGAAAGAGCATCCGCGTTCCCATGCCTCCGACTCGGCCGATGGACTATCTGGAAGTCAAATTCAGCAGGACGTTCCAGCCATCGTGACTGCTGTCCAAAAGGTTCTGGAGTGCGCTGCAACCACTGCAAAGCAGCATGGTCGGTTCTCAAGACAAACTGCTTCCCCAACAAATACTGCCGATATAACTTCGTAAAGTAGGCGACCGCTAACAGTTCCTTCCGGGTGACGCAGTAATTGCGTTCGGCGTTGGATAACATACGGCTACCGTAGGCAATCACTCTCTCTTCTCCGTCTATTCGTTGCGACAAAATAGCCCGAGTCCCACATCGCAGGCGTTGCAATCTAACAAGTAGACACCTTCAACAGTCGGTAATGCAAGAATCGGAACTGTAGTCAACAAAACCTTCAGGCGAGCAAATGCATCCTGGCAAGTGTCGTCCCAGGTGAAAGCACGTCCCTTCTTAGTAAGTGCGAATAGCGGTGCCGCTAAAACCGAAAAATTACGTATGAACCTCCGGTAGTACGAACACAAACCCAGAAAATCACGTAGGTCCCTTAACCTTTCCGGAATAGGCCATTCGACCCCGTCTCTTATCTTGAAAGGATCAACCGCAACTCCATTCGGGTTAACAACATGGCCCAAGAACGTTACGGTCCGACAAAGCAACTTGCACTTGGTTGGCTTCAACTTAAGGTTGGCCTATCGTAATCGCTGGAACACCTGCTCCAGTCTGTCTAGATGTTCTTCCGGTGTGCTTCCGAAGATGATAACGTCGTCGAGGTAGACCAAGCAGACTTCGAAATTCAGACCCGACAAACGATATCTCTGAAAAGTGGCCGGGGCGTTACAGAGCCCAAAGGGCATTACTTTCCAACGAAAAATGCCTTTCCTCGTGACAAAAGCAGTCTTGTCCGCGTCCCGTGGATCCATAGCCACCTGATGGTAACCGCTTCTCAAATCTAAAGTACTAAACCAGCCTCCGCCGGCGAGAGCGTCTAGACATTCGTCGATTCTTGGGAGTGGGTAAGAATCCTTCTTCGTCTTATCGTTGAGTTGCCGATAATCGATACAAAATCTCAACGTGCCATCCTTTTTCGTGCTAGAACCACATTCGCTGCCCATTCGCTCACCGCTGGTTCTACAATTCCTTCTGCCAACATCCTATTCAGATGTTCGTCAATGGCAGTTCGGTGAGGAAGAGGTTGCCGTCTCAATGGCTGTCGTATTGGCCGTTCATCTCCTGTTTCAATTTTATGCATACTAATTGAGGTACGTCCCAAATCTTCCTCCGTCACCGAAAAGACGTCTTGATAATCTTTCAACAATCGCTCCAGTCGTACTCTGATTTCTTGAGTTACCTCTTCAGGTAAGTCGGCCAGCAACGTCTCACATGGCAACACCGTCCCAACTTTCCTGTTGTCCTGTTCAACACACCTGTCGACTTCAACTGGGTGTAAACCTCCTAGCAGCTGAACCTTATCTAACGTCACTGCTTCTTCCGTTAGATTCATCACTCGAATCTGGGCGTCGTTCTGTTTATCCCCTAACACTACCCGCGCAACATGAACTCCTGGTCGGACCTCAAAAGCTTCTGTCATCCAGGCCGATGAAACGGCAGATAAACTCCCATAAAGAGTTCTAACGGAGACGTCCTGCTGGCTTTTGGGCGACACTATGACCTGTTCGGCGACGATCACGCGCCGACACCACGCGGAACCATTTCCCCGCACCAAGGAAATACGTCTACGACCTACGTACAAAAATCCAGTCCCAAAACTCAACCTGACTCGATGCCATCTCAACCAATCCATACCTAACATGGGTTCTGTGATCTGGTCGGAGACCAAAAAGTCGGTAGGTAGCACAAACCCATTGCGGACCTTAATCGGGACAGTAATTTCCCCTAAAACACGAATTTCGGTACCATTGGCAGCCATCAACACTAGGTGACAAGGGCGTAAGTCAACCCCCCCGACAATATGAGCAGGTACCAAGCTCACCTCAGACCCGGTGTCGATTAAACAGGTCTGCGGCTGGCCGTTGATCGAGCCTCGGATGTAAATGACGTTGTTACTTGCGCGATTCGGCTGCCCTGGCCTCGTGGTGTGATTTCTTGCAACAGGCTCTGGCTCGTCGGACCCGGAGACGGCTGTCTCATTGCTGCGGCGTGGCTGGCGACAATTTCGGGCGATATGGCCGGCCCGGCCGCAGTTGTAGCAGGTAACCATTCGCCGGGCGATCCCTTCGTGACTTCCTCCTGGATGGGCGTTCGAACCCGGTCCGTCGTTCGGCAAGGCGTGAGCACGCAGCAGATCCTGCAAGTGTCTATCGATGCGAATTTCCATTGAGCGATGCCATTTCTCCTGTTCCTGACGTTGCGTCGCAAGGAATCGGTCCAGTTGCGACTGTATCTGTGCGCTTACGTCTCCCTCTTGCGTAGCCCTCACTCGGTTAGGTGGACGTCGTCGGTCTTCGGTGTCCGTTGTGCGCTGATACGCTTCTAGACGCAGTGCCGTGCGGTAGGCTTCATCGAGAGTCTTCGGTTCTCTTTCACGAACTTTAAGCGACAGATCGCAATCCCGCATGGCCTCAAGAAACGCGTCTCGATCAATTATCTGCGTCGTTTCATTTGAGGGAACCGGATAAGCAAGAACGACAAGCCTGCGAATCTCGTGCAAGAGATCGCTCAGATTCTCCTCGGTGCGTTGACGACGATAGTACAATTGGGCTCTGAACGTCTCTGCTTGACCCTCTGCACCATACCTTTGCGTAACCGCTCAACCAACTCTTCATACGTAACATCTTGACGAGCTCCGAAGTTCCATAGGAGCTGCGTTGCGGCTTTTTCCAGCGCGCATCTCAAAAAGTCGACGCTGACCACAGCCGTCCAACGATTGTGTCTCGCACACACTTCAAACTGGGCGAGGAACGACTCCAGAGATCCCGGCCCGTCGAACTTTCCGGGTTTCATGGGTGTCGGTCGGTTCACCAGGTGGACGCCGACACATTCCGGTTGTTTCGACATCGTTGTCGCCTCTTTCTTTTTCTCATGGTCGTCCAACAATATCGACCTCGGTCCGTCAAAGTCAATACTCTCAAACAGACAATTTCTGCTTCTGGGCGTCTCGGCAGTCGGTTTCAGAACAGCAGGCGTAGAGCTACTCGTCGGTGGATCGGCGAGGTCCAGCAGGGTGTAGATTATGGTGCTCTGTTCGTCCTCCATCAGATCTTGTCGTCGCGAATCGATATAGACCCAACGCGCACTCCACTTCTGGTACCACTGTGGCGACATTGGGGGGGGGTCTCTACTACAAGGATGTCACGCGCGAATTTCGGCCTCTCCGGTCCGGCAGAGGACTTAACCACAACAATTCTGCAATATTTCTGTATTTCTTGACAGACGCCAAATCTCGCCCTGGCCGGTCGTCCTCTCAACGAACGAGTGGCCACCTCCTCACAATCTCACTGCCGTACTCTTTTTCAGGTAGCCTACTGTTGACCGACAGACCCCGTGTCGCTATGTCGGACTTATTCGAACTGTTCCCTCGGCTGGCGGAGATCGGACTGTTCTCTTCGGTTCGATCAGGCCGTGCTTCGACTGCTCCATCTGACGGTCTTCCTCGGACTCTCTTTCGACTAAAACCGGGCCCCCTTTTATAGCGCTGAAACCGCCCTCGACCGTGGGAAAGAGAACACCTGGCGAAGATTTCAGGAAGCAAATTCCCACCAAGAACGGCCACACAAAGGCATCACCGACAGGCGAAGAGCAGGCTGACGACAGAAAGAGAGGGAGGAAAGAGCAAACAAGAGCAGTGCCAACAGATAAAGCGTGAGAAAGAGAGAGCATTGAGAAGAGAGCTGACGACAGAAAAGCGAGGGGAAGGAGCGAAGCTTGAGTTGGAGGGTGTACGATCGGGAAAACCGAAGAGCGCTGACCGTGGGAACAAGACCGACTAGAAAGGGAGGGGGTCCCCTAGTGCGACAATTTCTCAACAATACCAGGATCTTAAACTGACGTACACCGAAACTGACCAAAGCAAATTAACAGAAAAGAAAAAGAAATCTAGATCAAAACTAAGAGTAGGGCAGTGAAAAAACACAGAATGAACTGAGAACGGAGATAGAATGTAATGAAACAATCTGACGATGACGAGTTCTTAGCCGTCAGACAGGTCCACGTATACAAAACTGCCGGACATCTTATATGCCATCCACGTCTCTCAAGAGTGAGGTGATTTCCCATTTCCGTCATTTCTCACAAACAATTCTGGGCAATCAGCTTGTCCAGGGTCACTACGCATGGGCCTGAGGCGGATTCGAACCTGCGACCTCCCAGTAACACGGCATAGCTGCACCACCGCATCCTACATTCATCAAACCTAGTATAAAGCAATTAATTCTATAGCTTAGAATTCTAAAAATTAACTCAGTAGCAGTCCGTCCCGTGCAGGTCTTCGTATCGAGCAACGCAACTCATCCTCCACTCGTCCCCCTGTCCATCGCCAGCTCCTTCTCGGTCTCGTCCCATGACATCTCCACTCTCCAGGCATCCCAGGTTCCGGCTAGTTCTAAAAGACAAAAAAATAGTGCAAAATGTCATAGAGTTAAGAAAGGGAGTGAACTAGATAACAGGGAGAAAAAGGTGTAGAGTAGGATAGATTGCAATCGAGCAAACACTAACTTTATCATTTAACTGAGCTGCAACATGCTAAAATAATTTTTTTCGACGGAAAAGATTAAGAACTATGTTACCAAAAGCTTTCGTAAAAAATCTCGTTCCATTCATCTACGACAGAGGGCAGCCAGGCCTAAAACAACATTTTGGGCACAAGAAAAGAGAAAATAGGTTCAGCAGACCTAAGAAGAGGGAAATTAGAGATAATAGACTTCGAGACAAGCAGCAGAGAAATTTAGCAAAGAGATAGGCAGACAAGACAGAAAATCCTCTGTTTTTCATTATGCTGGTCGATATTTTGCTACATACATGTAATAAGCATCATCCAAACGACCTGACGATTTTATTAGCAGCCAATCTATGAGATTTATAGTTAAAACATTCATAAAAACTGAAACTAACCTAGCTGTTTGCACGACAGTCGGTCAAATGGATCATGTTATTTGCTCCGGACTGGAGCTGAGATCCTTCAAGTGAATAGCATCACACGACCATTGCAGCCAGAGACAGCTCGAAGACCGCTCGAAGACAACAGGTAGCACTCCATCTTAGATGCCACAGCGCCTCTACCAGGACTGACGGTGCCAAAACAGCCGTACTTCTCTGGCCTGAGGCTGCCAGAATGGACGGTGCCAAAACAGCCATACTTCTATGGCCTGAGGCTGCCAGGATGGACGGTGCCAAAACAGCCGGACTTCTCTGCCTGCATAAGGTATAAACCTGCTGATGTTGTCTAAATCTACACGGTTACTAAATTGAGTAGGCCTAGAGCTAATTAAATCAATAAAACATTGTAAAAATGTGATAGATAGATCAAAATCGCAGACTTATTTTTGCATACTTGGGACCACAATCGTCTGGAATTCTGAAGCTCGAAGTTCTTGTCTTTTGCCATGACTGCTAACCGACGCCTGCGTGGAAATACTTGGGTTATGGTTAGAAAAAACAAGAATATACCTGCGAGGAACGGTAGTAGGTCCATACAATACAACGCTGGAGGTTTCTAGCACTATAGTTCTTCAAAACACGTGACCAGTCAGAGAGGCCAGCAAGATAGGCCAGCACAAACTAAAGGATCTTGCGGCCATGCAGGAACTGTAAACCAGGGGTGTAACAAGCGGGGGACAGAGGGCACTTGCTCCCTGTTTCAAAACTGGAGGGGCAAAGCCCCCCAGTTTTAGTGCTCAGTGCCCCCATGTGTCCCCCCAAATCGGTTCTTTTTTATGTTTATCCAATGGCTTTTTAAAATTACCTTTGCTAAAATAATTTGTGCCCCCATTTTTCAAATTTCTGGGGGGCAAAATTCAAAAAGTGGGGGGGGGCAATTTTTTTATTTAAATTATGCCCCCGCTTTTCAAGACCTTGTTACACACACCTCTGCTGTAAACTGGTCAGGGTTCCTAACCAAACCGGTGTACCGCAGGTACAATAACAATTGACACGTTGAATATCAACATTATTGTCACATTGCACCGCGTAATTAACTCATTATTGGTATTTTAAGCACTAAAAAATATGTTCAATTTCATGAACTTTTCAACCTACAATTGATATTCGATTATCTATAATAACTCTCAGTGACACACTTTACAGACTTAGCTCACATTGACACTCGGTTAAAGCCAACATTTACTCATCGTCTCTATCCAGGCCTCCAGTCTCATCAGTTCTTTTGGCGCAGAAGTTTTTAAACTCGTGGATAAATGGCAGTTAAAATCAAGGTTTTTAGCTAACGATCTCTAAATTGAAACATTCGATAAGAAATCGTTGTTTTGTAATCAGTTGAGTTTACCTGCTACCCCTCGAAGAAAATTCCATCGAAACAGAAGCAAAATATGGAAGTAATTCGACGAATAGCTGCAGATTTGCGAAAACTTCGCAAAAATCTGGAACACGTCCATCTTCTTTGCGATCTGCGCTGCAACTGACAAACTAATTGAGTCAGGGACTGAAGATAATACGATGACGTAGGCCTAATTAAATTGTCCTATTTGCCTTTGGCAAAGTGCCAACGTTTGTCATTATCAGGATGCAGTCTGAATTATCGGTTAGCCTCTATTGTAAGTAAGTAAGTTAAGTTAGTATATTTATTCTTTGTTAATAATGATGATAGGCCTAATCTTTGAAAAGAGGCTATGTTGGAATAGACACCATAGCTTGCAGTCTGTTAATACAGACGGTCATAAAAAAAATGAGAAACTATATATAGGAAGAGTGGAAGACGAGTAGTAATGGTCCATGAACTATGGCTCACAAGCTTTAGATGAACGCTTCGCTCAAACACCGCGAGCAATAATTGCTCACATCTAGTTATATTCCTCGCTAATTTGCAAATACCTAGGCCTACTGCATAAAGAATAAAATTGCTTGTTGGCATCAATTGCAAGGTTTCAAGCAACTTCACAAACATTCGCTACGTATTGTTTATTTACCATGGGTAAATAGTAGTCGTCATCTCCGAACTTCTAAAATGGCACTTCTAAGGACAAATTCATAGAGCTTTAAGTTATATTAATTATGTCACGGTGTATTATATACAAATCAGTCAGCAAGTAAATCGGTGAATTGACTGGAATATTGCTTAATAAATATTAGGCCTACCATCCACTCAGTTAGTCTATTTAACAGTTCATTTGATAATCGATTAATCCAATTTCTTAAATTATTTATCGATTATAATTAGTTACTGAAATGCGTAAATTGACTAGCAAAATCTTTTAGCCAGTCGTTGACAATAATTTTTTTAGAATTGGTTGTTTGTCAAATCGATCGAGAAAGTCGATTAATTGATTAATTTTTTAATTGCCAATCAGTTAGAATTAATATTAGCTACTGAAAAATCCCAATCAATGCGAATTAGAATTGGAAAACTGTTGCAGCTGCTAGATTAGAATTGGCTGCTTGTCTAATCGATTTATAAAATCCAATTTGCTGATTAGCTGGTTGATTCGTTTCCCATCTCCGCCATCTATGGTCTAACAATTCATCTATTCATTTTGCATAACAGATCCCCGGCAGCGACCTAATGAAGGAAGTGATCAGTGCCATGTTCGAACGCAAGGTGGCGCCAGGCGAGCACGTGATCCGACAAGGCGACGACGGCGACAACTTCTACGTCATCGAGAACGGTATCTTTGACGTGATCATCCGTCGCGAAAGCGTTCAGAGCCAGAAGGTCCTCCAGTTTGACGGTCGTGGCAATTTCGGTGAGCTTGCCCTCATGTACAACATGACTCGGGCAGCGTCAGTGGTGGCCGTGATCCAAGGGACCCTCTGGGCCATGGACCGGATGTCCTTTCCGCCGGATCGTCCTTCACAACGTCTTCCGGAAGCACAAGATGTACGAGCGACTGCTCCAGAGCGTTCCAATGCTCCAGTCCTTGGACGGTTACGAGCGGATGACTCTGGCAGACGCCTTTGTGTCGAGGTCCTACGACTACGGGATGTGTATCATCCGAGAGGGGACGGGCAAGCGGATGGCATGTTCTCCGTCGAGTGGTGTGCCGCGCGGATAACGATCTGCGACCAGGGCGAGGAGAAAATCGTTTCGAGGGCGACGAGTGGAATGTACTTCGGAGAGATGGCCCTGCTCGAGCACAGAGAGAGGTCGGCCAGCGTCTACGCCGTCGGAAGAGTCAAGGTGGCTTTCCTGTTGGGAGTGCTTCGAACGGCTGCTCGGACCGTGCCGGGAGGTCATGAAAAGAAACACTGTAACGGTTCGGGGGTACGCCTACCTGGTGTCGGCCTGCTGTAGTGTCTGCCTGTTGTGTACATCTGTCTACTGTGTCCTATCTGCTGCAGTCTATCTACTATCTACTGTAACCGTGATTATTCTGTACATTACATTACAATAGATAGCCTCGAACAGATTATATATATAGATCATTATCATACATTAGTTTTAGATGAACATTCACTAATTCAGACAGTATAGGTTCTGTCAGTCACTCGTGTAGGCTCTAGCAGATACAATCAACCCACATTCTAGGGATACTTTGAGTGGTCAGTAGTTGGCCAATCAAAGTAGTCTGTTCTAGGATAGGCCAGTTTCCTCTTTGGCTGAGGAAACTCACTTATATGCTAGAGCACTGTTAGGAACCGGGCAGTCTGACTACCGGAGAACTCTAGTTATCTTGTCAGGCTCGTCAACTCATATCATCTTAGGACTTGGTCGTTATCATCTCATCCATACTCATATTAGTAAGTACATGTAACTGTTGTGTATTAGTCGTAATCATTATATATATTATTATTATTACCTCTTCTTCTCTGTATTTAATAAAGATAAGTTGTATTCTAACTGTCTCTTCATGTGTAGCTAGTTTCCCCTAGCATAATCTACTCGTCAACATCTGATATAATAGTAGAGCTAGTTTGAAGTAGAACCCTTAAGCGTTCTTACACTACTGCAGATATCCACTACCTGCTGTATCCTACTACTGTGTAATATCTACTATCTACTGTATCCTATCAACTATAGTCTATCTACTATCTACTGTAGATATCTACTATCTACTGTATCCTATCTACTGCGTATTATCTACTATCTACTGCAGATATCTACTATCTACTGTATCCTATCTACTGTAGTCTATCTACCATCTACTGTGTAGTCTCTACTGTCTACTGTCTCCTATCTACTGTGTATCATCTACTATCTACAGCAAATTAGTATAAAAGGAGAGATCGCCTGGAAGATCGGGATCGTCTTCGTCGTCTGAAGATCGTCATCGGGGAGCCTTGTAGATTCGGCTTCGGCTTCGGCCTTGCAGTCTCAGCTCCTAGGAAGCACGAATAGTCGTCGTAGATTTGCGATAGTCGCCGCCAACCATTGACGTAGCATAGTAGTCACCGTCAACCATTGACGTAGCATTTCAGTAACTCGTTAGTTATCGACGTAGGGCGTATTGAGGGAGTGAGATACGGACTGCTTCCGAATCGGCGCTACAGAAGTATTGTTTTCCGTTGTACATTAAAAGAGGATTATCGAACAAGCGCCTCTTATTCCATGCGTCATCCAGAAAGGAGCTATTTAAACCTTAAATAGTTAGTCTTCAGGACACCACTGAAGTCTTACTCAGCGGACTGCAACTTGAACTACCCCCATATCGGACGGGGCTGCAAGTCATCATCCTGGTCACTTTCGAATAGGCCCCGTTCCGTTACAACACGATGGCCTACCAGAAGAGCAGCTTCTAACCTGGTTCGAACATGATCGACACTCAATTGGTGACACATAACGCTGAACAATAATGTAACGGAACGGGGCCTATTCGACAGTGACCAGGATGACGACTTGCAGCCCCGTCCGATATGGGGGTAGTTCGTGTTGCAGTCCGCTGAGTAAGGCTTCAGTGGTTTGCTGAAGACTAACCATTTAAGGTTTAAATAGCTCCTTTCTGGATGACGCTTGGAATAAGACACGCTTGTTCGATAATCTTCTTTTAATGTACAACGGAAAACAATACTTCTGTAGCGCCGATTCGGAAACAGTCCGTTTCTCACTCCCTCAATACGCCCTACGTCGATAACTAACGAGTAATTGCAACGCTACGCAAATGGCTGACGGCGACTACTATGCTACGTCAATGGCTGACGGCGACTACTATGCTGCGTCAATGGCTGACGGCGACTATCGCAAATCTGCGACGACTATATCCACGACGACTATTCGTGCTTCCTAGGCGCCGAGACTGCAAGGCCGAAGCCGAATCTACAAGGCTCCCCGATGACGATCTCCAGACGACGGCGACGACCACGATCCTACGACGACTCTTCGATGACGACGACGACCACGATCCTACGACGACTCTCCGATGACGACTCCCTGATGACGACCCTCTGATCCTTTTATACTAATTTGCCGTAGATAGTAGATGATACACAGTAGATAGGAGACAGTAGACAGTAGAGACTACACAGTGGATAGTAGATAATACAAAGTAGATAGGATTCAGTAGATAGTAGATATCTACAGTAGATAGTAGATAGACTACAGTAGATAGTAGATATCTACAGTAGATAGTAGATAGGCGTATACAGCAGGTAGATACCACAGAAGAAAGAACACAGTAGACAGGCGTACACAACAGGCAGACACTACAGCAGGTCGACACCAAGTAGGCGTACCCCAGAACCGTTACACGCCTCCCGCAGCAACATCCCAAAAGTCTCATTTTGGGAACGCCTAATCACAAGATTCCCCCTAATTAAAACGTACATCGGCTTCAGTTCAGACAACAGTCCACAAAGCAAATCAACGGACTTAACAGTCAGATCCTATGCAACACAACATGAAAATCACGTTTACTCAATCGTCCATAGCTAATCATGAAATTAGAAATTTTCGAACAGTGCAAACAAATCATAACCACTAGGCCTACTGCATAACAATTATCGCATAACAGTAAATCATACGAAACCAGTCAGCTTGACAGTTCAACAGAAAGCAGGCATTACACAATAACATTATACTAAAATTCCATGAACGATCAGACAGTTGTCTGACGAGAACATTGTTCGTACCTGAAAATAAAAGTCCTTTCGATGGTTAAAATGACGACTTCGCACAGTAGATAAGACTACATCTACAGTGGATGGTAGACATCTACTCAGCATACGCAAACTAGTAAACGCTATTTTCTGGCTTTAAACGTACTGCAACGCAATGTACACACACGCACACGCATATTTCTTCCTAGAGGAGCTACTGGCTCCCTAGTCCGCAAATATTCGTAGCGTCATCTGGCGAATTCGACCGTTAACAATTTCTTTGTACGGCGTTTCATTGCTTCCATCGTCCGTTTGTTTTCTTTGCCAATTTACTGCAGCGTCTCTCCATTTAATAGCTGTGTATTCATCTTTTGCTCTTTTTCGGATGTCGTATTCGTCTTTACGCTCTTTTTACCAGCGCTGCGTCACGTCTGCCAGCCGTCTTGCTCTACTGAAATCGCACAGGACGACGTATGCATCGTCGAGGCCGATTATCTGCACCTGAGGCCGAACTTGGCATACCGTTTTCCTGTTCATCCGTTCCAGGGTCTGACGATAGCCTAAGATTTTCGCCAGCGGACTTGTCTTGGTCCGTCCTCTGCCGTCGGAGCTTTCTTTACTTGCGGCCTGTTCCGCGCTCGCTTCGTGTTACTCCGCCGCAGGTAACCGTCTTGATCGGCCAGTACGGTTGCTGTGTCTACCTCTGCTTCGGACGCAGCAGGCAACTCCCACTGTCTCTTTACTCGCCCATAGCAAATCTGTAGTTTATCGACATGCGCTACAAAAGCCTTAGCTTTTGGCGACGTCTGCAATAGAATTTTTTGCAGGTTCGGAGCAGTATCCTCGTCTTGCACTCTCGAAATGTCATTTTTCGTACGAACGACCGCGGTTACCTCCCGCAGCAACAAGACTTTGTGGCCGATCTCTCCCTGGCGACATTGGCTACAGAGTTACCTGGATAAAGCGTCGGCATTTCTGTGTTTACGCCCCGGCCTGTGCAAAACTTCAAAATAAAATACCGCCAACTTTTCTAACCAGCGTCCTTGTTGGCCTATCGGCTCCGGAGTTATCTGAAGCAACCTCAACGCCGTGTGATCCGTCCGGAGGGTGAACCTCCTTCCCAACAAGTACTGTCGGTAAATCTGAGAGAAGTATACTATTGCCCGTAAATCTTTTCTTGTGACACAATAGTTTCGCTCCGCTGCAGAGAGTAACCGGCTGCCATAGGCGACTACACACTCGTGTCCATCGACTCGCTGCGACAACACCACATCAATTGCTACATAGCAATCAAATGTAAACACTGAATTGTCACTGGGTAGGCTCAGTACTGGAACAGTAGTGAGCGCTACCTTCAAACGATCGAAAGCGCTTTGACATTCTTCTCCCCACACGAATGGCTGATCCTTCTCTTTGGCTAACACGACATTTGCTGCCCATTCACCAACTACCGGCTCCACTACTTCGCTAGCTACCATTTGTTCCAACTGCGCGTCTATTTCTGCTTGGTAATGCAAGGGCTGCCTTCCCAAAGGCTGTCCTATCGGTCGATCATCCCCGGTGTCAATCCGATGCTGGCAAACTTCAGTGCTCCCTAAATCTCGGTCGCTTGTCGAAAATATGTCGCAATAGTCTGTCAGCAGGATATGCGACCTTGCTCTTATTTCCCCGGGAACATCATCCGGTATATCATCCACGAGCTTCTCAATCAATTGACTAGTTATCGGCGAGCTAGATTTCCGAGTGATCTCATCTTCACACTCTATTTCCACAGGGTGGAGATCACCGATTGACCGACAGCGTAGCAGGCTGATCGCTCAAATTCAAAACTCTTACACTCGCTCGGTCTGCTTCGTTACTCAATGCCACTCGCGCTAAATGTACTCCTGGCTTAATCTCTTTAGCTTCAGTCATCCACGCCTGAGCCGTGCTATTGAGATTCCTGTACTGAGTTCGAAAAGGAACATCACACTGAGAATTTGGCAAAACAGTCACTTCTTCCGCGACCATCACTCGTCGGCACCACAATGAGCCATTTCCCTTAATTAATGGGATGCGTCGCCGTCCAATGAAAAGCGCACCTGTCCCAAAATCAATTCTACATTTATGCTGCCTCAACCAATCCATACCGAGCATTGGCTCGCCTACTTGATCAGATACCAGGAAATTTGTTTCAACTGCAAATCCTCTCCAAATCTGAATGTGCACACTAACTTCGCCCAAAACCCGTATTTCCGTGCCGTTGGCGGCCAACAATACACGAGTGCTAGGTTGAAGCATTAGCCCCTCTACGTCAGACAACGGTACCAAGCTTACCTCTGACCCAGTGTCCACTAAGCAGGTCCTCGAGCGTCGATTTATCGTCCCGCGTATGTAGATGGCATTGTTCGTGTCCCTGTTCTGTCCCTCACGCGTGGTATGGTTGGTAACCGTCGTTCCGTCGTTTTCGATCTCCGATGAAGACGAAGGCCGTGCGTCGTCAGGGCGGCGATAAGGCCCTTGCCGTTGCCTACACAGGCGTGCGATGTGTCCGATTCGTCCGCAGTTGAAGCAGGTTACTCCACGTCCTGGATTCTTTGTGCGATCTGCTGGTGTGGCGAAATTCGGCTTTGCGTCGATATTCGTTCGACGTGAGTTTCGTAGCTCCTCTAGCTGCCGACAGAATTTCTCCTCCATGCTTTGTTGCCACTTTTGCTGAGCAGCGATGAAGCCTTCCAATTGCGATTGAAACGCTCCGCCGTTGTCGTTCCCTTGGGTGCCTCGTACTCGGTTCGCTGGCCTTCGTCGCTCTTCTAACTCAGACGTGTACTGATACGCGGCCAGGCGTAAGGCCACTCGATACGCTTCGTCGAGCGTCTTCGGTTCGCGCTCCCTCACTTTAAGAGCCAGTTCTCGATCTCTAATCGCCTCGAGGAATGCATCTTTCGCATCAATCTCCGTCGTCTCATTCGAAAGCACGGGTATGCGAGAACGACGAGTCTCCGGATATCATGTAAGAGATCGCTGAGACTCTCATCGCCCCTTTGTCGACAATAATAAAGTTGGGCGCGGATTTTTTCCGCCTGCCCCTCCGTTCCGTATCGTTGACGCAGTCTCTCGACGAGTTGTTCATAAGATACATCCGTACGAGCTCCAAAATCCCAGAGCAGCTGCGTGGCAGCTTTTTCCAGAGAACAGCGCAGAAAGTCCGCTTTATCGCTATCAGTCCAGCGATTATGCCGAGCGCAAACTTCAAACTGAGCCATAAACGATTCCAATGATCCCGTGCCATAGAATTTCCCAGGTTTCATCGATATCACCCGACTGGCGGGAGGAACTGCAGGGCTCTCCATCCGCGGAGGATCGTTGCGCTTCTCGACGTCGAACTTGATCGTCTTCGTCTCTCGAACGCTGGTCTTGCTCGGACCGGCGAAGTCTATGCTCTCCAGAAAAGTATAGTCCGTGCCTCGTGCTTCGGCCGTCGTCGTCCGCCCAGGTGCGGGTGTCGAAAAGCTCGGCTGGCGAATTGGCGAATCCGCAACGTCCAGCAACGTATAAACGATCGTATCGTCCGTTTTCGCGATATCCATTTTCAGTCGTCGTTCGTCTAAATTCACAGCGTCGGAACAAAAGAATTTCGTGTTCTCCGAGAATCAGGAACGGCAGAGCCTCTAAAAAAAACTTACGTATCACCTCCAACGTAACTGCGTTAACTCCAGCGTTCAGAAGAACTCGTCAAACGTTACTGCGTACTCCACTTCTGGTACCAGTTTTGTAACGGAACGGGGCCTATTCGACAGTGACCAGGATGACGACTTGCAGCCCCGTCCGATATGGGGTAGTTCGTGTTGCAGTCCGCTGAGTAAGGCTTCAGTGGTTTGCTGAAGACTAACCATTTAAGGTTTAAATAGCTCCTTTCTGGATGACGCTTGGAATAAGACACGCTTGTTCGATAATCTTCTTTTAATGTACAACGGAAAACAATACTTCTGTAGCGCCGATTCGGAAACAGTCCGTTTCTCACTCCCTCAATACGCCCTACGTCGATAACTAACGAGTAATTGCAACGCTACGTCAATGGCTGACGGCGACTACTATGCTACGGCAATGGCTGACGGCGACTGCTATGCTGCGTCAATGGCTGACGGCGACTATCGCAAATCTGCGACGACTATATCCACGACGAATATTCGTGCTTCCTAGGCGCCGAGACTGCAAGGCCGAAGCCGAATCTACAAGGCTCCCCGATGACGATCTCCAGACGACGGCGACGACCACGATCCTACGACGACTCTCCGATGACGACGACGACCACGATCCTACGACGACTCTCCGATGACGACTCCCTGATGACGACCCTCTGATCCTTTTATACTAATTTGCCGTAGATAGTAGATGATACACAGTAGATAGGAGACAGTAGACAGTAGAGACTACACAGTAGATAGGATACAGTAGATAGTAGATATCTACAGTAGATAGTAGATAGACTACAGTAGATAGTAGATAGTAGACAGTAGAGACTACACAGTGGATAGTAGATAATACAAAGTAGATAGGATACAGTAGATAGTAGATATCTACAGTAGATAGTAGATAGACTACAGTAGATAGTAGATATCTACAGTAGATAGTAGATAGGCGTATACAGCAGGTAGATACCACAGAAGAAAGAACACAGTAGACAGGCGTACACAACAGACAGACACTACAGCAGGTCGACACCAAGTAGGCGTACCCCAGAACCGTTACAATAATTATTAATTATGAAAGAGATCGTATGGTTTGTGATAATGGCGGTCGAACCCCGTGCCCCGGAGATCAAGCTTCGATCAATTGGGCCTTGGGCCCCAACATCTTGTCCACCATTTCCCAGTTATTAAATGGACAATTTCTAGAGCGCCGTAACAACGTTGCAAGTCACCGATTTCCTTCTGGGCTTTTGTGTCTATCTCTGCAACACACAATGTACAATGTCATCTATAATTTAAATTAGGTCTCACGTTTACACGCTGTTACCAAACTGAGAAATATAACGCATCAAATGTTATCACGTGCGAAATTTATGGGAAATTTTTTATAAATAACAATGATCATTTATTGCGGGAAGTAGGCCTATCGGCTTAATCGGCTAGATCATACATATAGGCAAAGGTGTACCAAAGTTGTGAAAAGTGGGGGGGGCATAATTTAAAAAAAATTTTTGCCTCCACATTTTGAATTTTGCCCCCCCCAGAAATTTGAAAAATTGGGTGGGGGCGGCACAAATTATCTTAGCAAATGTCATCTTATAAACCATTGGAGGAATCTAAAAAAGAACCGAGTTGGGGGCAAAGAGGGGCACTGAGCACTAAAACTGGAGGGCTTTGTCCCCCCCGCCCAGTTTTGAAACTTGGGGAATATTGCTCCCTGCCCCCGCTTGTTACACCTGCATATAGGTAAATGCAAGTATATGCAATCAATATCACGTCGGAAATTTTTGCCACTGCAGAATGATTACAGCAAGCTGTCATAATTAGGCCTATTATTATTATACTTAGACGTTTTTTGCCATTTGACGAATTTATTCATGAGTAAAAATGAAACTGCATTTCTCTATGTTCTATAATTTATGGCCAAGGATTGACTCAACTTTAAAGTTTTGGACACCTTTGAGAAGTGTCGCACGCATCAATCGCTAGGTGGCGTCCAGTGATATATTCGTGAACTAGAAGTCGAATAGAATAATTCTTTGATTCACGTTCAGTAGAAGCAGAAGTAGAATTAACATTATTTTTATAACTAGAATAGAATAAGAAGTGAAATGGAGACCTCCCAAGTTGAATTAGAATAAGAAGTAAAATTAATTTCATAACGAAATTTAATAAACATTTCAGATGCGCTTTCCGTGGGCCGTTATTAGTAGTAGTTCTACTAAGCCACAGAAATAATTATATCTCCATTATTGTCCCTTCGCGCTAAACATGAATCTTGTAGACGCAATCAGACCTGTCAACTGCGCATGTATCAAACTTTTCTTACAATCGGTCAATGACATTTTATGAGGATTTCTGCGCAAAAGGTCTTAGATTTAATTATGAGTTTGTCTAGTATGCTGGCTGGCTGGCCGTAAAAGAGAATGCTAAGTATGCTGTCTGGCTGTAAAGGAGAATGCTCAGTATGGGAATATTTTTCTTACAACCCAGAATATTCTCAATAGCCGGGATTTTATCAACTTGTCGTAGAAATAGGATAAAGCAATCTCTGGAGATGCGAGTATTTCTAAAAATTAACTTAAGATCAGGGGTGTAGCAAGTGGGGGGAGAGGGGGCACCGGCTCCCCCAGTTTCAAAACTGAGGCCCCCCAGTTTTAGTGCTCAGTGCCCGCCATGTGCCCCACCAAATCGGTTCTTTTTTATGTTTCTCCAATGGCTTTTTAAGATGATTTTTGTTAAGATACTTTGTGCCCTCCAATTTTCACATTTCTGGGGGGCAAAATTAAAAAGGTGGGGGGGAGGGGAAAAAAATTCCGCTTCGCGCAATTTTTGAAAATTATACCCCCACTTTTCAAAACTTTGTTACACCTCTGCTTAAGAGCATTGATTGGTAGTACAGTATAGACTGTTTCAATTTAACAGTGTTTGTCACTTGTACTGTGCTAGTCTATGTACAATCGGTTTGGGACTGCAATATAAGCTTAAATGATACATAACATTAGTAGGTATTGAGACAAGTGTGTGCAATGTGCGATAAACATAAAGACTCAGAAAAGCGGAACATTAGTCATTTACACGGTGAATTTGAAACAAAAACTGAAGTAGAAGTAGAAGTAAATTTTTTTTAGAAGTAGAAGTAAAATGGCATAGACAGAAGTGTATAAGAAGTACAAGTAAAGTTTTTTAACAACTAGAAGTAGAAGTAAATTCAATTAGAGAGAACTGAATAAGAACTAGAAGTAAAATTAATCAGAGAAGCAAAATAGCATTGGTGTCGTCGCATACGAGCTGTATTAAAATATTTCGCATCATATATCCGTTTATTGAGAAAAATGGTTGACCGAACGCAGTCATTTACATATACGCATACGTGCTGTATTAAAATAATTAATATTATAACTAATCACGCGGTAACTTATTTTTTGCAAATTAACCTTATACTTGATTGATTGAAAAACTACTTTTATGTATGTTCTATGATTGTGGGTTAAATATAGGGAGCAGTTGAAATATAATAAAGAGCTTGAACATTGAGACACCTTTATATTAGAGGTATTTACTAGATTAGGCCTACTATATAAAGATTTGAATGTGCGCATGCCATTAGGGAGTAAAACTTCCTTAAATTGTGACCCGGTCAAGTGCTACCGCCTGTTCAATTTGGTTGAGTAGTGGCTCACAACTTTTACTATTTTACGGTTTTAACTTATTGATTGAAGAAAACTACATTCCTTTATGTCCAATAATTGATGGTCAGAGATAGGGTGAAGAAAATATTTATTATCAAAGAATTTTATCTTTAAAAAATAATAAAATGATAAAATAAATCTTAGAGTCGTGCATAGACAATTCTTGGATATTTAAAACTAACAAGGACTCTGTAACCTATGTAGAGGCCTTTCGTACTACAGTTCGGACACAGCGCTCATGAATAAGCTGATGCTCTACACTTGACTTTTAAGCGCCGCTTTAGAAATTTGAGGATTACGATAGCGGCTGTGTTAGGTAGGATATAATAGACCAGAATTCACCATGCGCCCTACTTACGCCGTTTCTTCTTTAGTGAGCCATCTTGATGCTTCGGTCTTAGGGAGAAAACTTTCTTAAGTTGTGAGCCGGTCAAATACTACCACATGTTCAATTTGGTTGAGTAGCGGTTCACAACTTTTACTATTATAAGGTTTTAACTTATTGATTGAAGAAAACTACATTTCCTTGCGTCCAATAATTGATGACCAGAGATAGGGTGAAGAAGAAATTTAGCAGGGGTCTATCAAGAAATTTTATCTTTAAAAAAATAAAAAAATGATAAAAAAGATCTTAGAGTCGCACGTAGACATTTCTTTGATATTTCAAACTAATAAGGACTCCCCTCTCTGCTCCTGCCCCTCTCCCGGCTCCTAAGCCACAGGAGCCGAAAGAAGGGCAGGAGCCTAGAGAAGGGCAGGAGCCTAGAGAGGGGCACGAGCGAAGAGAGGACAGTGTCCTGCCAGGCTGTATCACACCATTTCCTCTCCCAACTTCGTAAGAAGATATATTACGTTCCGCTACATTTGCCACAGCGGCGTGTTGGTTCCAGAAGAAGAACAGTTTGTGGGGAACGCTCTATCCCAGGCATGATACTAGTTTGCAATGGAGACAAATTTGAATGTCTGAAAAGGTTCTGGGGCGACAGTTCGCCCCAGTAGACTTACATTGACAAGTATTGGGGCGAATGTCCCTGTTGCCTCTGTGGAGTCGGCGCCTATGCACAGCTAGTTTTACTTTTAAACTTAATTTCGTCTCGTTTTTTAATAATCTGAATATATGGCTTGCAGTTGAAGACTTGAAGTCTAAAAAGAAACTGACATTTCCAATGCTTCGACTGCGAACGCCCAAACGTATAAACGCCTTCTGCCGTCTAAATTCTCACCTTCCTTACATTATAGTAGGCAAATTTTTTTCACACATGGAGATGATTTCTTTTATCGAAAGAATGGTTTCAAAATATGAGTTAAACAAGAACCAAAAATGCACTCCATTTGCACTCCACTCCATTACGAGGCTTAATCAGACCCCTAGTCGTTACGGACCTTTTGTCCTCCTTCCCAACGTCGAAGCTCTGGCGACGTAATTGCTACTTTTTCATTAGGCTACTGTTCTATACATTCCAAACACTATTTTGCAAATTAAGTGAAGCACAATCCAGTTCGTGGACAGTAGGCCCTATAATGAAAGACAAGAGAAATCTAAAAATAACAAAAAAGCCGGAGGAAAGCATTATATTTTAAGTTCGCTGAAATTGCAATTGGGCTCTTTGTAATCTTCTGTATCCGCCAGAGATCACTGCGCATTTAAGAAGTAGGCCTATAGTATATAGGACTACTTCTGAAATGCGCAATACACGTACAATTAGGCTATTAGTAAGAACCTCATAATTATGACACATTATAAGGTTCTTTCTAATAAAATATATTTGGGACATGAGCCCTAGGCCTATTCATGGCACCCATTTTCCGCCCGTCTCTGAGCCGGAGTACGTGAAGTAGGCCGCGATGGCGTACGTCATACTGCGCTGCATAGGTGCAGATCTGTAGTTTCTGCAGCTTTTCTGGGAATGCAGCGCTGAGACCCACAGGAACAGCTAAGCAAAGCTTCTAAGGGCGTACGTTGATGCACGCGATGGCTGGCTGTTGAGTAAGGTGTTGGCTGGCTGCTGTAGCCACAGCTGCAGATGGCGAGTGACTGTAGGCTGCAGCTATACTGTTGGAGCCTGCAAATGCAACTAGTTGGTTCTTCGTTGGCGTTGAAGAACAAGGCTAGAGCTGCTGCAGAGTCTTTGAGCAGCTCGTATGCATGCGTTGATTGTAGCCCTCGGTGCGCTCCTCCTCGATATAGCCCGTTAGTCGTTGTTTGGGATCAAGCCAGCACTTCTCATGGAGTTCATTTCAGGAGGTGCACGGTACGTATTTAGACTTAATCACTGAGACGGTGTAATTTGTGTTTATACAAAGTTCTACGTGTGACTCTTTATTAAAACTCTGAAACCTACTGAGACATGTTTTAGGTTCGGTTGTCTAGTTTCTTCCGTGCAAAACACACGCATCTATCACATGGGTGGCCTGCTGACGCAAATTGGGCGTAGTTGCAAACAAGGCTTGTTTGTTTAGCAGAAATACTGTTTCATTTTACGTGATGTTGCTGCACTATTATTTTTTATTTTTGGATGCCTTAATTAGTCATTGGCACAAAGGTCATGTTTTGATGCCAAATTGCTAGGACTGTTTTAAAAACTCATTTTCATTAGACTATAGTGAATAGAAAATTTTTTATGAGGATGTGCACAGAGAAAGGAAGCAATTATATGGAATTATGGAAACTATTAACTGCTCAGCTGTTTGATTGTTTGATTTCCAGGTTGTACATACATTGACTAGAGTCTGTACATTTGTTGTATTCTTTATTTCTTATAATATATCCCTTTAGAATGAGTCATCTACAACTTATTTTCTGGTAAGAAGCGATCGATTTGCAGTTGATCATGCCCAGACCAGATAGTATTGCCACTCTGAGAAGCAAGTTGAATGCCATACAAGTTGGGAATTTGGTCGGAGCCTCTGGTTCATCGGATGCATCTGGAAAAGGAAACGATAAAAGTCACACATCTCTTCAGACAGAATCCACTCAGGTGAAAAGATGCACGGAAACAGAGAAGAGAAATCCAGTGGATATGAGAGGTGGAGAGAAAATGGTAGGACTCAGTGAAACAACAGGGACCACGGCTGCCACATCAAGCGATGTGGTCGACCCTCATCGGCTTTGCCTGGAAAAGGTATTATATTTATCTTTCTAGTTATTTTAGTAATGTTCTGTTGTCAGGACAACCAGATTGACGTTTGTTATGCTCCATTAATCATGGAGATATGTAGGTGCCATGCTTCAATCCATATGCCAGCCTATTGTGCCTTCTCATGCCTTGATCCTTCCTCATGGAAAAGCTTTCTACTACAGATGCATGTTGTTGCATTTAACTTTGTCCAACAAACATTTTCAACCCATATTCAAACACTTTCATTTAGATCAGACTGATTGTCATGCATGCATCACCTTTGTGAGACATTGTATTAATGTCTGATTCAAAAACACATACATTCATGAAGCATCATATTTATTTCAGTTGTTAAATGTTGTAAACGAAAGAGGAGGCCTGACTTTTTGAATCATTCAATTTCCTTTTCTGACCACTATTTGGGTGTTTGTAAAAACACATAAAAAACACTTAATTATAAGGGATATTCATATTCTTAGTTCATATGTCTTGATTTCATCATGATAGTTTCCTGAGGTTTTGTTTACAAGAATATTGAAGATAACTGCTCATGTTTCTGCTTAAGGATCTGCAGAAATTAATAATGATTTTGAATGCGTTGAACAGAACAAAAACAAAGGCCACAAGTATACACTTCAGTTATCAAGAACAGGACTTAGTTGAAATTTACCATAAAGGGTGATGTGTTTTTCATTGAAATTAGTTGAACACTCTTTCACATTACACAAACAAATGTTGCAGTAAGCCATGATACATGACAACTAATGTGCATCAGACCAGGAAAACTACTTTGATGCCAGGGTATAATATTTGGTGGTTGGTCAGAGTCCTGAGAATTTGCTGCCCCTCTTCACTGTATATCTTTATGTTACCATCTGTTTCCACTTGCCAACCCACCACAGGTAGTGTACCAGTCTTCTTGGCAGCTGTATTGCTTTGGTGAATTTGACCATTATCAGTTTATGTGAAAACAAACACCTGAAATATCTGTAAAAATAAAGAACGCAGAATAAAGAATATAGGCGGAGTTGAGTTTATGGAGAACTAAGAACGGATCCCTTGGCAAGCGGTTTCCAACCTTCTTTTTTGTTTAACCCCCCCCCCAAACTAAAACTTATTTGTGTGCATACCCCAACAGACATAAACGCGCCAGAAACGTTCTTTAATAATTTATTTAATTAGAGGAAGTTGTGGCGTTATTTTTGTGACAAACAGATAATAGATGAACATAGAATATCACAATAAAAAAATATTTAAACAATATTTAATACAGTTATAATTTTATTTAACCCAAATATCAATGGTGATAAATATATACTAAAGAAGTAAGTACAAGAGAAAATAGTCCCAAACCGGCAATATTAGGGAACAATGGAACTAAGAACCTAAGAGAGTACGATCCTGCTAATGGGCTAATTGAGCCAACTGTGACAAATACACATTTTTGTACTAAATTAGTAATAAATCACAGTGTTGCTGGCATGTGCAAATAAGACTATGGCATAATAGTTCTTGACAAAAGGTCCAAACAAATATCAATAGCATTATGCAGACAAAGTAATAAGATGAAATTGTAATCTAGTTTTATATTTTTAATCTGCATTACCCAGACTGTAAAAGCTTGATTGATTCAGTCATGTGCAAATTTGAGAGTTTATGTGTATTGCAACATTCATGGTCTTTTTTCCACATGATTTTGTTAATGTCTTTTGCCTTGCCTCTGATCGCCACTCCTATGAAAGAAGAAGTTTGACTTCTTTTTACCCTCCTTACAAGAAACTATACTTCTTACAACACTCTTTATGCACATACTAATGCTTAATTATTATCTACCCAATGTACTGGATCCAATTCCTGGAGCCTTTTTCAACATACTTCCAATGCCAACCAAACACTAGATTATTTATAAATAATATAAACTCCAACTTTTCTTTCTTGCGGATTAGGACTTTTGCTCAGTTGTGTGGTACTCAGCCCTTAGTTAATACATTAGTTAATACATTAGTTAATACATTAGTTAATATATTAGTTAATACATTAGTTAATACATTAGTTAATACATTAGTTAATACATTAGTTAATACATTAGTTAATACATTAGTTAATACATTAGTTAATACATTAGTTAATACATTAGTTAATACATTAGTTAATACATTAGTTAATACATTAGTTAATACATTAGTTAATACATTAGTTAATACATTAGTTTTAATACATTAGTTAATACATTAGTTAATACATTAGTTAAGAGTTCCTTCTGTCTATTTATATCTAGATAGTTTGTAACGATTGTTATTATGGGTAGGGCGTCACCATGTTTTTCATTTTACACGAGAGCCCCGGATAGCAGGGTCCATGGCCCTTTAGGTTCCCCTGTGTGACCAGATTATTTCATTTCTAATTGTTGTGCCTTATTTACTTGTAATTTGGTTATCAAAGAAATTGAATTGAGTTGGATCTACATAGCACTGTATTCAACAATAGATTTTTGGTAAGAACATGTTGAAGGTGACTGGATGAGTTAGAATCAAATAGCTTCTTGTTGTTGAAAGAATACATACATTACTCTGTATATGTGTATAACCCAACGAAAAATATTCCAATTGGATTGGTGCTATATAAATTTGCCATTGAAATTATGGTTTTAAAATTATTACCATGACTAGGAATATGAAGTAAGAAAAGCTGAATTCAATATTGATAGCCCTTGCTTCTTATTATAAAATACAGTGCTATGTGTCATTAACATATAAGAATATTTTGAATCCTGTTGTTGATTAATTTGGAAATATTTTATGTTATAATTTATCTCACTATTATGGATTTATGTATGAGCAAGTTTTCTTAGGTTAATCTGAAGCATTTGTTGTCATAGAATGCAAGGCATCTCAGATCACTTGCTTGACACACAGGATGTTGCCAACTGCATTTGCAATCATTTTATTCTTGTGGACTATCTTTATGTAACAGCCGTCGACAGAAGAAAAGAGCTTGAAAGTCTCATTTGATGCCAAGAATGAAGTTTGGTCAAAGATTCAGGATGACTCTGAAGGTCATCTTATCTACAAAGAAAAGGATCTCATAATCAGTCGATGTGTGTAACTCTATTTTCTTTTTTATTCTCTGATCAAATTTAATGGTGTCATAGATCTATATCAAAGTTAGCTGAAGTACCCGGCTTAGCCTGGGTTGAACTGCAATTGGTGTACACAACAGATATAAAGCTTTTTGCTCAGAGCTAAGACATATAAATTTATTTTGCAGTTCCTACTCTTGAGTATGCCATGTACAACTGGCCATGATAAACAGAAAGCCGTAATTTTCTTCATTGTCTGAGTTGGATTAAGTAATTATTAACTAAAAAAAATTTCTTGTTTTATAGAAAAATTGTATTATTTAAAAAAAATTCTTTTATTAAACTAAGACATGCAGATCAGAAATGAATTGTCAATGGAGTAATTAATGATGTCTAATAATATCTGAGGTACAATGGATCAATGGGGACGTATTCTATGCTCAGCCAAAGCGTATGAGTTTTAACTCACAACACACAATTTTTATTTTGCTCTTATTTACAATCAATACTGCTAAAAACACTGAATATAAATAAATTAAATTTTAATGGCTTAAAAATGGTCCTGGTATGCCATATAGATGCGTACCATCAGAAAAAAGCCCTGATTGCAGCTCTAATCAAACCTTAGTTCGGCGAAAGTCAAAATGCACTTAATTCAGTTGCTAACAACAACAGTATATGCCACATGAAATCATTGCCTCTGCCTTCACCAGTTCCTGCTTCTATTATCTTGTGAGGACTTTCTTCACCCTTCCCTGTTGCCTGCAATTAGATCTGAACTGTTTAAAAATAGTTTTGTGAACCATTTTATCTCTAGTTGTCAGTTTTAATAGTCTTAGTTGTTCTTGTCTATGTAATTTGCTCGCATACTGGTCTATTTGAAATTTGCTTGTAGTTGTTTATGCAGCATAATGCATGTATGCATGTCTGATGCATATCAAGGCTACCATTTGTATTTCCTGGACAATAAAGATGCGTTTATCAAACAAGCTTCAAGGGTAGAGATGTTTATAAAGGTGGAATATAATTTATGGGCAGGTTATAATTGTTTTTAAGTGAGATTCAGCTACAAATGGTGTCATTAAACACGATTCATAGGAGAGAAATTGAGTATAATAAGTTATCTGAAGACGAAGCAGGTGGAGGTAGCACACTGCACCCAGTTACATGTCAAAGCAGAATCAGGAGAGATGTATGAAAATAGGTGACAGAACTCGGTTGGCATTTGTTGGCAAAGAGGACCTGTGAGATAAAGATTTTTACATTCTCTACTGGTGACATGAATGGATACGGTCTAGAACATTTGTTGTAACTAGTTTTGGCAAGAGATGGAAAAAGGTTCCTCAAAACATCATTGCGACATTGTCATTCTCTATCACAGCATGAAACAGTCCAGCATCAGTTCCAGCCGATCATTTCTCCATTTCCAAACTTCCAAAGACGTCGCTGGAAGGAACTTGAGTCACAGCATCTGCTTCAACATGCACTGCATTTTGACACCAGGCTGGGGAAAGTAGACTCAGGACTGAAGTGGTTATAACGACTTCGTACAGTGCCTAAGAGGGCGCTTAGTATTTTGCACTGATGCATTGAGCAGTTCAGATATAATTATGTTCCTCTTTGAACACTTATACATTTAAATGTATGCAATATTTCAATCCATACAGCATAACCTTAGGAAGATCTTCTGAGAATGAGAAGGGAATTACAGTAGTCATTTCTGGAGGGGGGCACACAATGACGAATGACCCAGAGATGCCTTAAATGAAAAAAGGAGGCCTGTCTAAGTATGGTCTAGGCATTGCAGGTCTAGGTTAGATATGGCTGGTCTAAGTTTGGCTGATCAAAGTATGGCTGGTCTATGTATTGTAAGTATGGTGTGACTTCTCTAAACAAGTTTGAGTTATAGGTAGCCTGAAAATGTGTCAAGCTGTGTCAGTTGAAACATTGCATATCATTATTTAAATAAAGATTGTTCTAAGAGGAAGAAGTCGAACGCCCAATAAGCTCTCACATCGAGGTACGGAAGCAATGAGCCTGTAAATCTCCACATGTGGTAGAGCCAAATGACTGATGACCAGCTGCTGATATGCATGCATTAAAACATGAAACTCTTTGTTGTAAGTCATAACAAGTGTCAGCCATTGCATGTCATCGAAATAAGAGGATCTTTATCGAATGTGTTCCTCCATAAGTACTCATTACGGCATTTCACACATATTTATGTTAATTAATTTATACATTTTGAATATTTTGGTGATTAGTCATCATTATGGCAGCACAGTTGGGCACTGACTGGAGCTGACGTAATCTGAACTTTGTCAGTCCTGTTAGGAGGAGGGAACCACAACAACATGAATGAAATAGTGATCTACAGTAGCAGAATCTTCTTCCAATTTATGTCACTCTTATTCTACACACTGATCAAGAAAAAACTTAAATACCTAAGCCATTAGTCATCTTTAGTTTGTTTTCTTGTATATTTTATACTCATAAAGTGCATTTCTGTTCTTCAACTGAATTAGATATGATGCTACAATTCATATTGTGCAATGGTTGTAACATTCCACATCTATCAATAAACGAGTGTTTATTAAAATTTTATTTTTGCATTATTACTACTGCAAAATTTATCCAGAAACAGTCAATCCAGCCTCAGCAGTTCCACATGATTCTTTTGAATTGACCTTTTCACTTTTATATCATTTACTTGGAGTTTGTGAGTTTATACGGACAGTTGTAATAGTGATATTATGGTGTTGATGCCTAATGGCTTACTTGCTAGCAGCATTGAATGAAAGGTTATGATGTGTGACCACCATATCTTATGCAATAATTGGCATTGGTTGGTTCCACGGAGTGAATCTGGTCAGTCGTTGATCAGTCACCATCCAATAGCATGCACTACAAGTTATTTGCTTCAATCCTGATGCTAGAGGTTACAGCTGGCATGTGACCACCTTGTGTACATGTCTTTGTTTGGTTCAGCCCATGCCTCTGTACTTCAAAAATGATGGTTTGAGTATAAAGTCATTTCTGTCAGATGTATGGATGTCAGATTGAATAAATGCTCTGAACTGGTGATGCTGTACTCATTTAAGAGCAGTGGTGAGCTGTGGGATGGAAAATGGAGCTGGTTTCAAAACTGAATACTCAGAGCCACAGGCGTCATCATAGTCACCATGTTCAGAGAGGAGCAGATAAAGTCAGACCTAAGGTGAACCACTGATTCCATGAGATGAGTTAAGACATGGTCTGCAATGGGTCAAAAGATAGAGATGTCAGCTCTCGTAAGGATGTGGCAGAAGCATTTGAGGGCAACCAGTTATAAAGCACATGACGATGAAATGGTGGGTGAAATAGATGAATAAAAATAGATATCAATCAAACAATCAATGAAACTTAGTATAGGGCCGCTTCAAGAAATCTACTCAGAGGACTCCCGGTCCAACTTCGGGCCATATAAGACAGATTTCAGAATGGAATAAAAAAATAAGGTAGAGAGTTCTTAGTTAAGAGTCAAAGGGATATGGCAAATAGCTGTGTTTCATATTGTGCTAGAACTAGAATACATGTTTAACAAACACTGAATTCCTCTACAGATATGGCATGCATTCATTTGATGTGTTTTAAGGAGACATGGGGGGGGGCTGCATAGAGTAATGGTGAACACAATTGGGCGCAGAGCTGAGGAACTGAATTCGAGACCCATATCCCCCATAAGGTTGACCAATCCTTCTTTCACTAGGCTTCAGCATTTGTTAAAATGAGATGTATAATGAAATGGGCGCCTTGCATGGCTGCTGATAGCTTAATTTGATTCCTGTAATAACTTGCCATCATTCGTTCATTCCGCCGCGCTTCTAATCACACTGCGGTTTCTCGGTTTGAAATTAAACGAAAATTATTAGTATTATTTTGTAATATCCATTTTTTTAGCATTGTATTACATTCATTAGATAGGAGTGGTCACTTTTAAGTGGTTTCTCTGAATGGAAGATAAAAGGTGTTTCTGCTATGTTTTCATCTGTCAGCCACTGAACTAAAAACCAAACACCATCTGAATCATTTACATTTATCTTGGTCGACCTGTATTTCATGTATTTGGAATGCTATCGTTATAAGATGGTGCAAGATTTCAATCTAACTTGTTTCTGTTTTGGTTTCATAGAAATACTGGCTTGTAACTTTGACGACTACTTTGATCTGGGTATTGATGTGCATGATTATAACACCCGAGCAAAATAACGGAGTGATGCTGCATGCACCAGGTTGAGCAACATTTTATTAACTTTTTGACCCATCTTTGTTGAATAATCTACACACTATTTGAAAATACATAACCCTTTAGTTTTTTAAAGGTTAACCATAAAACTTATTTGATTATCACACACTGATATGCATGGGTACTTTTAATGTGTTTGCTTGTTTTGATGAATAACACTTCGATCTCAGCAGTGTTATTTTGAAGTGGAATTTTATCTGCATGTTGCACTTGTTTATAAATTCAGATTAACTTATATTGTTCCCATAGACTAATTTTGGAAGCAGCTGAACCTCAGCAACTGACCCTAAGCAGTTGAGCTCTAAGCAAACCAATTGGACCCCTTGAGCTGACCTACATACCCCAGCATCAGTTTTTGCATAATTGTTGTATAACTAATTGCTATTCAATGCATACATTATGCATACATACACATATATGCAGCTACTGAAAATGGTTCAGAACTCATTGGCTAAATGCCAATGATGACAGCAACTATAGCAGCAATGCACAAAATTTAATGAAACTTAGCATAGTATAAAAATATGCCTATACCAACATCCTCTGAAAATATATGATAAATTTATTTTAGATGGTTTTGATATAAGCTTTGTGTTGTATCTGGTTAATAAATTAATAAATTATTTAAACAATTTAGCAGGTTCCACAATTGCAAAAATACACATTAATTTGAGTTATTGATTCAAAATATATAAAACATATTTTGATGTCCATGTTGATTAAAATCTGAAAATGAGCAAAAAAATTGCTATTGATCATATTTTTCTGTTTTCTAAATTGTCGACATCTAACTTATTTTGATTCCTTGGATCACAAATCTCCTTACAAAAACTTATTGAATATTCAACATGACTACTTGAAATAATTTATATGCAGAAGAATGTCTCAATAGCTAACATTTCCTTCTTCATCTGCTCTTTTGTCAACTGTCACAGTCTCATAACTGTAAAACTATTATACATGCTTTTTAACTGATAATGCCTTAAAATAGTCAAAGTGAATTATCTCATGTACATTACTCTTCTCTGTCTCGATTAATTCAATGTCAATATGAAATGTTGACATTGACATAAATGAAATATTTCTGTCTCATTATGCCGGAACAGTGACTTTCTCTGTTTTTGTTGCAACAGAGTTCTAAAAGTTGATTGTAATGCAGAACTGTTTGACCAAAGTTAAATGTATTTTATTCTGTGCATTGCATGTGTATAAAAAAATGATGTATATTTCAGATGAAATTATTCGAACTCTGGGGGAGGGAACATTTGGAAAAGTGGTTGAATGTAAAGATCTGACCAGGTGACAACAGTTGGATATGATTAGATTCTTTGCAACTTTTCTTATGTAATGCACGGTTGTTTTCTTATGCCAGCTGCTAGCTCGTGATTCACCAGTTGTACTGTGTTTGACACATACTATAACCGTAACAAAGTTTCTTATATTATAACCATAACATAGGTTTTTTGTTTGATTGTTTTATTGAATACTGAAGACAGCAACAGGGAGGAACCATATAGCTTGACCAGTAAATCAAGAGGCACTAGGATAAGTATATAGGCAAACACATAGAGTGCAGTAGCTGATATTCTCGGCTTTTAAGTTCAAATGAATTAATGTAAGTTTAAATGAGTTAATATCAGTTTGAATGACTTAATATCAGTTTGGATACAAAGTCATTGGAATTGCACAGGCTACATGGATTAATTAACATTTATCATATTAATAGATGCCTACATCATTCTTCATTAATCTGCCTTGAAATGCACTGGTAGCTGGGAAAAGATAGGGCGTCAATTGTTTGCAGAAGAGGGAGAGAGTTGGGACAAATCCCTAGAGACATTTGGAGTAAATTTGTCCTGGTGGGATTAAGTGTGAGAGCGATACTGAAGTGAGCTATGATACTCAAATGATTTACCGTCAAACACCTCGTGTAACAGGACAGCGACTTTAAACCAAACCTAAGATGGAATAGAAAAGTCTCCTGTGTCCAATGTGTGCAAAAACAAATAAATTCAACTAAATCCAATTTAAGCCTGTTTTAGCAGCCATGATAATCAATGTAAGTGCAGTACTATTTATTTTCTCTTTACAAATATTTTAACTGAAAGTCGTTGTTATATAGTTATTTAATTTTGAATATATTGTTGTTTTACCTACTTGAGTACCGATGTCAATGTATGCAGTTTGTAGCTATGCTACAATTAAATCTCACCTCTAAGATTTTTACAAAAGCACTAATGCACAATACATGATAACTTAAGGACTTATTTTAGAGACGTTTCAGGGATTAGCATTGTCATTACAATTTATGGAGTTTTTCTGTAATATTTCAGGAACAACGAAAGTGTGGCAGTCAAGATTATAAAAAATGTTGATAAATATCGAGAAGCAGCCAAACTTGAAATAAATGTTCTACAAAAGCTGAGAGAGAAAGATCCAAAAGGCGAAAAGTGAGAAGCTGATGCAGTTTTTTCATGCACCTTTGTTGTCAGGATGTGTGGGTACCTGGGCATTTTTGTAACACATTTAATGAATGTCTTGAAGGTGTCAGCCTAATGTATGTTATGTTTTGATGAGAATAAAAAAATATCCCCAGATGAATGAAACTCAGACATTAGTGAGAAACCTTACCAGCATATGGTAGGACTTATAACAATTAGAAAACCAAACCAAGGAACTTGTGACCATGATTGTAATTGCAATCTGAAATTTATATACTGCCACTTAAAGAACAACTAATCTGTACCATAGTCTTATTGATATCAACTGATACTAAGAACAGAAATTTCATCTGTAGGCAAAACAATGACTGGACGAATCCTTTGTGGAATGTTCATACGCACATACCCATACGTTGAGTTCAAGCAACGGATTCCAATCAAAAGTTGATGGCTTCATGTTCAGAGTCTGTGGACCAGCAGGCAGCATCGATAGTGTGAAGCTATGGTAGCATCAGTTTCTTATTGATGGCAGATGATGCACATTTGGCTATCCATGAGCATGGCATGAACCTAGAAGAGGCCTGCCATTCTCTAGATTGAAGCACCTTCACTGATTATAGTCGAGATCACTCGAAAACCTAAGTGTGTGTGTGTGTGTGTGTGCCTATGATTATTTCACAGATTTAGAATCTTTTGGTTCCATTTTGCAGCCTCTGTGTGCAAATGTTCTCATGTTTTGACTTCCATGGACACATCTGCATAACATTTGAAATGCTCGGTCCAAGTGTTTTCGACTTTCTGGTGAGTTTCTAAATACTGTAATTGTTATAGTACATACCAGAATTGTAATTACAATCACAGATTTACATATACATTAGAAGATTTTGAATAAGAAAGATTCCTCCCTACATTCTGTTTATGTCATAGACTGTTCTAAAATCTTTTAAACAAAGTCTGCCCTACTCTTAGGTAAGTTTAAAAACTTTGAAATGTCAGTTAGCATACAATTTCTATAAATTTCTATAGTAATCTTCTGCATACATTATATCAGATCATTATGTAATTAAATGATGTGTTATGTGATACTCCATTTGCTGAAAAATGAATAACTATATTACTACAGTGGATAAAGTTAAAACCACAGTATTAGAACCTCTTCTGACACTATCACCGTGGATTTTACTGTGATAACCATGATATTGCTGCTTTACACATTGCCATGTCGTGTTCTTCTGTGATTTAAGGAATGAAGATTTCTATTTGTGCGACACCTTTTGAGACGTCTCAGATATGCTCTAAGCAGGCTAACTGACGACATTCTAAGGCTAAAGAAATCAGGCAGAACAGAGGAAAGTTTCAGAGGAAGATTGTTCCAGAAAATGGCAAAATAGTCTAAATCATGAATAATGACAATAAGGGTAAAATTGAGGATATTATACATCTCAAGTGAAGTGAGGTTGGCATTTACGAGCAAATGATAAAGACTTCTGATTGTATTGTCTATGAAGAGGAAATGCATTAAACAGTTTAGGTGAGGAAGGCAATGGATGGTGGTCATACGAGGTTCCAGTTCTATCTTCATTGGCCTACAGTCATCTCAAGGGGTGACTGGGTCTAAACAAACATCCTAAGGGTATGTGGACGACATGATCTTCTGTTTGACCCAATGACAGACAGATATTTCATATGGATATTGAGCTCACCAGTTTGAATCAACTGGTTTCAGAAGGAGGCCAGGTAGAACAGTCAGTGACTTACCCACTTACTGGACAAACGCAATTCAGGTTGGTAGAGGCAGGGGTGTCCTATGTCCCACCCAAAAATATCTGACCTAGCCATGTAAATAGAGCTTAGATAGAGTATTGTTAGGTGCTTGTAGGGGTAATTTATGTAGAAGAGCATTGAATTAATAAATTGTATAATAGCTCGACATCACCCATAATGCTATGGGCCTATCGTATCTGATGGCAAGGAACCTCTTCTGGCTAACGTAGGTAGGTGCCTGTCCTCAGTTCAACTCTTCCACTTTAATGTTTCTTAACAGAAAGAAAATGGCTATCATCCATATCCAATGGAGCAAGTCAGAAAGATATCCTACCAACTTGTGAAGGCTGTCAAATGTAAGTAGGGCAAATTTAACAACTGTGTCCTAATATGCACTGATTTCTAAAACAAAAGTAATTAATCAGAATCTTCGTTAGTTTGAAATACAGAACGTCTTAATTATTTTTCAATCATGCTTCATAATTCTATTGCCAAAATCAACACTTTAAAAATATATTTAGATTTTGAAAGGTTATTTTTCAAATGTAGGCCACTATCTATTTTTGCAAAGTATCTTATTTATATTACTTGGATCAGGTAATATCTTTAATCCATTTGGCGTGGAATTAAATTTTTCTTAACTCTCACCCAGCGTGGAATTATTTTGAAAAATTCTTTCTTGGTATTTTTTGCTATAATGATACTTTGATTTATTTAAAAGTTATCCTATAATTTTTTCTCGAATTTTTTGCGGGGATGCCAAAAATTGAGGGTAGGTGTTTTCACTTGACAATGGACATCAGACATGTCTTAGGTAATAAATAAATTGAATAATGCCAGCAACTTCTGCGGATCAGTCGCATAAACCTTACTCCCATGTCAACCAGCTATGTGATGGTACACGTACACGCGGAAAAAGTGTCTCTGTCGCACCATGCAAAAGTTGTATCTGTATTGTTGGCTATCATCATCATCAATATTCTCACTGAACCTTGAACTATCATGAAGTCAAGGTCTCTGGTGACAAATTCAGACATACAACCACTTTCCTTTAGTAAGAAAACTGCTATTTCCTATATCGGCAAATCACATCTATAGGACCTGTCACTCTGGAATACAATATGGTGCCTGCGGTGGCAGGCCGGTTGTTAGCCAGCAAGGACCACATGTCTATGCCAGGATAATGAAGTATACTGTGACTCACTCTGCACAACAGCTAAACACAGAAGCTATTGGTATAATAGCTTCTGTGTATCAGTCATGTAAGCCGTCATAGCCCTGGTCAATCAGGTATAATGGTATGGGTAGGCCTACAGGCCCTACACACGGCAAAAGGGTCTCTGTCGCACCATATAATAGTAGAATCAGTATTGTGGGCTATCATCATCACTATTCTCACTAAACCTTGAAGTATTATGATGTCAGCATCTGTGGTAGCACATTCAGACCTTCAGTCAGTGTCTTCTTCTAACAAACATGTCATTCCCTCCCCAGGCAAGCCAGTTACGACCTGCCACTTTGCCGATAATTATCATCAATAATTATTGATATTAATTATCGAGTAACCTAAGTCTGTCTACATAATATTAATGGATACAGGAGGATTCTATGAATACCATCTCAAGCCAAATAGATAGTATAAATTATGCTTTTGAGCAGGATCATAAACAATTTGTATCCGATATTCCCAGACAAGTTCGTGACAAGGTGAACCAATTAAGCTAATGGATGTGGTGGCCGTTTGCAGCCGGCAGAGATGACATAACTATGACCCGGATAATTAAGCAGGTACTGTGATTCACTCTGCACAAGTGCTATGACCTGACATTTTCCCACTGCTTTATAGGATCACAATGCCTACTGGGTGGTTCGAAGTAGCCATGCCCCACGTTGCCAGAGTTATCTTGGGCTACACGCTAAAGGGTTAACTGACTATGAAAGCAATAACTCAAAAAGAACTTCTAAGCTAGTCTTGTAACAGCATGTGGCTTCCACCACCACCAACAATTAACAATAATAATATCATTGTTTAAATTTAAACTGACAAACCACCATATGATTACAAGCATGATTACAAGTATAGTATGAATCAGTGATGACTAGCTGTTACTGGAGTCGAATTTAACTGTTGGCAGCCAGGACTGTTAAAATTGTGATAAAGTATTGCAAAACTTGGTATCGCCGATACCTTTTTCTATATGGCGGCAAGTGTCGCACTGATTTATATGGTTTCTGACCTGCAAGCAATTCTGTAGGAAATTCCTTATAATTATCGGTGTATGAGGCGTGCAAAGCACGATTTCAGCACACATAATGAAACCTATTGCCCCGGACAACTGCCTCTGGACAATCCCCCCCCAATTTGCTTAGGACATTTGCCCTCTTATAAAATCTCCTCCTATGTAAAGGTTGAATGCAAAATATATTTATTATCAATTTTACTCAATAATAATAATAATAGTATTTGGTTTAATTTAAAACTGACGAGCCTCAGAATGACTACAAGTACTGTATTAATGGTTGACGTAGGAATGTTTTTTTTCCAGTTCTTCATGAGAACCAACTCACTCACACAGATCTGAAGCCAGAAAACATTTTGTTTGTTAGTGCTGATTCCGAATCTGTCTACAATGCCAAAAAAGTAAGTTTCAGTTTCCGGGGAGGCCTTACACTTCATTGGGCTAAGTACTCAACTGAGGAACTTTGCCCTCTTCAATTCAATTTTTCTTCTTATTATCGACACTCTCCTCCCTATCTGCTCACACGAGAGTCACTGTAGCTTTGGTTCAATGCTCTCTGTGATGTCCTACATTTGGCAATCAGGCATATCTCATATGAAGACATTGACGTTCCCACAATGTGTGTCATCTAGATTCAACACTTCCTGGAGATGGGTTCTACATATCCTCTGACCCAGCATATTCAGTAAATAACTCTTATGCCATCCTAAGATTGAAAAAAATATATTTGAGTTTACAGAATAATGCTAACATTAACCATATTTTCAGATTAAACGACATGAAGCTATTTATAAAATGGTAATATGCATAACATGTTTTTCATATTGTCAGATTCAGTTGTAACTATTTACACAACAGCAATAAAGCAATGCAAGGCGTATAATTAATAATTAGTACAGAATTACTTGGATGAGGATTTATTTAAAGAAGAAAAGAAAGAGCTCAGAGGACTGTTCATGAACCACACCCTAGCTATAGAGCTATAGACCCGCTCCTACCTGCATGAAATGCCAGTCAACCCAGGCTCACACTGTGATTTGAGATTTCAAGATAAATTTGCATATGTTACCCTATTATATCAGTATGACTCTCATGACATGCCAGTCAGTGGACAATACCATTGTGATGTCTTAAGTCTTTCTGTGATTTGATTGATTGAATGAGTGATTTTAATCAGTCGGGTAAAATCTGATAAAATAATCATCTAAAATAAATACCCTTCAGTATCTTCTTTCAGAAACGACACATTAAAAAGGTGAAATGCTGTGACATAAAACTCATTGACTTTGGTTCTGCAACATTCAACCATGAGCATCATAGCACAGTCGTGTCAACGAGACATTACAGATCGCCAGAAGTCATTCTAGGTAGCTACGTGCACTATTTCTCAGAGATAATGCTGTTAGATTTATGGAAAGTATTCATATTAAATTCCTCCATTGTTCGTATTATCTTATTCACACAGAATTTTCTTGACCAGTTTGGTATAACAGCATATGCAAGAAATTTTGCCAAGAGTTTTGAATATGTGACCTGCAACAGAAAGGTGACAAAAGAGAAATATGACATGATCATTATTTAGTATTATTGGCATCTGCCTGATAAAGGCAGGATTAGGCTTAGCTGTAAATTGCAACAAATTCAATTGCAGTAAAATAGCTCCAAAATGATCTTGTGGATATTTTGTAATACTTATCGTCGCTGTTGTTGTTGTCTTAGCTTCATTATCATTATGAAAAGATGTATAAACCACAGATTAGTGCAACCAAATGTACTGCACATAATTATGCTACAGTAGTAATTTGGAAGTTTCGATTAGCTAAGTATCATGAAAGTAAATTTTCAGTTCCTTGCAGAGATAGAAAGTTCTAAAGTGCTCAGTTTGTTGTACCTTTGGGCTGTGTTATTATTATTATTATTATTAGTAGTAGTAGTAGTAGTAATAGTAGTAGTATTATTATTGTTATTATTATTATCATTATTATCAGTATCGTTATTATCATTATCATTGTGTAATCATACTAAGGCGGTTTGTCAGTCCGAATTGAATAAATGAATATTATTGGCTAATCATTTTTAGAAATTGGTTGGTCTCAACCTTGCGATGTGTGGAGTGCGGGTTGCATTGTATTTGAACTATATACAGGTTATACTCTCTTTCAGGTCAGTACTTCACTGTTTGAACTTATAATTAATTTGTTTTACTTGATGGCCGATTGGTCAAGTTCTGACCTATTAATAGAGAGTTTAGAGACTCCAGTACAGATGCATTGAGCCCCAAAGACCTTAATGAAAGCATGCTTAGAGCCATGAAATGATGCTTTATTACATGCCATTGGAGCTACATTAATACCTGCTAGAAATAACATAACTAAATGAATATTGTTTACCAATTAATCTAGATTATAGTTTGTTCCACTGCTAATTTGGCTACCTACCTGTAAGTGCTTGATTTCTCCCGATAGGCAAGTTTTGCATTCTTTAAAGCAGGCATATTATACTAGCAACCATCATTTACCGGTTGTTGAACCAGCAAATGATGGATTTGATGGATTTCATTACTGAATGAGAACCAGTCTCTTCAGACTGGCTTTAGTTATACACAGTGGAGAGGCATAGGTGACCCAATTAATTTTGCAGAGAAACAGAACCATGTAGTACAAAATCTGTTTTCTGGAAGGAAGCAGAATTTTGTTGGGTCGCCCACAGAGCTTCCCATTTGCAAATGGTAGACAGTTTGAGAGTTGATTGCACTGGATGCGATGTTGATCTAGGGAGCGGCTTTTGCGTGTAGGGTATTTTGTTCATCGTATTCTTATAGCTGCATTACATCGACATGGAACAAGTCGCCTTATTTCATGACAGACATAATTATTCAACTGTACATTCTTATTCGATTTGGTTACCTTTGCCGCCATTGCTGTTTACTTCTTTTATATAATTTCCAAAATTGGTGATGTTACAAATGCCGTCATGTAGCATGGTGTCAATCATGTTTTTGTGGCCACTCATAGTGCACGAAATTGGGATAATTAGTCAGCATGCTGTGAGTAAGTAAATTAAAGTAATGTTTCGCAACAGAATGAACGAAAATTTTACTCCTGCGGCTGAACATGTAGTATTTTTGCCACATTTACGTTGTCGAAAACCTTTACTCGTGACCTTGGCACATGTGCATTGATTAATTCCTTATTTTTCAATCATTTGGCACTCGTGAGGGTCAGTTAGGGTCAAGTTAGGCCTTGTGAGCGTCGGCTGGGGGTTCCACAGAAGTGATTTCTTATGTGTTGAGTGGTGGATTATTTTGCCGCAGAAGCATCACGCATTCATATTATATTGTATTCTTGTTTGGTCAGGTCAGAACACCACAGATGAGTTTCTTGATGAGACATAATGTAAATGATCACTTACATTATGCATTATACATTACACACCATCTGTGTAGTCTGCAATTGGCTTATGTACAGAGTGGTTCAATAAAAAAAAAATGATCCACCTGATTTAATGCAATTTCCCCACAACAAATTGAGATTTTTCTACCATAATTGCAAGATATAGAGGAGTAAGATTTTTCAAATCCAGAAAATTTTGCAGAACGTTATCATTGTCTCAATAATTACAGAAGTTTACACAGGCCTATTCTATGCCGTATTTTCAAAATGACAGCATACAGAACTTGCAGATAAATGGACAGTCACTGGTTTTTATTTTCAATGTCAACAATAAATAAAGAAATCTGTTGAACAGCTTATCTCAAAGCATGTTTGAAGTATCCAACCCCAGGTTTCACGCTAGCAAATGTCTTTTTGCAACGCTCAGTATGGTCTTGTTTATTGAGTCGCTGGAGAACCAAACACTCATCGATTATATTATTTGTTCAATGAATTGCAATAAATGTTCACAAAACCTGTTGGAAGTCGCATTTTATAAAATTCCTCATTTTGGCCAATTTATTGGGAAAATCGTATATCACTGTTTGATGTCTTGTCAATAAAAATGTCTCATCTGAAGTAATTCATGAAAAAATTTTACATATGGCATATCGGTTAAATTTGTGTTTCTGTTTAGACTCATGACAACAGGGAACATTTAGCAATGATGGAACGAATACTTGGTTCAGTTCCTTACAGATTAGCCAAAAAATCGAGGTAGGTTTCAAACAGTAAACTCTAAATACACTGACTGTACTGACATATTTCTCTTGACATTTATTTGGAAGATCAGTGCCTTTGGCTAACCCTGAAGCAGCCATGGCTATAGGAACCGTAATTACTGAACATCTTCAGAGCATTGCCATATGAGAGCAGGTGGCTACCAGTCCTCTCCCTCTTCCTCTGATCCTCACACTGACAGTTCACTCGTTATTGCTGATATAGCTATTAAAGTGCACAAGTGGAGCAGAAATCTTTTTAAAAAAATGTCTACCTTGGTGATGAGTTGAACCTCTGACCTCTCACTTAACAGTCCAGCATACTAACCACGAGACCAAGTGTCTCAACATTAATGCCGCTTGTGCTAGGCTATGTTCAGCAACCTCCATACTATAGTCAGGCAGCAAAAACTATGTAATGAATTGATTGAATGAGATCCTTATTGACGACCGACCGCTGTCTGTTCAAATGGTTATCTTAATCTATTCAATAACTTCTCAAAATCCTTGTCCATATTTTGAATTCAAACATGGTACTAACATAATAATTCGACAAATTTTTCAGTTGAGCTGTGAACTTTATATACGTTTCTTAGAGACCGACCGAAACCATGTTTTCATTTTCGGCCGAAAACGAAAATGCCACCGAAATTGATGCTTTGGTTTCGGCCGAAAACGAAACGAAAACAAAACTGAAAAGTCAGTTTTGGCCGAAAAGGAAACAAAACCGAAATTTATTGAACCATTTTTAATTTGCACTGCTAGTTTGTTTTACATCAATTTCCTGTCTTTTCAGCAATACAACAATATATTTTATTCAAGTTAAAGTGTCTGAACATAGTCTAAAAGCGAGAAGTGAGAACTAGTTGTTAAACAGACCAATGCTAGCAGCATGAATGAGAGAAATAGGGAATTTGGAAGCAATTGATGAACACTTTGGACAGCCACGGGCCTTTGGCCGAAGGATGGCAATGGTATTGACTATATATATATATTTATATATATATATATATATATATATATATATATATATTCCTGCACACAAATATATATTATTATATATATAGTCGATACCATCGCAATCCTGGGCCAGAGCCCGTGGCTGTCCAAAGCGTTCATCACTTGCTTCCAAATTCCCTATTTCTCTCATCCTGTGTTGCTATATATATATATATATATGAGTAGCAGATGAGACACTGGTAAAGGAAATAGATAGCCTACCAATTAGCCAGTCAATCGACACGGCTGAAATCATTTCATCTCGACTGAAGGCATTTCGTCTCAACTGAAGGCCTTTGGTCCTCCCAGGGTTGACAGTATGAATTTCCATATTTGTACCTGCAAGACTGCGTGCAGCTGTTGGTAGACACTGAGTTTCGGATTGTTGTGAAAATGAATCTTGGTTTCGGCCAAAAACGAAACTGGAACGAAACTGCCAGTACCAGTTTCGGCCGAAAACAGATATGAGCCGAAGCCAATAAATTTGAAGTTTCGGCACCGTAAACAAAAACGCAAACGAAATTCGGTCGAACACTAACGTTTCTTCAGACGTCTTCTTCACATCAACAAATTTGGATCTGTACTCTCTGAATCTATATTTAAATTCTTTCAAAAAGTGTTGTTTAACGTTCCAATATTCATCTAAATCAATATAAGATAAACAGTATAGGATAATCTGTTTAGAACAGTTAGAGCTTTTGGTGTCATCAATGACAAAAGCAATTTAACCCAGAATTGTACATTCATGTTGAAACTACTATGTCACTACAAAATGCCTTCTCTACTTTTTAGAAATATGATAGTATCGTATCCTTTGGCATTTTAGGTAAAGACATGCTTCATTGCATAACCTATTCTAAATTTTAGCAACCAACATTTCGCTTTCTTGATATTTTTTCATGCTGTATTTGAATTTTAAAGTGTTGTCTTTACGGTGAAGTTCTGCCTTACAAGCTTGCTCTGCTTTCTGTTCTTTCTCTCTCTCTCCCTCTCAAACTCTTCCTATCTTATGCTTTCTGATTCTTGTCTATCTCTCTTTCCTCTTGTGTTCATTTCTCATCTCTATCTCTCTGCTTCTTTCTTTCTCTTCTTGTCTCAGCATTATCATCCCATGCATATCCATTTCCATAAAGGTGGGTTCTGGATGTTTTTCAATAGCCTTTTCAACAGCACCTCCAACAGCACGCTCTTCTTCTGCTTCTTCTCTTAACGACACTTCAGCTAATGGTCGAAACATGTCCTCAAGTGACATATCTTTCAATTGCTTTTCTTTAGAACCAGCCTTCAGCAAATGAACTCTCTTGCAAGCCATCTTCTTCATTTCCACTTATTTTCAACACTTGAATACTCCATCTTACTTCTTTACTCTGGTGATTCCCTTTCTTGGAAAATACAGTTTTTGTGTGTGAATATCAAAACTGCTAAATAACTTTTCAGTCCAATGCATACACTTACGAATTATACATATTTTTTTATACTGATGCTTGCCCACTCTGTTTTCTTTCTAAAATAGGCTTAAGACTTATCTATTCAGATGCCAAACAGTCAGTAGGACGTTAGTTTGATCCTAACATGTGCAGCTTTATGCATGATGTAAGTAGACTAACATGCTGATTTATTACCTGTTTATAGAACTGGATATTTCTGGCATGGTCGCCTTGATTGGAACTACCACAGCCTGGCTGGAAAATATGTCAGGGAGATGTGCCAACCTCTTTATGTAAGTTAAAATTCTATGAAACAGAATTTTTCCCAAGTTTGTTATTTAAAGTAAACGAAATTAGGTTAAAATCACGTGCACAAGAAAAGAATGTGCATTCCAGACATTCAATTATTATTATTGCTTTTAGTATTATCCATATTATTATAATATTATTATAATTTTATTATATTATTTTTTCCCCAGGGTACATATCATCCCTTGAGATTAAAAAAGTTAGGGGGGGACATTGTTCTGGAATGGCTAGTCTTCGAAGATGGTTTTATTATTATTATTAGTATTATTATTATTACTATTATCATTGCTATTTCCATTGTCCACTCAATGCTTGATTACTGCAATTCCCTCTTTCTAATTCCCTGTTGCTTATATGAAGCCAATCCATTTAGTGGGTACCACCACTTTTGATTATTGTGGTGCCCTGCGCTTGGTTTTCGAGAGGCACTTAGAAGTTTGGAGATTACAATTAATCTTACGTTTTGGTTAGCTGACCTTTCCTGAGTATATGCCCTGTATTGTTGTGTAATTTTTACAAGTATGGCAAAATATCAGCTAGAGAGTTTGACAAAGTGATTAGTGGCATAAACTGGCAACTGCAGTCCAATTTATTGCTACGTATATATAACCAAGTGGTGAGGCTATTAAGGATTTGGCACGCTCAGTGAAAGCATGTGAAATTTTGAAAGAAATAACTCATTTTGGAACAAAATTAGAATCTGAACTGTTAAGATATTTTTCCCACACTATGCCTATTTAGGCTCCCTAAAACACACAGTAGTAAGATTAGGCTAAGCATTAAAGCACTTAATAAAGACAAATCAGCAACCTTTGCAAGAACAAATTCATTTGACAGTGAGACAGATGCTTGAAAAGATTTAACTAACTCAGACAGAATTCATAGATTTTGTTGACTTAAGACAAGCATTCGGTAATTTATGTAGCTCTATATGATCTCACGACGAAGAGCAATGAAAAACCTCTGACTAATATGGCAGAACACAGGGATAATGGAGAAATTGTTATATAGCGAAAGGCAGACTCACATGGGCCTAGAAGCCCCAGATCGTGATAAAAGTACACATACGTAGGTCTATATATGTAGCCTACATAGACGTGCAGAGTGTTGTAAGAAGGTGGAGGACTTCTATTGAATTATGATTTTGCTGTTTCTATTTAAACAGAGATATATGAACTGCGACGTTGCTGAACACAGACAGCTCTTTGACCTGATTGAAAAGATGTTGGAATACGATCCTACAGATCGAATCAGCCTTGCTGATGCTATGCTTCATCCATTCTTTTCAAAACTCATCCAGCAGACTCGGACAGACGAAGCGGGAGATCGGGACCGAGCACACAGCATCAGCAGATAGCAAATGTTCAATTATTTGCAAGCCATGCAGCCACTTTTGCTTTCATAAAATTAAGTCTTTATCGTATTTCGTTATTTATAATGTGAATGTTGTAGGGAATTCTATAACCTAGGTTGGTTTCCATAGAAACTTGTGTAGCCTGATGAGACATAACATGAATCAAAATCCTTGACCAAATATTACTTCCTGTAATAATCATTTAAATTTTCTGCAATGGCCCAGGTGGAGTGATCAAAAGTTGCGATAGCCAACTCGGCCAACAGCAAACACACCTAAGACGGATAAAATTGTACATTATTTCCAATATCTTTGAGTACAATATCCTTGCAACAACTGGTGCTCTTGACCCCATGACCAACACTGGTTCCTGCAACTTAGCTTTTGTGGGTGCTAAAGAAATCTAAATGAATAATTATAATTTATTTTATTACAATTGTTTAGACATGATCTTCATTGTTGCTTAAAATACTGGCGATAAGCGATAGACGGTAAGTAACAATGACAGTGCTACCAACCAAACTTTTTATCAACTTGAGCGATTGGTCACAAATTTTGCACAGATACTTTTTAGCAGCGGAGAAAAAAACAACAAAGAGCAAGGTGATTCGCTAGTTGTTTATAAATGCTGTGTCAACAATTAAATTAGCAGTAATGGGCACCAACTGCTGGACTAGTAGTTAAAACTACTTCCTAACTACTTTCAAAATATGCAGTTATAACTACTATTTAACTACTTTAGCTGACAAGTAGTTATTATTATTATTACAGCAGTTTTATACAGCGCCCCTTCAAGGTCTTCTACTCAGAAACGCTCCCAACCCAACCACGTTCAAACAGGACATCTTAAGGCCAGAGAAAAACAGAGCAGATTGGCCTATTGGTGTGAGAAGCAATGCTACTGGAAGGCCATTCCAGGTCACCGGACCAGCCAGTGAGAAAGCACGGCGCTGTCGGATAGCAGTCCTCACACGGGGGACAAGCAACTCCACTTGCGCAGCAGAGCGCAACAAACCACGGCGTCCAACAGTGACAGTGGGGCAGCAAAGTTCAGACAAGTAGGGGGCGCCAGACCCTCAATGCAGCGCCGTACCAGTTAAGAGACACTGTAGGCAAAGCGCTGTGGGTTAGGGAGCCAGTGCTGGACATCACGCATGTACCCAGAGACTCTGTCAAGCCTAGGGATGCGGCCCACCAGTCGGGCGGCCGAGCGCAAGACCTTGTCAAGGCATTTAAGCCGACACACCGGGAGCCCATCATATATGGCGCTGCAGCAGTCTAGACGGGAGACTATAAAGGAATGGACAAGCGTAGAAGCAGCGTCTTGGGAGAGGGAGCGGGATACCACCCTAAGTTGCCGAAGCTGGTAGTAACAGCTATGCCAGAGTTGACTCCCCCGCCAGACATTGGGCATATGCTTGGATGTCATCAGCATAAGATTGGTTGAGAACAGCCTCTGCCGCGAGCACAGGTCCCACGCCAGCAGTAAAGACTATGTACAGCAGAGGGTCAAGGACGGAACCCTGGGGCAGTCCAATGGCGCAGGAACCCATGGAGAACGAGTTGAACCATGGGCCACCATAAGAGAGCGGTCCTGCAAGAAGGAAGCAGGCTAGTCAAAAGCATTGCCAGAAAGTATAACGCGCAGATTGCATCAGAGTGAATAGACAAGTCTGGCGTTGGCTGACTGTCGGGTTTGATCTGCCTGTGATGGGCTATGACGTCATTGTATGAGTTAGCTGCGATGATGTAAGGGCTAGTACAGATACTTAACACAGAATATACTCACAAGCCCATACTAAGTACGATGCAGTATTAAGCCTGATGCTGTTGATTGTACAACGACATCAAGTCTAAGTGATAATTAAAAAAAATGCGCGTGTGAAATATACCAGATACTATTCTATTCTATTCTATTCAAGTCTATTGTCTTTTGCATATAAACGAAATGGGGGCTGCTGCTATATAAGTAAAACTATATAGTTTTCTTCTGATTATTCATTGACGGCCATTGCCGTAGAAATTGCTGAATGAGATGCGGTCGCCACTGTAGGTTAAGTAATGAAAATGAACCCGCGACGGCGGCGGATAGATAACCTTACAGGCTACTTAATACATACAGGTAACGTGCGCGATACTAACGATGTGATTCTAAGCTAAATGATGTGAATGAGAAGAAATTAATGAAGATGGTTTCGTGCTGCGTGAAAGCTAAGCTTAGGCCTGCTCTCACGGCGCCCCGAGTGGAATAGTTGGTGGCAGCTGATGACGCTATGAAGATGAGATAGTGAAACTCAAGAAAGGAAAAAATTGTATAAATCGTACCCCGGCTTGCCCACCATGTAAGAACGCTGAGGGTTCTACTAAAACTATCTCTACTATTATATTAGATGATTAGTAAGTTTGATTACATTAGGGGAACCTAACTACACATGAAGAGACAGTTCGGATACAAACTATCTTTATTAAATACAGAGTAGTTATGATAATAATATATATAATGATTGTGACATAACTGCTGTCGTGATACATAACTGTTACATATACTTACTAATACGAGTATGGGTGAGATGATAAAGTCCAAGCCCTATGATGATGCGAGTTGACGAGCCTGACAAAGATAACTAGAGTTCTTCGGAAGTCAGACTGCAAAGTTCGTAACAGTGTTACAGCTTATAAGTCACTTTCCTCAGCCAAAGAGGAAACTGGCCTATCCTAGAACAGACTACTTTGATTGGTCAGCTACTGACCACTCAAGGTGTACCTAGAAATGTGGGCTGGCTGTAAATGCTAGTTACACTAGAGCCTCCGTGAGTGAGTGATTGATTGAACCTATACTGTCTGTATTAACGAATGTTCAGCTAACCTGAATGTATAATAATGATCTCTATATATATTGTTCAAGCCTATCTATTGTAATGTAATGTTCAGAATAATCACGGTAACAGGCCTATACCAGATGAATCAACTGGCTGAATGATATCGCAGTAGTTGAACTCTCATTTGTTGTGGATGACCACAGTGGTTTGAATAGTTTACGAAGACCTCCGAAGCGCCAATGAGCAGATTCTACATGTAGAATCAATCTGTATGGCAATCAGGCAGCCAACATAGTTTGAGGAATGAATGGATAATAACAGCCAAGATATAGTGATCCACATCAGAAACCACATGAAGCTCACACGCCCTTAAGGACAGCTGGTATCAATACTACTATTCAACGAGAACAAGGAAAGGTATAGGATTAAGAAAGCAAAGTAACATTTCTTTTCACCTTTCATCTTGTCGTTTTCTATGGCAATTTGTTTCATAGCCGACAAGTCAAGTATTCCTCAGTGAAGTCAAATTCTATTCCTTACGTGCTGGTACATGTATATACAGCTCAGTGTTGTACTCTACTTATTTCAGTGGTTTTCCTTTCAAATCAATGTAATACTGACTATTGGGCTCGATGTACAAAGTATGTTTTAGAAAAGTTTTTGATAATCCAAGTACAAAATATTCTGAAACGTATTCTAAATAAAAAATACACATGTATTTGAAATATAAATACATGAATACTACAAAGGGATTCAAATAGTATTTCAAATACTTTGCATTTCAACACTCACGACACTACGGCGAATAAAAGGTATATGGGGTGGCGCATAAATCTTGAAATGGTGATTAGAATTACAGTTGCAATCTCATAGACCTATTAGAGGACTTCTATAGCGCAGTTATACGTCACCTCAGGCTTTTATTCACAGTCGGACATTCTTATCTAAGCCGTTGGGATCAGGAAAAGTACAGAACCAGATGTTTGATATGGTCGACTCGTATTGAAGCAAACATCGCTGGCTTTTCTTCGTTTATGTTCATCTTGAGTTTCCTAAACTAACAGTGAAGTTGCACAGAATGCTTTGGAAACATTGCGGAGATGTATGGTATGAGGATTAAATGGTATGGTATGAGGATCAAATGGAATGAGCCACTGTTTCTCTTTGTTCAATACCTTTGAGACTGTCGGAATTGGAAACGGCAAAGCCTGGCTTTTCACCTGCTTTGCCCAACTGACGTCACAAAAACTTATGGCAAGCAAAATAAAAACAAAAACATACACTTGAAGTGTGGATAATTCAGTTTTAACATACCCAAAAGCTTGAAAAAGTCAGTATGAATATTTGTGAGCTTTGTGGCGTTTCAGGAAGAAAGAAAATGTCTATAGGCCAAGCATTGAGGAAGTTTTGGTAGTCAATTCCATTCCCTAGGGACAGCGGCGTATCATGACCATCCTGCTGTGACTAATATCCAATTTCCTGAAGGATAATCCGCTCGCAGAGTAAACATTTAAATGGGTATTAAAAATTAACATTATAAGGGGAAGATCGCTGTTGTGTCGTGAAATACAATGGCGCCTTAGAAGTTCCAGAAAAGATCAGATTGTTGATAAGTAATTGAGTACAGATTAATGTATTAAGGTCGTTAGTGTAAAAATCCTCAAAAATCCTGATAATAACTAAGTGCTGATGACTTAATCAATCACCGTATAGTGGAGCAGCATGTGAGCAGAGTCGCTATGAATGGTAGTAGACATCCAAGCACTGCATGTAACTGATAATTGTCATCGCCGATTCTGTCGCGTCAATGGGGCGGGAAGGCAACAACGGTATGTTATGAGCAACGACTTAATTTGGCGGGTCTTCGCTATCTACAAAATTATAACTTCCTAAATCACGTGATGTCCGTGCGTGCGTCAGTCTGTCCGCAGCACCGGGTCCAGTAACTTTTCGCGAGTCGGGTGTTCATTCGTTGCGAGAGTTTTGCATGATGTAAATAGATGTCCGATTCGCGTTTCAAACAAGTTCTATTCGCGTCTGTGTAGCTATATTTGCAGTTACTAAAATTAAATACATCGTGTAATGTAGGCTAAGTATATTTGCAGTTATTAAAATGAAATGAAAACCTAATGTATGCAACTCGATTTTTAATCGGTTGAATCGCCGTTACTAATATACAGATGTAAAGGCTGGCGGTCAAGTAACGATCATTGCCGATAGGTTCCTTGAAGAACTCTTTCTTGGAATTTTTAGAAACGACCTACGAAGAATATAAGAAAAGTTGTTTAGTTTCAACTAATGAAATATAGACTTTCCGCCTTTAACTTCTACGACTCGACTTTAAACTTCATCTACGATCCGTTCAGAAACCACCCCTATAGAAAGTCTGGCGATTTTAGTTTCGTCAATCGAGTGAGTCTTCTGTTTCAAAGAATGATACGCGAAATATTTTTGGATTAAAGGAGTGTTAAATAGGAAAAGTTAGGAGAGAGAATACTTACAGACATTGCTGCAGATGTAGATTTCGATATATTGCTGTTCGAAGATTTGGTTGTACTGCGAGTGGCGTAGGCACGCTGGCAGATATATATATCGAAAGGCCGCGTTATGAGGGATGTTGTCAATGACGACCGATATTATAATTTTAGATCGCTTTCGCAGTCGGCCAGGGGACCAGCCATGCCAGTCAGGTCAACCTCCCGATTCATGGATTTCTGTTACTCTGTAGTTGGACTGAAATTCCTGCAGAAGTTTGATACGCTTAAATTGTACGTGCTTGCTAGCTCTGGGTTATGATTTAACAATCGCTTCATTTTTCATAGCAGTACGTGGGCGGGTCTTAACCGACGGATGCGTCGTAATTGGAATTGATTGTCCAATGGCTAACGTTCGAGCGACAACGGGCCAACCGTCGCTGGGGCCCAGCCGTTATGTAAGGAGAGTGAGAGATAAGCGATTAAAATGATTGACAAGCTAGTGAGCCCAGCTGTCGTGCGGGGAGTTCAGCCAATGAGAGATCCGGATAGGTTATTAAAATGATTGACATTCGGGTCAGGGTAGGGACCTCTGCGGCGCTACCGCCGTGCTGGGAGCCCATCCAATGGAAGAGTGAGAAAAGCCATTAAAATGATTGACCGGGGAGCCAGGCCAGCCGCCGTGCAGTGAGTCTAGCCAATGAGAGGGCGAGAAAGGCCATTAAAATGATTGACAGTTCGAAGGGGCGTGGCTCATAAATATAAATTAGGTCGCCCAGCGACCAATCAGCGAGCGAGAGAAGCAATTAAACCAAAGAAGGCGTGGCAACACCTCCGATGGTGAACTCTCCTTTACCCCACTACTTGTATCTGCGCTAGAAAACGATTACACTCGGAATTATCCCTATATATATATATATACAGTCGTCACTCGTCAGGAGCTGCTTCTTGATTTCGGTAATCGCAGCTTTCAGCTCACCGCGCCCACAACTCACCCTCTAGAATTCCGGACTAAAGTTAGGCCTACCTACCTTGGTAGATTTGGAGTCATCCTTTAAGTGACCGATGTTTCATCATGTCTAGCATCTGCGGTCCCGGTCCGTCCCGTTAGGGCTATGATGAAATGCAGTTCAGTTTCTTAGAGTTCGAATTTCTTTGCGGCTTAATTATCGCCATTGTACTTACAACATGGTGCGACACATCGCGCAACCTCGTGTAGGATAGACCCCGATGCTGAGGCTACAATTGGCAATGTCTGCCTGTGTCTTCATGTCAACGATTTAATTTAAACTAAGCTGTTGATTGAACATTTCGGTTGGCTGGCAAAAGTCTATGAAACAGTCATCCAGCATTTAGGCCTATTCGAAGCCGAAAGTGTCCACGAGCTGGACAATTAAGTGGAAGTAAAAACATGGGTTTTTCGGGAAATTCTTTTATTGAATTTTGGTAATCTGGTAGATGGCGCAATCGATCCAGTTACTTAAGAGATCATTTATGATGCAACTTGCCGGAGTGGAGCTCGTCAATGAGGACTCGTTCGAGTGGGTAAACGATATTGAATTTTGTGCATTTTTTATCATTTTTTCCCTCAATTTTTGAGTTATGCCCGTAATAATTTGAAACATTGCGTTGTCGTCCAAGCGTGACATGTGTGCAAAATTTCAGCTCTGTACGTCGACGGGAATATACCGAAACAAGAGTTGAAAGAACTCCGACGAACCGACGATCCAACGTTCATGACAAACTTTACGCAAACCTAGTTAAAGAGAAGTGGGTAAAAAAGGAACTCGATTTGTGGATTCTTAGCATTCTTCTGCTCATAAAATAATCATTACATGTGACATCTTCAGCGCAAGCAGGGCATCCTAGAACGTACATACATGTACCATCACTTTCAAATTGTTGTCACCATATATATATATATATATATATATAGTAACAATTTTCAAACAAGCTCAACCAATAGACAGCTCAAGGAACTTTTTCAGATCAAGTTTAATTAGGCCTACTATTTCTGTAACTGTATAGGCCTAGGCCTACTATCGTGGCTAACGTATATACGTAGCATAATTTAAATGTATAATTAATTTTTCTTATTTGTTCTTTTTTTATCGAATTATTTTCTTGTAGAATAAGAAATCATATAGGGCATAGGCCTGTTTCAAAATACAGATCTGAACACAATCTATAAACAAGAATTGCGGGCAATAGCTATAGGACATATTTCGCAAGTCACTCGACAACACCAATGGAATATGCAGTTACATCTGTCTTCTCTTTGGTAGATATCTGTTCTAAATCCCCGACCACAGCACATGATATCACATCCGTCGATCTCCACAGACGTAGCGTTACATTCTCGATGCACAGTTCCCTTAAAGCTAATGCCACTGTCCGGTTCGCAGAACGATGGAGAATCATCGAAATAGACGAGATCATGAGGCTCTGGAGGTTTCAGGTTAGGATTCGACAATATCAATTTGATCCAAGTTCTTTCACGAAAATCATTGTCTACAGCGATGAACAATGCAACTTAATATAACACAGACACATAAGAAACGTTGAACAAGAAGATTGAACGAAAAGTTAATAATAATTATAATAAGATGTGTAGGGAAATAACTAAATAAATTACATACATTTATAAATACATACATACATACATACATTATACATACATACAAACATGCGTATATACATACATACATACAGTCATTCATTCTGAACATTTATATAGCGCCCCTTCAAGAAACCTACTCAGCAGCGCTCCCAGTCCAGCCGCAAATAAAAATATTGAGGGACTTGTAGAAACTTGACGGTTGGGCCACGACCAATGAGCGGAGCTCAAATGGGAGATAATGCCATAATGAAGGGCCCACAATCGAGAAAGCACCGCGCTGCCTAATAGCCAAGCGAGTACGTGGAACTAGAAGCTCACCCCTCGTCGGAGAGCGAAGCACCCGACGCGCTGCAATGTCAGACACCGGGCAGCAGAGATCACGCAAATAAGATACTGCGTTCTGCTGCACGTCTTGTCGGACGCATTCCGAAATTTGGCCATGTCTCCGGCCATATGCTGGATGTGCTCCACTGACTCCCCCTCCAACAGCGAATCTCGTAGCGTATCATCTCTCTGGTATGGCGGTCATTGCGAGGTCTCGCCTCTGTCTATCTTCGCGATCTCTGGTATACTCTACTCTGAGTGCAGCGGGTCGCCGTTTACTCCGCTGTACTGTCCCATTTGCCCCTACAACTACTAGGCAGAAACGTGCCTTTCCAGTGATTGACCTCTCGTTCTGGAACACACTCCCGTTGGCGTTGCGGTTGTCGCTATTGGGTCCACTCAGACTCCTTTTATACTCGCCTTAAAACTGTTCTTTTTAGCCGTGCCGGAGTCGGGAGCGCTTCTGAGTAGTAGCCTTGAAGGGTGCTATATAAATTTTCGTAATTAAATGAATACATACATATATACATAGGCCTATATACAGAAATAGGCCCATTTACATACATGCATACATCCATACATCCATAATACATACATACACACACACATACATACATACATCCATACATACATAGGCTTGTATACACACATAGGCCTACATACATGCATCAAATCAAATAAAATCAAAAATCTTCTATTTGCTTCCAATTTTCATGTTCAGTAGATGATAAAGTACTGCATCAGACTTCATTATTACAAATGAGAAGAAATAGGAGGCCCAGAAGGGTTAAGTGACCCATTTCATACGGCCACCAAAATTGCATCTGAGTTTGAAGGCAGCTTAGTTCAAGTATCATAATTAGCTCAGTTCAAGTATCATAATTAGCTTAGTTCAAGTATCATAACTGATGTGAAACGCTGGTACCCTGCTCTACTTTTGATGATCCATCGAATCGGTCTTTGAGCACATTCGCAATTCGTCGAAACGAAGGAAGTTTCATCCAACATGTCTTGATTGAACAACTGCCTGACATGCCGTGACACTTGCACTCTTGCACCATTTGAGATATCACGTGCTACAATTTCCAAATGGTGTAATGTTTTAGAATTTAAAGTTTAATTATATTCTTTTTAAGAAATTAAACTCCGCTGCCAACACGTAGGCCTACTATACAACGGAAGAAGAAGAAGCACAATAAATTAGGCTAAGCATAAAATATCAGCGTTTGCTGAAAGACAAGGCTGGACTGTAGATGGGAAGAGCGAAAAAGACACACAAGAAGAATTGGACGCACTTCACTTGCATTTGGAAAATGAACAGGATATGGAGAAACAGAAAAACAACAAAGAAACCCATACGATGATAGTCTACAATCCATTTTCCCATAAGAATAAGAATGCGACGACAAAGCGAAATCAAAATGAAAATTTAAATAATTATCAGCAGAAACAAGCTGAACAGTTTACGAATTTAAACCGCTACAGAGATTATAAACTATGAGATAAGATATCCAAATAATTCAATAAAGTCATTCAGAGAGGACTCCGATGTTTCATGCTCATGTGGAGAGAATGTCAGTTGACATACCAAATGAAAAGAAAAGACTATTGTAATCGTAATCTCAGCATTTCTACAGCGCCCACAAAAGCGAAGTCGCGGGAACCAAGCTTATTCACAGGCGCTTAATCAAAACAGAGGGTCAAATCCAGAGAGTCAGGCAGGCATACAGGTAGACGGCTAAGGTGGATGGTGTTTGGAGTTGAAACGGCGAAGGAGATAGGAAGAATAGGAGGAATCAGGATAGGATTTGCGAAAGAGCAGTGCTTTGAGTCGTGAGTGAAAAACCTGTGGGGAGATAGCTGGAGGTGAGGTGTTGGTAAATTCGTAGGACGGATCGGATATTTGTCCTAATGCTGGAGGGAGTTTGTTCCAAAGAGGCGGGACAGCAATGGCTATGGAGCGATTTGCAAATTTGAGTGATGATGTGACGAGAGGGCGAAGTAGTGTGAGGGTGGAAGAGGAACGGTTTGAACGATGTGGCTGAATCGTGAACAACTGACGGAGATATGTGGGCTGTGAGGATTGCAGTGTGTTGTAGGTGAGTGAAATGACCTTATATTCGATCCGTTCAGGTATTTTGAGCCAGTGGAGTGATTTGAGGACAGAAGTGATATGGTGATGCTTTGGTGTCTTGGTGACAGCACGGGCGAGAGCATTCTGAATGGCTTGGAGGCGATTTAATTGGGTGGTGTCTATATTTATTAAAAGGGAATTGCAGTAATCCAATTTAGCGTGAACTATTGATGTGGCGATTGTGGATGCTGTTTTAGAGTCAAGCATAGGGCGGATTCTATGAAGATCACGGATGTGCATGAAGCAAGAGCGAGAAAGATGGGTGATGTGATCAGCGAAGCTAAGGTTTTGGTCAAAGGTTGTGCCTAGGTTGCGGACAGGAGAATTTGCAGTGAATTTGTGGGTTGATGCAGAATCAGGGTCGAGAGAAATAGAGGGATCAGGGATTTTCTTCAGTTGCTCACGGAGGCCAATCAGAATGAATTCGGTTTTGGAGGGTTCAGGCAGAGGAGATTTGAGGTCATCCATGAGGATGAGGTTTGGGTGACGACATGGAGAAGACTATCAATGGAGTTGGAGAAGCTGGTTGGAGAGAAAGAAATGAATAACTGCGTGTCGTCAGCGTATAGATGATGGTCAACCGAGGATGCGTTAATGAGTGAACTGATGGGGTAATATAGAGGCTGAACAAAAGGGGTTCAAGAACAGAACCTTGAGGAACACCACAGGTGAGCGGGCATAATTTAGATGACGTGCTCGAGGTCTTTACTGAGAAAGAGCGGGAAGATAGATAGGACCGAATCCAGAGAAGAGCAGTATCAGAAAAGCCGAACCAGATGGACAGTCTCTGGAGCAATATATTGTGATCGATGATATCAAAGGCTGCAGAGATATCATGGAGGCAGAGACAGGAGACTTTTTGATGAGAAATGGCAGAAACAAGTTTATTGTAGAGGGAGGTGAAGAGTGTTTCTGTTGAATGCCGCTTGGTAAAGCCAGACTGGCGTGGATTTAGGAGCGAGTTAGAAGTTAGGTAGCTATTTATCCGGGACAAGACAATTCGTTCGAGTAATTTAGAAATGAATGACAGGTTGGATACAGGTCGATAGTTTGAAAGGATTTCTTTGTCAAGCGATGGTTTCTTGAGGAGTGGAGTGACTAGAGAATGTTTGAAGAGTTGTGGAAAGTTGCCAGTAGATAGAGAGAGGTTGATTATTTTGGTAATGACAGGAACAAGGATTGATGCGCAGTCTTTCAGTAAGGAGGTGGGTATAGGGTCGAGTTCGCACTGCTTGTTAGGAAGAGATTGTAGCATATTGAATATTTCTGTCTCTGATGTTGGTTCGCAGGTGGATAATGATGATGGAGGTGGGGAAGCGGGAGAGTCATGAATAGAGGAGGAGACTTTTGGAAGTGGATCGATTGTGGTTTTGGAAATGAGTGATTGAAGAGAGAGACGGAGTGTAGTAATTTTTCCAGAGAAGAAAGAACAGAACGATTCAGCTATAGAAGAAGATGGAAGCGAGTTTGGAAGTGAGCTGGAAGAGTTGCGATGGAGGAGTTGATTTACAGTTTTCCAAAGAAGTCGAGGATTAGAGAGAGGATCGGGATTGGACCAACGAGGAATAGAAGCTCGCTTTAGCCTTAGCCAGAAGGCCGTGGTATTTATTTGTAGCCGATTTTAGGGCAGAAAGCACTTGAGGATCACGGGTTCGTTTGTAGGTGCGCTCGAGGCGTCGACGGAAAGATTTGAAAGCCTGGAGATGGGAATTCTACCACGGGTTGTTAGCGTGAGATTCGGTTTTGTTGATAATAGGAGCGTGTTTGTCAAGGAGCGTGGCGAGAGTGGTGTTGTAGGAAGACAGGAGATCGTCAAGGGAGAGTGGAGGATTTAGAATGAGGTCTGAAACGGAGATATCTTGCGAGAAGGCTTCAATGTTTATGGAACTGATGCGACGAAAAGATTGTGAGACAGGATCAGGACGTGGAGTAGGTAGAATGTTAAAGCATGTGAATATGGGATAATGATCGGAAGGTGTATCAAAAGAGAAAGAAATATCTGGCGACAACTTAGAGAGAGATGATGTGATGATGAGATCAAGTCTGTGGTTGTGACAGTGAGTGGGGAAGTTGACATGTTGGACCAGATTAGTGGATGATAAGAGCGTGAGGAATTCAGTGGCAAATGAATCACAGGGATCATCGACATGTATGTTGAAATCCTCTGTGATCAGGAATTCACGAAGAGTGGTAGCAGCGGTAGAAAGGAGGGTTGTGAATTCTTGCAAGATGACGGACGAAGGACTTGAGTGTGAGGAGGAGGAAGGAGGGCGGTAGACGTTGAAGATGGTAAGAATTTGTTAGGAAGTTTGAGAGTGATATTGGTACAACTTTGACTTTGATCGGTGATCGGGTCAGTGTTTGCCATTAGGCCTATATATTTAAAAAAATTAAAGAGGACAACTTTCCCGGAAAAACTGCCATGCGATACAGTTTGTTCCTCATATTAGCCTACCACTGTAAGCAAAATATTGGGCCTAGAAGACCATAACACAATATGGTTACCTATAGGTCTTAGAGACGTATAGTCTATTAGCGTATAGGTGTTTTCATTCTGCTTAATGACACTACGGCATAGACTGAATCAGCGACTGAATGTCCCAATTTCGATCGATCTCCAATTTCGAGGCGACGTTTGAGCTGATCACGTATCTTTGATTTAGGATTTTTATAAACGCTGAGAGACAAGATAGGCTTATACTCCACAAGTTTTCAATAGGAAAGATACTTGGAGAGTCTTGGTGACCAATCCTTCGGATTCATGCTTTTGAAAAATATTTAAGAGATCCGAATCATTTTTACCGAGATATTTGAGTTTGAAAACGGCAAATAAACTATTGTGTCACCATATATATTTTCACTCATCAATACCAATAAATGACCATAGCGTGGAAAGTCTGACAGTACATTGAAGACGGCGACGACTATGATGCTCTTGCCTCTAAACTGACGCAATATACTAAATTATAGCCTACACGTGCGTATATTCAGTTAGGCCCAGTACTGACAAATTATTGATTTTCATGTAGTTCATAATGAAATAGAAGCCTTTCAAAGGACAGGTATAGTTCAACTATTAACTAAGATTAGATTCACTGACCAGTCTTCCTGCCTCATTATTATGTCGGTTGACGGCGCATCTGATGTCTCGTTCCTTTTCACTAACGTCAGTGAACTCTCGGGCAAATTTCTGACCGAAATCGACGTTGTCGCTGCAGCCACCCCATTCCCATTCCGATGTTGCGTGAACTTGTCTTGCTAACTCAATGAGCCCACACGAACATGTATAAATGCTGCCTTCACTGCACGCTCTGGAAGTGGTATAAGTCAGTGCAGCACTAGTCACTGCATATATAAAAGATGTTTCCGTGCACCCTGAGTTTGAACAGATAAATATCGTTCCTTAGATTGCGATAGAACATTTTGTGGACTCAGTAAAGTGATCTTTGGGGCCGTCCAATGGCGTCCGTAATTGACACCATGCACCTAGGGGAGAATGGGTCACACTTTGTGTGACGAAGGGAGGGTTCGACGAAATGTGACATCACATCAATCTTCAAAATGCGTAATTTTATTAAAAACCTTCACTCAATTAAACAAGCTCCACTTAATTAGCAGTAATTGTTTCCAAAATTTAACAACACTAATAATGATTACTGTATGCTGAAATATTTGGATTACTTTTACGCTCGCTGTTAACTTTGGAGTTTTGGAAGTGAGGCAGCCAGTAGGCCTATGTAACACACAGGCAAAAGGAATCAATCATGTAGGCTACATTGTAGCCTATACCGCCAAAACGCAGCAGGCCACAGAAGTCACGGGCTCGCTGCACGTCGGCACTCGGCGACGTGAATCAATGGTGCAAGCGCAAACGAATTGAACAGAACTCGGACCCTATAGGCCCTACAACCGACTTTCACCTTCTGTACATAACTGCGGTGTGTCAGTTTGTGACTGTTTCTCTATTAAACGAAGATATAATAAAAACATACCAATCTTCCTGGAATAATTCTCAACATTTTTAAGTTGGCCTATGCAAAATAGTTAGTTTAAGTTCTTGTAAATCATTCGTTAAAAAAGGGACACTTACACCTTTTATAAAAGACTTGCACATTTCATATCGAGGAGGTGGGGCAAGTTGGCTGAAAAATAAGTTTTATCGCACGTGATTGTCAACGATAATGCTAACATAATAATTTTTTTATATCAAAACACAGCTGTGAATAACGGGTACATTCTAGCACAAAGTCAGGCATCACACTATTTTGTATGTTTACAAAAAATGATCTAAAAAATATTCTGAAAGTCAGCCAACTTGCCTCTGCTCTTGGGCAAGTTGGTTGCCTGCTTGGGGCAAGATGGTGGCAATACAAATCATATGCATAAAACTGATTTGAAAAAGTGGAACGCGAATGCGTCAGGCCTATGAGTGAATCAAATTCGTTTAACCTTAATAACGATGTCAGACAAAAACTACGTAATTAAAATAGCAATTTCTAATAAAATCGCAATGTCATTTACTGGCTCCAAACACCGTCTGACTGCCTGCCTGCAGCCTGCCTGGCTCTCTGGATCTTGACCTATGCCTGTCGATTTTGTTTTGATTAAGCGCTTGTGAATAAACTGGCTACGGCGACGCCGCTTCTGTGGTCACTTTACTCGTTTCGAGTTTACTGTTACGATGACATCAGTTTAATGCAACAACTACTAGACACATCGATAATTACCTTTAGACCTAAAGTGGTGCCAGTTGGCTGACCTTCGGGGCAAGTTGGTTGCATCCGCCAACTTGCCTCACCAACTTGTACCAACAGGTCCTCACTACAAAATCTCGTGGTCATCGTGGTCACTGTCTGCACAACGTGATTTGAATAAACAAGGTAGGCTTATACCAGTAATAAAGCGCAATGAATGCTCAACAAAATAGCCCATCTGCCATCATTCTTGTATTTATGTGGATTATGAAATACGATATTTTACAACGGCGAAATATTTTAAGCAGTAAATAGGACAACCTACTTTTAAGTAACAAGCGAATACGGTTAAACAACAATATTGTTCCAAGATTAACTCAAAAATATTAATGTTTTCCTTGCTGGTAAAAAAGTGTCCCAACGAAGACCACCATGGGGAGCATTGGGTCACTTTTACAAATTAATGCACACAATTATTGTTAGTTGTAGTACTTGCATTTTCTTTTAATTATCAGAAACTGTAAAGTTTATGGATCGAATGTGGTTATACAACAACATTGTTCCAAGAGTAAACTCAAAATTATTAGTACTTTCAATTAGGCTACTGGTACAAACAAATCATGGGGAGCATTGGGACAAAGCGTGGGTCAATTTTTACATTTTAATGCACGCAATCGGTGTTATCTGCAGTATATGTATTTTGCTTTAATTATCAGAAACAGCAATGTTTTATGGATTCAATATGGTTATACAACAAAATTGTTCCAAGTGTAAACTCCAAAAATTTAATATTTTCCTTACTGGTAAAAATTGTTCCAATGCAGGTCATGAGAGTTGTCCCAATGCAAGCGATCAATGGTCAGTGACTAACGTTTTTGATAGTAGCACAACCATGCTGTATACGACATCCAAACTTTACCCCATGCTTCGCAATATACTGTCTTAAAGTAGCTTACAGAAATTGTAGGCTAAATTAGCACAAAGCGTCTTGTGCGTTGACTGACATTAAGCGATTAATATTTACTTTTCTTACCTAAAAAACAGATTTGCCGTTTATCTGTTAGACGCTATCTACTTGTCTGCCTAAGACACGAGAATCTTCTTCTCGACATTAAATACGTTCGCTAGGTGACGTACGTCCGACACAATGATAGACTAGGCCTTGATACTGCCAATGACCCAATACAGGACATGACCAAATGCAGGACATTCTCCCCTACGTCATGACCCTAACAGGTTCGGCCCGTTCTAATCGACGATTTGCTCCCTCCTCGCCATGCTTAAACATTCTGGATTTTATCTAATTATTACTGGCGCAAACTCACGTTTTGAAAAGCATCTGCTCACACATTCCTAACGTAAATCTGTCACAATGACAGATGCATGCGAAAATAAGCGTCGCATCTAGATAAAATGCAGACTGGATTCATACGTACATGTGGCCTACAATTTGGGTATCTGAAATGCAACCAAATTCGTTCATTTGCATGTATCCGGACCTTACTACGGCGCCATTTGAGAACCTCGCGGAAAGCTCAGTCTAACTACAGTGCTATAATTTTCAAACTAGACCTACTCCTGTAAATTAGAACTCACCTCTTTTGAGTATTTTTCCAAAGATTGAGCCACTGATGGTTGATTCCTTGACCGGACAATTCCAGCGCCTATGCCTAAATTGGTGCTGACATTCTTCAACAGCAATCTTTGTGCTGCGGAATACGGCCATCATAGTACCCGGATGCTTGTTGACAAGCTTGAGCTGTTTGACAGTTAGAGGATGAACAGAAGGAGAAATGAAGAGAGGAATTTCTTGATAACTACGATCATCGGTCAGTAGAGAAGGTGTCCGGGCTAGATTCCTAAGGAGATAATTAAATTGATTAACAAAGTTAAAATCTTTTATCTATCAGCGCATCTGGTAAGTTCTGAAGTATTGAAAAACACTCAGCATTCCAAAACAACGTCGTGTCAGTTAAAACAGGACAAGTTAAGCAGCTAAAATAAACCAGGATAAATGTATAAAATGTCGTATAATGACTTATTGCATGAGTTCCTGTAATCCTCAGTGTTCGAAAACGCATGCGCCAAAGGAGAAAGAAGAGGACGACTGGCAAGAATGCGAACAACGCGAGGAAGAGGTAGGCCTATGCAAAGAATAAGTTAGACCTACTTATACAAGTTTTTATAACACGGTGAGCGGTAGGGCATAATATATATATATATATATATATATATATATATATATATATATGCATTTGATAGGCGTATACAGTTTCAGCAGCACGCCACACGTATAGGCCCTAATTTTCTTTGTATTGTTGACGCTGACATGTATTCAATGGTTTGCTGCATTTCTTATGAAATCGACGACTGCAAAGGAAGTATTGTGACACCCTGATGGAATTATTTATATAGGCCTATGTAGCCTACTATGAGTGATCACCAGTGGCAGGGAAGCAACTTCAGTGCGGACTTGACAAGAGAGAATTCTTGTTATTATTGGGTTTGACACTCCAGGAGAGAAGAGAGCTGTAGGATTTGTGGAACACTGGAACAAGTCCTTGTGATTCGTTAGGCCTACGTCACTGCAGTACATAATTTATTTTAGAGAAAGACATGAGTTACTTCTATTTTCAGTCTTGGCATTAGCGCATTACCAAGTGAAGTAGGCCGACCAAATTCAATCATAGAGATGCTCCATATAATCTTGCTGCTCTACATCTGGCCTAAACGTTTAAAAGGGCGACGATCAAAGGAAAGTGAATAGAGGCCTATTGGCACATACGAAAGTAAGTCATGCATACGATAGGCGATTTACAAATGCTATACATAAATGGCCGTTTAGACTTAAACTGGTATAGTTTTATGTGCGACTTGGACGTGTTAGGTCTTGTAATAATGATTAGAAATAGGGGCCTAAATGAAAAAGTTCAGAATGCCGCTCGATTTCATAGAGCAACAAAGGGCGAGATATCAGAACATTAGCCCTAATAATGTACTAGGCCAACAATTCAACTATTCGTAGGTATATATATATGTATGTATATATATATATATATATATATATGTGTGTGTGTGTGTGTGTGTGTGTGTGTGTGTGTGTGTGTGTGTGTGTGTGTGTGTGTGTGTGTGTGTGTGTGTGTGTGTGCTAATGTGTGTGTGTGTGTGTGTGTGTGTGTGTGTGCTAATATTCATTTTTCTTTATGAAGATTTTTTGGTTCAAGAATTTGTTCGATTGTCTCGAGTGTCGCCTTTACATTGTCGCACTTTTATTTGCGCGCTCTTTTGATCGTCGCCCTTTTGATAGGATATCGGTATCTTTACGCAGAGCAGCATTACCGTGTGTATGCGTACTTGTTTCTGTTTGTACTCTACTCTCGAGAGAAATTTGATTAGATGGAAATGCTATTGAAATTCATAAGTCAACGCTCTTCAGATTGTATGAATAAAGTGAATAGCCTATTGTTGTTATTGTGAATGGGATAATAAATGTGAAACGAAGAAATTAGCTCGTCGAGATATATATAGATTTCGGGTTATTGATAGATCACAAAACACAAATCCAATCAGTTTAAAAATGAAAGTATACATGTATAGGCTATATATGCCCATAAATTTCCAATATGAATGGGATTGCGTGTGCAAATGACTACGTGACAGTGTTTTGTTGTGGTATATTTGGGCATATCTTACCACCAGAGAATCCCTTTCATGCTATGTTTTCTAGCAGTTTCCACGAAAGAAGTTAATCGTTTGTTCGATTCATCAGAAGAGAACAGAAGCAAAATGAGGAGAAAATGTTGACAGTTTCGCCAGTCGCCCATTGTAGGTTTTTCGATTTCAACGCTCGATCGAATGCTTCAGCAGAGACAGTTGTTGCTGACTGGCTTCATTACATCTTCGCTCTTAAATTGCTGATTTATGGATTTCATCTGAAACACAGAGTAATTTTTCTGTGTATTGCAGGAATTTTTTTAACTCCTTTATTGATCATGTCTAATAAATTATTTTAAAAAAATGACTATCTAAAAGTTCTCTTCCAAAATTCGTTAATATTGAGATATGAAACAATTCAGTCATATTTAAAGCAATTAACCAAGACTGACAAGACAATTTAACGTTTACAATAAACCTGTAAGCGCATGAGTGCAGTCCAAATTCATTGTGCCCTTTCTGATTAAGCGGCACAATTGAAATTGCTTCTGTTGAAACAAATGCTTGTTAGCAATACGAGGGTTTTAAAAATAATTGGAATAAAGTCACCACCAGAATAACGTTTGGGTCATTTCAACCGTTTGCAATGGTTAATAGAAGATCGAAGTAGGCCATTATAACCATAAATGTTTATCGTCTGCATAATGGCGAAGGAGACTCGGAGGACATGCACTTGTATGATTGTTTTCAACTGGGCTAGCTATCGAAAATAATCTGTGTAGCCCACATCTAACATAAAATGATAGGGCCAAGCAGTGATCCTTGTGGAACACTTCAGGCGACGTCTCCTCCTCTAACAAATTAGCAGTTGGTGTGCGTCCCTTTACTTACGATACTAGCCAACTGATCGAGCGTTTTATCTGTGATTTCATGCAAGCGTTACAGTGGCTGAATTAGGATGATGTGGCCGATTTTATCAGCTGCATTCATAGATTCAGGTCAACTGAATTAAGTAGTGACAGGATTGACAACTCGATCATCAAAAACTCACGATCCACAGCCGTCACCAGAACACCCATGCAAACATCAGCACATCATTCCAATGCTCAAATCACTACACTAGCTAAAAAATTTAGGAGCGCATTCATTTCAAATTCCTATCAATAACTTACAACTCAAGCCTGTATATAATACTCCCAGCTCAAATATCTTCGCGAACTCATCACCATCCAGCCAATCCACTCTACCTGATCGTCCTCTTGTCTCGCCCTTTCTAGACCCCAGTTCCAGATTAGTCCCAGGTTTTCATTAAGGCCTAGGACTACTCCACGTCCCCTCCAGAAAATAATGGAGTTCATAATTAAGTAGAGCTATTTTATTAAATACATGCAAGATCTTCTCAAACAGCTAAACATTGGGACCCATGATTCACTGCATGGGCAAGACTGGCAGTCTATCGGTATTGGAGATATTAGGCGTAGCCTATTGCATGTAGGCTTTGCTGACTGTGATGAATCGGATCAATCAATTTACAAGGTGAAAGGATGGACTCATGAGGTATAGATACGAATGCCATTTAGCATCACATAGGCAATAGCGCAGAGAAGGCGCTTTGTGAGATAGGCCTACTTACAGATACGCTATATTAAGTACGTGTCCTAATACGTATACATTTGTTAATCGTTTGATTTTGTGCCCTAAATCAGAGGGCAGAGGCACGCCAGCTGTTGCCAAGTGGTAGAAAGAAAAGATAAGAAATCCATTTTCCGAGGTTGCATTGCCAACTGAATTTCCTCCCAAGAAAAGAGCAGAGCTGTATGGTGTCTCGGTCTCGGATGCCTGCTGTCTCGGTCTCGGTCTGGATCTCGAGGTGCTGTCTCGAATTTTTAGTAACTGTCTTGAAGTGAAAGTCTTAGTTGTTCTGTCTCGAACAAGCGGTCTCGATAAGTTTTGCGTTAACTGTCTTAAGGCTTTCTTAATTATACTATTCAGAAGATAGGCCAACGAAGAGATAAAACGCGGCAATATAAAAACTATTCTTAGGACTTGGCACTACATACATTATAAGTTTCAAATCGAAATTACAGATGAACCTTATTACCGAAAATTGATACATTAGTAGTTTTCAGCATTTTATACAGGATCACTTGTCTTTTACTGTCTCATATTGTCTTGAACCTAGTGTCCCGGTCTCGGTCTTGGTACCTCACTGTCTCGATCTCGACACCTCACTGTCTCGGTCTCGTCTTGGTCTTGAAGTTTCAAGTCTTGCATACAACACTGGAAGAGAAATCAATTCATTGAGCTTTCATGAGATGGTCGATTGAGGAGTGAATCCAACAAAGACTTGCTGAGTGATTTTTGGCTTAAAAGAAGAGCAGAAAATATATGGATTAATTTCTGACATAGCTGTGAAGTTTATGATTCCCTTCGGTAGGCTTACGCCATATCTCTGTGAAACTGGATTCTCTGTGATGTTGCAATAAAACAAATACAGATCGAAACTTGAACTTGAGTCAGACGTAGGCCCTACGTCTAAAATTGGCACTAATAAAGCCTGATATTGCAGAATTTTGCAAATCTAAGCAAGCCCCGTGCTCGCATTGAAATTATTAAACTTCCATGTTGACCTATAGGCCATTATAAGCTACCTTCATGTTAGTAGAAAAGATGAAAATCAAGAGAATTTTCAATTAAATAACTTTTATTGTACATTTAACAACACTAATTATGTTAATCAATCAATCAATCAAAAATACTTGATATAGCGCCCCTTCAAGATATTTACTCAGAGGCGCTCCCGGCCTAACCCTCGGCTGAAAAGGACAGTTTTAACAGCCGAGTCAGAACCGGTATGTCCACACGCCGAAGTGTCACCTACATAATATAATTTAATATAATAAATACAGCAAAGATCATTAATAATATTATTAGCAATATTCTAATAATATATTGTCCATTCTAGTTAAGTAAATTACCAAAGAACGTTTCTGACAAGTTATTTTCTGTTGATGGTAGGCCTACGCACGTACACCAATACGTTTTTAGTTTGGGGGTACAATATAAATAGGCCTAAAGGCAGGTAACCGCTGTCATAAATCTCTAAAGGAGATGCACCAGATTGACTGCACCCGGGCATAATAAGTTTGTTGAACTTGGCTTAAGAATTAAAAACTTCGATTTAACGCCGACACGCACTTTAGAACAGTAGGCTATAGGTCTAATTAACTGCAAATCGAGCACCGAGTTAAGAAATAAACTTGTTAACAAACTAATATATGGATTTCAGTCGCATTTAATTATTTTGGTCGTCTGAAATAAAGACGATGTCCTTATTTTAGCAAATTAGCACCCTCATCATCGACTACCACCGTTGCACCATGCTGTCTTCTCGGCTTGACTCCCAGGATTTCGACCCGACACCGAAAGGAAACGAGAGGATTGGCTATTGCGGACTTGATTCGGCATAGCGCCGGTGAATAAGCTGGTCTCCTTGACGTGGCTTTTGTGGGCGCTGAGAAATTTTCGAGGATTTACATTACATTACAAATTGTTTATTTCTATTTGGCATATATAGCCTACTACTAACAAAACTAGAATTTGCAAAGAAATTCAAAAAGCTCTATCAAGTATAAATTAATAAAACCACCAGAACGTAATATAGGCCTATATGTATTGACAATATATGCACACATCTTGCACTGCAATTTTGCTCTGCAGACCTACACTAAAATTAATACAAGCGTAGCAAGTTGACCAAATTTGCTTCGACTTTCAACATTTTCCCCTCTGATAAAACTGAAATGTCGTCCTTGAATCTCGCCTTGCATGGATGTTGTAGGTATAATCGACTACAATAATAATAGACCTAAATTGTGATCATCCGTTCGTAGGTCTGCTATAGGGTAGGCCTATTACTTGTAATAATACCGCACTGCAGGCCTAACCGCAATGAGTCAGTTTGAGAGTAAAAAAGCGATTATTATTATCAAGTCAATTGAGTCCGATAATGTTACAGTGGATAGAGGTTGTATATTTAACAATAGACCTACAATTTACGCGATGTGTAATATATGGGCTACAGAGACTATTAGCCTAAATATTCTACGTACGGTGGACTCTAATAGGCCTATATCAATTATCAGAATTCAGAAATAACATGGGCATTGCCGGGTTTGTCTTTCCCAATGTGCAGTTTCATTTAATGATATCTTAGTTTTAATTTCAAACTGATGAATCGCCGCAAGAAAACATTACGTGCGCAGACCACCTATGAGCTATGAATCTGCGTGATAGGGCTTACGCAAATTATGCAAACTCAGCATATTCAACCATAAAACGGTGTCACTCGCTGGTTAAAACTATAGGCTACAAGGCCTATGTATACAGCAGAGAGTTAGTATGATATGGTATTAGAGAAAAAAGCTCACCTAAAACTGGAAAGCCTGGTTAATGCAATAGATCTCCTGTGTTCCATTATAATCAACCAATTGACAGCTGCGCAGGCATGAGCGTCGCTGTAGACCGACAGCATTTTGCAAGCAGCACAAAGACACAGCAGTACGCAATACGCCCGTTATCGTTTGATCAAAGCGGTTCATTCTATCAAATCCATCCAGCTCAGTAATAATGGTCAGATTGACTTTTCATAGTAATGAAAAGCTAAAGAAACGCTTGCCTACTTCGTTTACTGTCAAAACCGATGATGGGCCTTAGCGGCAAACATATGTATCACAGCCATCAACAGTTAACAAAAGTAACGTTAGTGTACATGCCTCTGTGAAGTAAACCGCGACCTAGCCAATTGTCACTGTGATCAAAGAATTTCATTACGATGCCGACACAATATGTCTGAGTGTATGTGCGTGAGTGTTGTGTGCTTGCGTGCGTATACGAAGTCATTTACGCTCTAGCGTAGGCCTACGTAAGCCTATAGCACAAATCGGCGTATACCCGTCAATCAAATGGGCCTATGCTAGGACGTAGCTCACAGTTTAAGGATTTTAATAGCGATGATACAATGCGAACAAAAGATGAGGTACAGAAAAAAAGAAGTGCGAAAGTACACTTATTTAAATCTTACAAATAACGGTATGTATACATGCATGCTGTAATGACATATCGCACATTTATGTTGCGCCTCTTTTGCCGAAATAAATTAGAGGCACTACACACCTGCCAACAGAAGTGCTCAACACCTGACAACAGAAGTGCCCAACGCCTGACAACAGAAGTGCGTAATAACCGACAACAGAGGTGCTCAATAGACCTACCTATCAACATAAGTGCTCAAAACCTGCAAACATAGGTATTCACAACCTGCAAACATAAGTACCTAACACCTGACAACAGGAGTGCTCAACACCTGCCAACATAAGTGCTCAACATCTGACAACAGAAGTGCTCATCACCTGACGACATAATCACTCTGGACCTGACAAGAGATGCGCTTTGGACTTGACAACTGTATAGACTCTGGAACTGTAAACGTGGCTATATTTTTTGCCTATATAGTAACGTTTGCAGTATACGGACATTGGCTATATATCTGTCCGTCGGCAACGTGATCTAATGGCGTGACCGCAAGCGAAGAAATGGAGAGATTGTAGTTTGGATAGACGAAAGAGAGCTGGATCTGAATTGAATTTCTATTGAAAAGGATGACGATCGAGATACGCTTCTCCGTGAGAAAATGGAGAAGCATAAAGTTTGAATTGTTTAAAATTATATTGTTACAGAATTTTTAAAAATTTATGTAATGATTCCACCACAGCTTTTCATCCTGTGGGATGCATAGAGTGTATATTAACTATACTTTCTCCATCGTTTTATTCGTTTTTTGTCTCTTTTTCAGTTTTTTATGCAGCTTCGTTTGTTTATCTACTTTTTGTAGCAATTTTTTTAACTTTGTTTTTTCTTAATATTATAATTAAATTTATTTTCTCAAAAATTCCGAGTTGTCCATAGTCAACCTGCATGGTAGCTGCGTGCGGGCAGACTGTTGACCGTTAATGGGCCAACGTTGTCATGACCAATCCAGCAGAAGTTTTGTTGACGTGGGCCCCACCATCTGGAACAGTCAACACTACCCTTCGGAAGGAGCTGCTCTCTCTTCCTCTGCCGCAAATTGTGTTAGCAACATTATTAACTTGAAAATGCAGTAGGGCTACAAGAGGTGACAAGGGCAAATTATTTAACTTTCCGTTTTTTCTCGTTTATTTCCGTTTTTTATTTATTTATAGAAAAAACGGAGTTTAATTCCGCTTCATAGTTCCGTTTTTTTCGTTTTTTACATCTATTGTTTTATTGCTATAATTACTTTTTGATAATTATAAGAAAATTTGCGTAGGCCTATAACATTCTGGACATCTGGTTTTGAGGAGGCATAAGCATGACCTTTGTGACGACTTAAGTCTATGACGAATGGGGAGGGGTCAAAATGCGTCCAAAATTGCGTGACGTCCTTTATCTATGGTAACCTAGTATAGATGCGTGCCTCCTTGCTCAATTTAATCCGAAATTAAAACTGATCTAATCTTATTGCACTGTTACAAGATACGTAGGCCTAACGTAACGCGTTCTCGTGAAACACCTAGGTCTATCTTTTCCCAGTGTAGGCCTACTGTATACCAGAATTATGCATAATTAGCCTCTTAGTAGCCATTTTAAGTCATGCAATGGGCTATTGTGGTCAAGAAACACTACAGCAACTTATAGACATTCTATATGGAAGGAAATTTCTTAGATATAGCCAGCAATCGACCAAACAATTTTAACATAGGCCTACACGTAGGCCTAACTTTAGGCCTAGACCGTCTGGCCGGATATAGTTCGGTTACGGCTACTGTAGTGAGCGTACGTAGTCGGTCCATGTAGGCCTATCCATATGGCACTCTGGTTATAACACAACGAAAGATGTACTCTATAACTCTTAAAATGCAACAAAGGAAAGTAATAGCTATTGTGGAGATTAAGATCCTGGTTAACCAGCGTCACGAATAATATTCGTTTCGTAAACATTTCGTTTTCGTTACCGTTTAAGTTACTTTCATTAGCTTCGATTAATCCGTTATCTTCGGTTGTCTCCATTAGTCCGTCTGTTTCTCTATCCGTCTCTCTATCTCTCCACCTGTATGTTTGTCTCCTTATATACATACTTGTCCTTGTGTCTGCGTCTCTCTTAGTCTGTCCTCGTGTCTGTCCGTCAGTCTCTATAAGTTTGTATGTCTGTATCTCTGTATGTCTATCCGTCTTTGGCCACCATGATACTACCGAATACACTGAAATCTCAACGTATTCATTCAAAGTTACTCCGCTAGTCTTTCCAATCAACGTCTGGGCCTTTCTTTGCCTTTATCCTGCAAAAACCCAGTTCATCTGACTTGGTGGGCGCACCCAGCTTGGCAGGATTGACCTGGAGGACCTTTGCCAATCTGTGCTCCCACCTTTCCTTCTGCTCCACTGCTCAGAATTTGAGTCTCTTTCTCCATCGTTTCTCTCTCTCACAATGTCAACGCTGTCTCTTGCTTCTACCATACGAGTCAACTTCACTCGATTCGCCAGTCGCTGTCATTGCAGGCGGTGACGACGTTAGTTCACGTCTTGATATCTGCTTCACATCTGCTTCAGGATGGACATTGGGAACATTGCAAACATCGGTCTTTCTAAGTTCAAATCATGGGTGTAACAAGCGGGGGGACATAGGGGGCACCGTCCCCCCAGTTCTAGTGCTCAGAGCTACCCATGTGCGCCCCAAATCGGTTCTTTTTATGTTTCTCCAGTGGCTTTTTAAGATGACTTTGGTAAGATAATTTGTGCCCCCCATTTTTCAAATTTCTGGGGAATTCAAAAAGTGGGGGCAACAAAATTTTTTCGCCTTGTGCAATATTTTAGAAATTGTGCCCCACTTTTCAAAACCTTGTAACACCTCTGGTTCTAATCTATACTTAATGCTGCTGCCCAACTAATTGGTGGCATCCCTAAATTTTCCCACATTTCATCATTCATCCCCGACTGTCTTCATTGGCTTCCTGCACCTCAACGCCCACCTTTGCTAGGCGAGTAACCAAGGAGAGTGAGTGAGTGACCAAGGAGAGTGACCAAGCGATCGCCTCGAGTGAGAAGCTCTGGTCAAATTCCTGAGCGAGTTTGTAACAGTTAATTAATAAGATAAATTATAGTCGTGTCTCTAAGCTAGTTGTGTATCTGAGCTAGTATATTCGTTTATTTAGCAAGAAACCATTCTGACAATAACACAGAAATGCCAACATGAGTGACAGCAGATAATAAATATGGCTAGAATCTGGGACAAATCTGTGAGGCAAGGGGTCAAAAATCATCACTTGTCGTCTTTGACTTTTTATTAAATCATATTCTACAATGCATGTGCTTCAAAATACTTTTCACATAATCGAAATAGCATTTATCTAACTTAAGTTAGACTCGTTTGACTTCTTCGTTAGTATAATCTTAACAACTGAGAAAACGAAGTCAAAGATTCAGAATATTCGTGTCATCAAAGATCTTGGCAACCATTACTTGATTACTCTGCAACTCTGCTGGGCAATAAAGGGCTATATTCTGTAGGAAATAAAGCACATGGCATCAAAATCTGTTTACTACTTTGCAAATTATGACAGGTAGGCAAACGAAATCTTGGTTGTTCGCCTCTGAAAACATGCATATTTTGCAATATCTTGACACCACATTCGTTAAGTCATTTTTCTCCAACTAAATATTTGAATTCAACATGTTTTATTTCAGATATTGAAAGAAGACATATTTATTTGTACCGGTATACCATAAAACGATTTTCTGTGTTTTTGACCTCTCTCGCCTATATCAGCCTTTATCTCAATAACTAGGAGCCGACAGATGGAATTGAACAATAAATGATAGCAAGTTCCGAGACTGTTGGGAATGATTGTTCTAGGTATTAAACCTATGCATTTGGTCATCTTTAGGAGTTTTTCCAGGCACACTTTATCGAAAGCTAGGGTGAGACTCCACCAGGAAGGGGATCATAAAAGCTTAGCAATAGTTTTGTAGTGGTTTTGTTTGTGAAAGGGGAAGAAAATCCATGGGGTTTGAGTTCTTTGATAACATAAAAATTGCTGTGAGGTGGTTTATGTGGGCTGAGTTTCAGGCTATATTCAGAACTATGTGATGGTAACAGACTTACAGTTGCTCATTCTTCTTCTAGTTCTCTGCCTAATTCACTGGTTCAAGTATGTCTGACGTCGCCACTCTTTTGGGCCTCTTCTTTTAGATTCCATATCCATCTGTCATCATACAGTCAAACATAATTTGTCTTGGTTTTCATCTTTTTTGCCTCCCCTTCATTTTTATTTCTATGACTGTTCTTAGTAGAAAGTCTCCTCTAAGTGTGTGCCCAATCCATTTTCGTTCTAACTGTGTGTATCAGGGTTTTCTCCTCTCCAATCTCTGTATCACTTCAACTCATCCATGAGTTAGCTCATTGATGAGTTCAATACGCCAAGAATTAATTTCACTATCTTACGTGCTGCCTAAGAAAAACATCACAACTCTTACAATTAAATTAAATTCTTACAATTAAATCAGTGCATCAAATTTTTCCAAAATACGGCCATCTAATGGAATTCACACTTGCTTAAAAATTCCAATTAATATATGCCAACGATAATAGAAGCTTTCCAAACTAAAGCTAATAAAAGTGTACTTGCAAACCTCGGCCACCTCACTTCGACCCCTGTGCTTGCTTGACTGACTTGACCTCTTTGTCCGGTGAGCGAGAGGACTGCCATGACCCAATCTCGTGTTTTGCTTTTATTGGCCTCACTCTACGGAGTCAACTTCCTACTATGACTCGGCCATGGCTTCAAGCTGGGGGGTCCCCTGCATCCATTCACTGCCTAAAGACAGTTTCATTTTCTCAGTCTCCTGCACTGAGAGCACTTCACAGGTGCAGCACTGTGAGTGGCCCTATATAAATTAACAGATACAATAAACTTACTGCTTTAGCATTCCACTAATTGAGAAAGATGTAGCTGGAACTAGAGATGAACCAAGTGTCAATTCCTGCTCAGTCCGAGTTAAAGTTGTACAGAGTCTCGAATATTAAAAGTCTCATCCTCCTGATTTTTAGACTGGCAGTATGCACAATTTATATGAATATTTTGGTTTTGCCTCAGTTTACACTAGTGAGTAGTAACTAGTAAGTACTACTAATTACAATATTTGCATTTTTAGTTAGGTCAATTTTCGTTTCATAAATAAAACAATTGGATTTTTTTTGCAAAACAGAAAACTGAAGAGTCGATTTTTATTAAAACTTGGGACCCATTGTTTGTCCAAGTTTAAGTAATGCCGAGTACTACAAAACTAGGCCGATCCAAGTTTTGGTTCATCCCTAGCTGGAACGTTAGATTATGGTAATATCATAGGCAATTATGCATACAGTAAAGCAAGAAAAGTATCTCTTAATTACAAAACTTCACTCACAGAAAAATTGTGATAAACTTGTCACATTCAATTATTGACAGAAACCTGGGACTAATTACTATGAAAGGGATATGAAACCACGTGTCAACCAATCAGTGATCGTCTTTTCTGACACATTGAGGGTGACGTCTGTGATTGGCTCTGTAATAAAGTGACATCTGGGCACTCAGCAGGAAAAGGTTGAAGGAAGGATAATCGCTGAAAGGTTCATTTTAATTTATGCTACTCAGTCAAAAAATCATCATTTCATCACATTTTTTTTATATTGCAAGTTCTATTTATTAAGTTGTTTTATTTTATTTCATTAACAAAAACAAATGTGACTGCTGAATTATGCTGCAAAAGTACCGGATGTAGTCACACTCATATAATCTAGGTCAATGACCCAGTTTTCGTTGGCTTCATATCCCTTCCATATTAGATTACATCAGCCAAAACTTTGGAAATAGGTAACTTTGCCTTAAAAGAGTTAAAAAGCAACATGACTGTTATCAGCTTTCAGAGTACATTGCTTCATATAAACTAACAAAATAATTTAATATTAGAAGGGTAGGGATTTATAATATATATACTTTGCCTGGAAGTCATTGATACTAAGGCTTGCCCTGATTTAGTTACTACACAATTGTTCAACAAAAACTTTGAAACATGTGAAACTGTACAAGTACTGCTTAACAACTAAATATTTATTCATGTAAACAAGCAGGATTTAGCCTTGATAGCAGCACTTTGAGTCCAAATGATATATCAATGGCGTTAAAGCAGTAATGATTTCTTCCCAACACCTGAACTAGAGTGCAGAAAAAAACTAAACACTGCTTCTTACGTAGACTAAACTGTCATGTTGCTAAGGTCATTTTGTCGCAAAAGAAGGCACCCTATAATCTGTGAGTTCCTCAAAATGTCTACGACGAGACACCAGTTTGCAGGTGGCTGTGTCAAGCGACAACTGGGCAGCACAATCAAGCTCCACATTTCCAAAGTTTGCCTGCAACAAACACATCACAAGCAACTGTTAGCACATCAGAATAGGTTACTTGAAGAGGTGCTCTACATTAAAGGAAAAAACGAATGAATAAGTAATAAAGACCAGATAAATCATAATTAAATTAATTCAAACCCTTTCAATCATGGTACTAAATGCTCACAGCAGATGGTAAAATATTTCAGATTATGCACAATGCTAGAGTATACAGTCAGCACAATGAACTGGTTTAGCAGCAGAATCTGGCAATCATAACATAGCTTAATGGAACATACAAAAACAGTCCAAAACTATAGAGCAGTAGTTTGCAGAATTTTCAGTACCAGTTGCAATGTAGCCAGAAGATAACGACACACTTCGAACTGTGCTCTACCTTCCACCACCTGACAAAATGAAACTGGCTTTATGGAACCTCCAAGAGCATCAAGCGCTTTTATGACTTCTGACCCGTAGTCATGAATGTCGAATGGACGTCTTTTTTCCTGAAACAATCAGGAATCAACTTATCAAACAGACAGCCCCATTATGTTTGTCTTAAAGGTAAGCTATAATCAACAAGATTCACGCAAACTTGACACATAATCTGCAAATAGAGCCTGATGTATAACGCAATAGCTGCTGCACAGTTAAATTCTACTCCTGAAAAGTCTTGTGATCATCCGTTCATACTAGACTTGCAGCTGCTTCAGTTTGAATGTAATTAAATGGAGATGATTATTATTATTATTACTTCAGTAATAAAATAATTTCAGGATCATGTTTCTGAAGTGGACAGCTATAGAAAATGAGCTCATAAAATTATTAACTGAATGACTGGATGTCATTCAAATGCTCCAATTAAACTGTAATGTCACTAATGAGACTCAGTTCATTTCGCTTCATGGCTGTTATTGCAATGTAACATGTAAAAAGCACCACTCAGCAATTGACAGGTGTTCCCAAACCAAGTGATTGTGAAATAAAAAGGAATTCAGTCACTTTCAGAATAGGGAAGAAAAAGGCTGAGCAGCTCAAGCTGCAATTTCTATGGAAGATGGTTTGCAACAAGAGGGGCCAACATAAGTGATACTTCTGTACTGAGCAGTAGTCTCTTGTTTTAGGGACTTATGCATTTCAGCCACCTGGGTCAAGACACCCTTTCATTGGCTGCCAACTTTGTCCCTCGTATGCGCACTGCTACAGTTGAGAAGCTTTGCCTATGCAGGCCCATCATTGGGAATCGTCTTTCTCGAGAGCAGCAGCTCAAGCCCCTTGGCTTGTCCATTCCACAGTTTCAAAAGCGTCTGAAGTCTGTTATATTATTCGACAGTGATTTCAATGACCAACTTGGATTGGAAGTGTCACTAATGAGTTTATTCTTGAAGTGGCATATTACAGTTTACGATGGCATAAGAAGCGAATTGAGTGGTCAAAATCTAGACGTTGTGGCTTGATATACGAGTTCTTTCGGTGGAGGTCTCAGCAAGCGATAATAGAGGAATTCACATTCGATGCATGAAGTATATCGTAGAAGTATATAAAAACATCATTATAAGAGAATAATATTTCATTTTTGAACTATATGTAGTAGAACGAAACCAGGAGCGGATTGTGGAACTGATCACCAACTATTAAATGGCAACATTACAAACGAAACTGAAGAAACTAAGAAAAGGAGAAAGAATGACCACATACGACTGCAAAGGCATCACACCGGAATACAGGATGGAAATAAAGAATACGTTCGAAGTACTGGAGAGGGATGTGATGGAAGTGGAGGAGGACACAAACAACCTGTGGGAAAAGATGAAGGGAACGATATTGGAAGTTGCAGAGAAACACATCCCAAAGAAATAGAAATTCATGGCTATCGTTGGAAGCTATTAGTATAGCAGGAGAAAGGAAACTGCAAAAATCACAGGAAACAAAGACAAAGTAAGAGAAATGAACAGTGTCTTCCAGAAGCAAGCACGAAAAGTTAAAGAAAAACATTTCAATGAAATGTGCAGGGAAATGGAGGAAGAAGGAAAGAAAGGGAGAACGAAAGAAATGTTCTCAAAAGTGAGGGCAATAACGAGAAAATTTACACCTAGAATAGGCTCACTGAAGTCAGGAGATGGAAACGTAATTGGTGATGAATAGGGGATGAAGAAAAGATGGAAGGACTACACGGAGGAGCTGTACAGTGAAGACAATAGAGTAAAAATAGAGCAAAACGATATAACAGAACACGAAAAGGATACGGTGGTTATGGAAGCAGAGGTGGAATGGGCAAGCAAACAACTGAAGGACAACAAAGCGCCAGGTCAGGATGGAATACCCATACAACTAATAAAAGCGGGGGATGACGCAATGATAAAAACAATTAAAAAAATATGCAATAACATATGGAAAACCAGAGAGTGGTCACAAGAATGGAAGAAATCAATATTTATCCCTTTATTTAAGAAAGGAGATGCAAGAGAGTGTGAAAATTACAGGACACTAGCATTGATATCACACACAAGTAAAATACTACTCAAAATAATTCATAAAAGCATGGAGAACACAATTGAGAGAGAGCTTCTGGACAATCAAGCAGGATTTAGGAAATCCCGGGGAACGCGAGATCCTATTGCCAACATGAGGTGGATAATGGAAAGGCAAAGGGAATATGGACAAAAAAATACACATATGTTTCATCAATTATCGCAAAGCATTTGACTGCATTAACCATGAACTGATGTGGAAAACTAATAGAAATGGGAATACCAAAACACTTGACACAACTACAAAGGGATTGTACAAAGACCAGGAGGCGGTGATAAGAACAGAATTTGGAGACACAGACAAATTTAAAATCAGGAAAGGGGTGAGGCAAGGGTGCATTCTGTCCCCATTTCTTTTCAACCTGTATGCAGAAAGGATAATGAAGAGGGCAGAAATGGAATAGGTAAGTGAAGGAGTAAAGATAGCAGGAAGGACATTGAATAATCTAAGATATGTGGATGACACAGCACTACTGACAGGGTAGAAAGCAGATCTGGAAAAACTGATAAGAAAACTGAAGAGAGAAAATGAGAAGGCAGGCCTATACTTCAACTTAAAGAAAACAAAGATAATGACAACAGCTGATTGGGACAGTTTCGAGATAGACGGAGAGGAAATAGAGGTAGTAACAAGCTTCACATTCCTGGGATCATTAATAGAAAAAGAGGGAAAATGTGACTCGGGAATAAAGAGAAGGTTGGCGATAAGGAAAACTGCAATGAACGGACTGGAAAAGTTATGGAAAGACAAACATGTGAGCATAGACACAAAAAAGACTAGTGAGAGCAATGATCTTCTCTACAGTACTATATGGATGTGAGACATGGACAATGACAAAGAACATGGAGAAGATCAATGCAAACGAAATGTGGATATGGAGGAAGATGCAGAGAATATCATGGACGAAGAAGAAGACAAGCGAAGAGGTGCGCAGGAAGATTGGAGTTGAGAATGATGAGACGTTACAACAGCGTTGAGAAGGAAGCTAGGGTTTTTCGGACATGTTATGCTATCAAATGGAATGTAAAATGAAAATGATGCCGGCATGTGGAGGAAGGAAGAAAAGAGGATGCCCAAGAAAAAAAAAGGATGGATGTGACACATGAAAAAACTGAAATGAGCCTCAAGGAATTAAGGGACGCAACTTCGGAAAGAAAAAAAATGGAGCGGATTGGTCATGGCGGTCGCTAGATTTTCAAGAAATGACAGCACAAGGTGACAAGTTGTGTGTAGTCGGCAATTTGCTACAATGTGATTCTTCCGACTATTTTGTCTCTCGAGTATAAGTCAAAGACCATTTTAGTCCTCCTGAATTAGTACCAAGTTTCTGAACTTACAATCGAGTATATACAGCATGTTAAATCCTCTCCTTAAAATATTGTAAACTGAGCACTAGGTGAGGGCATTACCTCCTCTTGCAACCTTGGCACAATTTTATTCTCCCACTCAGCGACTCTTTGGGCAAGTGCCGTGTCTGCCAAGTAAAGTCTAGCGCTGTTCATGAATCCCTCCTGTCAAATAACACAACATTAAGGTGTTAAATACATACAATTTGTTCGGACACACAAAAGCAATGTCACTGTCAACTGATTCTTGCAAAGTAGGCATAAATATACTTCTATTAAATAAAGCAGACAGTTGTACAGTCAGTAGATAGCTGAGATTTGCCTGAGGCAAAGGTTGCCTTGGGCTGTGAAATTGCTCATTGTGGGAGACGCTGTTATTTGGTCGCCATCATGGGTACAAACACCAACCGCATGAAAGCTCGTCCTTGTTGTGACAAGGGAAACTTAATTGTCTGGTCTCTACTTTGTTGCACCTCTGTCCACCACCCCTTATTTTACCTGGAGTCCATGGTATTGTTTTATTTACTTTAATTTTTATGTGAAATATGTAATTGAACTGTCAATCTTTGTACTTCAAGTGTTTAGCTGTTATCATCTGTGAATGCTTATATGCATAGCTTATATAAAACTTTTATTAGACTTGTTCCTAGTGTCTTAGCACTATATGAGCCCTATAAACAAATTGTCTCATAGGCTCTGATTGACAGTATCAACTGTAGCTAATCTATGCCAGGCATTAAGTGTGGCACAATCACATATCTGAAACATTCAATAGTAATAAAAACTCACAACATAATGCTGAACTAGTTCTTCATAAGAATTAGACAGAACAACATCAAAGATGTCAGCATCTAAAAAGCAACAACAAAACTGTCAAAAATAAAAAATGTATATTTTTATTCATTGTTAAAATTAACTAGTGTCAGTTCCAGACACAACAGATCACGATGACAACAAATACTTAAATTCTATTTTAAAATATACCTAACTTTCAATTGCCCTGAAATCTACTAGCTATTTTGTCATTTCTAAGAAGCATAGTTTAGTTTGTTCTTAATCCTTGTTAAATGCTAAAAGGAATATCTAGAAACATAACCAAACTACTAATTCTACATGCTACTAAAATAATGTCTTGCACACTCATAAGTATTCATTTCATTTGATCCTCTGGCGTAACGTATGAATAAGACGAATAAGCATTTCTAGAAGAATGGCTTAAATGCTTCTCATTTTTGTCATCATACATGCTGAACGCTTAACATTTTGATGGTAACGCTAATATACACAACTTGATCAAAGCAGTCTGAATTACATAAGACATATAAATATTGGTAGAACATTCACCATGTTCGTTGACTACAGCATGATTTTCAACTATGGTATCGACACCATTCCGATGCAAGAGTTCATTGAAATCAATCAGTGGCTCAACATCGTCTGCTTCATCATCATCAACATGATCATCTGTAAAATGATAAGATCAATTGAGAATGGCTGTTTGGATTCAGCATAGAGGTCTGCGTTAACAAATCCCCTTCCTAGCTGAGGGTGGCACAGAAATAGAAATAGCACCCTGAAACAGTAAGCAGTAGCAATTGAGACAAACTGCCCATTTTATTAAAACTCTAAGCTTTAGACAGATTGGAAAAGCATATGTTCCTTTAAAATCCATTCCTGAAGTATAAAGTCAAAAACAAGATTTACACAACAGACTATTAAGATACTTATTGTAGTTTATTTTGAAAGCCAAATAATTCCTTTTGATGGTAGGGTGTCTCGGGTAAAGTAAACTGCAAGACCAATGTTGTGGACCAGTTATTCAGTGTAGACCTACAAAGCATTCGTAAGTGCTAGTCCGGATTAGATTTGGCTTTAGTTTGACTAGTGAATTAGATCGATGTGTATGAAAGCATCTTAGTGCTCTTAAGGCAGACTAGCACTAACCACTGGGCAGCCAGGCATAGGTTTGTTAGTCAGGCTCAGCGGAGATAAAGAACATGGTGGGCCTCTCGATTTTTACACTTCGACAAATTTAAGACATCAAAGAGTGCTTCAGATAGACCATAGTTTACCGTATATACTCGACAATAAGTCGATAAATTTATGACTATTTCAGGACGGCGACATAGGTCTTCGATTTATATTCGAGAGACAAAATAATGGGAGATTTTCGAACCTAATATTCAAAATTGCGAAACATAGATTGATTTAACATGGAATGGCTCTTCTAACTGGCACTATATTTCGCAGAGAAATCCGCCAAAAGACAGCTGATATCAAACTATATATCTTGATTTATGATTGCCACATGCATTAATATTCATCTGCCCATAGTAAAATATATATTTTGTGGAGAAATCCGCCGGACTTATCCGCCGAAAGACAGCTGATATCAAGCTATATCTCTCGATTTATCACTCGTTTTTATTTTAAGGGTTCGACTAATATTTGAGCCCTCAATTTTGGACATTATTGTTATCCAAAAGTTGCACTTCGACTTATACTTGAATCGACTTGTAGTCGAGTATATAAGGTGTTCTACCATTGTCAGACAATGAACAAAATTAGCTAATGCTATCAAGAATAATAATAAAATATTCGTTTAACTGGTTGACACCGAAATGTTTAACATTATGTCAGTATTACTATTGATTTATTATTAAATCAAATAACCTGAATTAAACAGATGATTTTCCTCATCTCTGTCAGTTTCTCCAGTGAGTATATATAAAGCATTCTACAACAAATACACATAATTATTCAAACTCACTTATAAACCAACTCAAGCAAGTTGTAATTGTTGCATGCAAATGCACCTTGATAAGTAAGAAGTGCAGTTTTAAATAGCAACCAGATTGCTGAAACCAAGCTCCATTCCTGCTTGTACAAGATTGAGCCAGGACTTATTTTGTCACTAAATGTGTGTCACTGGGAAATAGCGATGCAGTGGTGTGATTCAAGGTCTTCTTCTATTGGTTTAATCAGCAAACACATTGTGCAGTCATTCGCTATTTGTAGTCGGTGATTCTGGATGTGATATGCTGTATGCTGTTTTGGATGTGAGCACAGGGTTTTAAACCTTAGTGAACAATAAATAACCACATATCTTATGCAACTGAGGGGTGTACCTATTGAACAAGCCCCCTCCCTTTCTGGAGGATGAACTATGATCGTGGCCACAGGCTCAGATCACTCAGCTTTGCCACAAGTTCCTTTCTATACACAGAGGTTCAGGTCTTGGGTCACTAGTTCATATACTCTACATAGCTCACCTGACCCAACTTTCACTACTCTGAGTGAAGCAAAGTGTCACTAAAACCTATTGATGAAGTTTTGCTGTAGTTGGTTGTAAATAGCCTACCATTTATCCTATTGTCATTTGCAGTCAGATATGTGAACCTTATTAACCAACAATTAATAATTAATTACATTTGAATGTTTCTTCTCTGTTGTCTCTCATATCTAAACTCAAAGAATAATACTACTAATAATAATAATAGAGTTGCTCAACTATTAAAATTTTTAATCGCGATTAATCTTGCGATAAAAAAAAATAATCGCGATTATTAACACAATAAATCGCATCATGAGAAAATAGCAATGCAGAATTGCCATTGTTCTAGATAGTAATAAATAAGTAGCAAGTGTGATTTTTTTATCCGTACAGGGGTATTTACCTAATATTAGTAAAATATCAAAACAAAAGAAGTTCATTTAAATAATAAACTGTCTCTGATGTCACAATGTAAAATTTCTAATTAATATAAAAGTACATGTGGTAGGGACTGTAAAGTTTTCTCAGAAGTCCAGTTTTAACCAGTTGTTAAGACAAACTAAGTTATTTACATTGTCACGTCAGAATTAGAAATGTTTCTTATTAATAAGAATCTCCAGCAGCATAAGACAGTCTCTCGCACGGGACGGTAGTTGCTGGTGAACCAACATAGGCCTATGTATCCATGCTATCCTTGCCGGTGTCTTGTGCGCCCCTTTGTCTGTTTTCAACCACTCCAAAGGACAACAATCTATGTCCATCTGAGGTTTGTCTGCTGTTATAGCAGATTTTTTGTGAGAGGTTAATTTTTGGAGTCTGATGAAAACTCACAACTGGGTGAATTAAGCCCAATCCCACCCAATGACTTCAGACCTCAGCCGTTCCTAACGTGTTAGAGATAATATGTTGTTTGTCAGCTAATAACTATTAACCACCCATCCAAGGCAGCTTTTAATCGTGATTAAAATTTTTAATCGCATTAATTGTCTCAAAAAATTAAAGCGTTAATCGAGCGCGTTAACTGCGATTAATCAACAGCCCTAAATAATATTAAAAGACTAATAATAATAATAACAACGTCGATTTATAAGGTGCCATAAACGTGGCCCTAACCACTACAAGAAAAGAAAGTCAGCAGACACGATAAGCCTTGGAAAACAGAAACACTTCCAACTTAGTTTTAAAGGAGTCTACTGATTCGGCCATTAGTAACTTATATAGCACCAGTAGTGCTCCCAGAGCATCATATTGAAGAAATAGGTTTTGAGGAGAGAGAGACTGATGTAGGAACAAGAAAAAATGCAAAACAGGGTAATGGGAAGTGAGGAAAGGGGAGGACATCCACAGGACAGGGCCAATGATGGCAAATGATCTAGTTTGGATAAAAAAGACAGTGAATACATCGAACCATAGATGCTTCACTATAAGTGGTCCAATTAACCTAAAATTATTAGTTTACATACCTTTTTAGGGAGACGCTTGTTTTTAGAACTTTTTGTGAGTTTCCAGTACAGAGTTTCAAAGTCAGTAAATTCAGTAGCTTTACAAGAATTGACAGGCTTTGTGTGGCTTCTAGAGAAATCTGAAACATATATATAAAAACAATTGAATACAATTTTTATGCAATATGTAAAAATAAAATAAATTAAAATGCAATACTTCACAATAATATCTAAATTTAGACACATTAGATTGCATTGTCCTGTAGCTATAAATTAGTATAACACCTCTCACAGGGCATCCCAAGGATAGATAGCGCTTCAGCTGGTTACCTTTTCCCCAGCGCTTCTGCTTCCGTTTGGCAATGCCTCACTTCCTAATTTTTTTAGCATCAATATAACAATACATAAGGCACCAACAAATAGCCCATAAGTGCTGAATCATACTGCAATCATACCACAACCACATCCATTCCATGAGATCAGTCTAGAAAGGTAGGGGGAGGGCAGGTAGGGGGAGGGCAGGTAGAGGGAGGGCAGGTAGAGGGAGGGCAGGTAGGGGGAGGGCAGGTAGGGGGAGGGCCGGTAGGGGAGGGCAGGTAGAGGGAGGGCAGGTAGGGGGAGGGCAGGTAGGGGGAGGGCAGGCAGGGGGAGGGCAGGTAGGGGGAGGGCAGGTAGGGGGAGGGCAGGTAGGGGAGGGCAGGTGGGGGAGGGCAGGTAGAGGGAGGGCAGGTAGGGGGAGGGCAGGTAGGGGGAGGGCAGGCAGGGGGAGGGCAGGTAGGGGGAGGGCAGGTAGGGGGAGGGCAGGTGGGGGAGGGCAGGTAGAGGGAGGGCAGGTAGGGGGAGGGCAGGTGGGGGAGGGCAGGTAGGGGGAGGGCAGGTAGAGGGAGGGCAGGTAGGGGGAGGGCAGGTAGGGGGAGGGCAGGTAGGGGGAGGGCAGGTAGGGGGAGGGCAGGTATGGGGAGGGCAGGTAGGGGAGGGCAGGTAGAGGGAGGGCAGGTAGGGGGAGGGCAGGTAGAGGGAGGGCAGGTAGGGGGAGGGCAGGTAGGGGAGGGCAGGTAGAGGGAGGGCAGGTAGGGGGAGGGCAGGTAGGGGAGGGCAGGTAGGGGGAGGGCAGGTAGGGGGAGGGCAGGTAGGGGAGGGCCTAAGAAGGACAGCACAACGAAACAACGAGATGTCAAGCAAAGATCAGAACAAGAGCAAAGATTCAGAAAAAAATCAGAAATTCATTTATGAAACTTGGTCTAGTGTGCACGAGTGGACAACTATCTTCCATTCAGCAAGTCTGTCAAATCAGTTTACGGCAGATGAAGGACCCCTAGTTGTGCTTCCACTTGATTCCACAGCATCCCAGACTTCACAGTACTTTGACCAGCTCTTTCCAGTATCTCTTTGGAGTATTAGTTACAGAAACCAACAGATATGCAAGGGAGAAGGAAAAGACTGATGACGAAACATATAACTCGAAGCGGACACAAAATTGCAAAATTGTTGATTTACGCCCTCATGGAATTTGTCCAGGTCGATGTGAAATGTATTCCATTGGACCATATAGGAAGCCAGAGAAACGCAAAGAAACAATGTTTGGTTGTCCGAAGTGTATGAAACATTTATATCGAGTTGGATGCTGGACTGAATTTCATACGAAGTATCAACCCCAACAATAAGGCGTCTTGTTTTCTTATATTCTGTGACTGAGCAAAAGCGTATCAAAATTAACGTATTTCAAGCCATTTTTGTGAAAAAATGCTGGGACTCAAAGGTTTGAAAATGAGATTCTTCTGTTTGAAACATCACAACAAAGTTGTCATCCTGTATGTTAAAAAGTTCATTTCAACAAAATTGAAGGAAAAGCATGAACAGTGCTTACAGCAGTATAGTATAGCACCTGGACATCAAAGGCATGTGTCAGAGGTGTACGAGAATTGCAATTATTATTATTAGCAACTGGGCTCTTTGATAGTCTTTATACTTTAAAGTAGCAATACCAACAATGTGGCATCACAATTCCATTAACACCAAAGAATAGGTCCATACGGCCGATAAGGTGATTTTCGAAGCGTAACAATTTATCTCTCACTATATCTTGATTTCAACTTATCCAAGTGAATAAGATACCACATAAATTATAGTGGTGGAAAGTATTGGTGTGAAGTGTCGCTGTCAGGCTAAATAAAAGTATCAACGATACACAATACACATGTGATAAAACAAAAATAAAACTATTGTGATGCCTTCTGCAATACTGAAAAATGTATCAGCGATACCAAGTATTGTGATATTCTATCTTGATATGAACAGCTCTGGTATCTAGTTTGTGATAAGAGACAGAATGTGGAGAATGAATTTTTTGAGAAAATTAGTTTGTTAGCTTTGTAAGTATTCTTTATTATTATTGCATAGGCATTTCAGTTTCAACCCTAACAAACTGGGATGTCATAAGCTTGCTGCATCACATGTATACACTTCCAAGAAACATTATTGCTTTAAATCAACTCTAATTCTACATCACATGAATGCTCATTATATTATCAATAAAATAATTATCAGTAAAACATAAAGCTATTCAGAATAACTTACAGTTGCAGTTGCACAATTCACCAAATGTCATCTTAGGTAGCATGGAATCTGGAAAACCTCTTTGTTTTCTCTTCCTTTGTGCAGTAAGAACAGTATCTGGAATCTTGAAAACCTTGCCTATAAGCAGTGAGAACATATGAAACTAAAATATTCGGCAGCAAATGAGCTGTACATATTCAATATTAAATAATGTAGCAACAAAAGATAAAGGTGATGCTTATAATCCAGTTTTCAAGGCTGGTTGACACTTTTACACCTAAACACAAGTGATACTAAAAACACAGCGCATTACTTGGAATCCTGTTGATGGACACTTGTTTGCAAGTTCTCACGATATTAGAAAAACGAGGGTAGTACTTGGAATGCATTTTCTGATATGTGCAGTCGAAACTAAACAGGTCTCAAAATATAGTTTAGTGAAAGAAGAGGATCTTCAACATTGAATCACAGCTTCAGAATTACTTTACTGTACTTCTTGAAGGTCAGTGCATGGCAGGTATTGATGAACTTGAAGGCACATCTAAATTACTCCGATCTATGGAGAAATAATCAATGAATTTGCTCTGGACATAAGGAGACTTAAAACGACATGCACAACTATTGCAAAGATAGGCATCAAAATTGGTTTTCCTTTGGCATTTAGGAGGAAGTTAGTTCGAAATTTGAAACTGCAGAAATTTGGTTTGATATTTCTGCATCATCCCTAGAGGAAGAACTCTGCTATAGTGAGTACACTGATCGTATACACTGTCAGTGGGGAGATAAGGAGGAGACGAAGAGAACTGGCTACCCACCCTCATCTCGCGGCAGAAGTTGTCCTTAGCCAATCTTACGCTGATGACGTCCAAGTGTATGCCCACTGTCTGCCAGTGGACACAATTTACCGTATATACTTGACTATAAGTCGAGAAATTTAAGACTATTTCATGACTTATACTCGAGAGACGAAATAATTGGAGATTTTCGGATCAAATATTCAACATTCAACAGCAGATACTAAGCTATGTATCTTGAATTATGATAGAGGCATGCATCAATATTGATCTGCCCATAATAAAATAAATAGTTCGTGGAAAATCTGCAGAACTTCTCTGCCGAAAGACAGCAGATATCAGGCTATACCATAGTAAAATATATATTTCACAGAGAAACCAGCCAAACTTCTCCGCCGAAAGACAGCAGATATTAAGCTATACGTCTCTATTTATCACTCGTTTTCTGATTTTATGGGTTCGACTTATATTCAAGCCGTAAAATTTGGACAGTATTTTTGTCCAAAAATTGCACTTCGACTTATACTTGAATCGACTTATAGTCGAGTATATACGGTAGCGAAGCCACCGAGACGCTTCAGGCTTGGACGTCGTCAAATCGCCCATGGCTAAACTCGACCAAGACACAACTTATCTGGCTTAGCACAAGCCAGCAGCTCGTTAAGTTATCAGGTCCCTCACCTTGAGGTATATGCAACTGACCTTCTGGTCCTCGGTCCGAGACCTGGGAGTAATCCTGGATCAGGAGCATACCTTTGTCTAGCACATCAATCCACTCTATCGTAGCTGTTGTTACCAGCTTTGACAACTAAGGGTGGTATCTCGCTCCCACTACCAAGGTGCTGCTTCTATGCTTGTCCATTCCTTTGTAATCGCCCACCTAGGGCATAACCGGAAATCGCCTTGGACATTCGCCTCGGCCGAATATCTTGTCTTTTTAGACTATTCGGAAGTATTCGCCTTGGCAAATATTACACACACAAATAGTTTAAAATAAAATATTTAATAAAATAATTTTTTATAAACATTTAACAATCTAACAATGAAAATTAAAAATGTAAAGTCGTATCAGCGGTTATTACACGCACAAACAATTATTTTGCTAATTTTTCATTACGTGAAATGGAAAAAGTGGACAATTTTAAGCTTCACCTGGGGATGTCAGTAGCCTCGCCGGGTTAGTTGTCACTACTTTTCGGTTCATATCCGGTAAATTGTGCATTACAATACTCGGCTTTGGTACTCGATGGAAATTGTCTACTTGTTTGTACCCTACTCCTGCCTGGACTACTGCAGTGCCATACGGTTCCTTTGGGAATTTTGCTTTCCCAATTGCCTCCCGCCTCAATACCAAACTAATTCAGCAACTTGTTGTTCAGTTGATATTTTTTTCTTCTCCATCGCGTTTTTATTTTTACTGAAAATAGTTGTATGTACTTACTGTTAATAATTACTGTGTTTTGGAGTAAAAAAAACGATATTGATTGATTGATTGATTGTATGACGAGCTCCCGGTTTGCTGGCTTAGATGCCTTGACAGGGTCTTGCGCACGGCTGCCCGACTCGTAGGCCACATCCCTAAGCTTGACCAAGTCTGTGCCTTCACCACCATTTACTTTCCCTCCTGCCCGGCCTTCAGTTGCTATGGAGTCATTGCATAAATATGTAATGCTCGTGGGTAGGTGGGAGGGTGCTACGAAATGTTATGGGATGGGTGAGTGGCTTAGCTGAACGTTATGTAACGCCATTTTGTTTTTAAACTAATTAGTAATTGATTAAAAATACTCAATCCATACTATAAACCAAAGATCAAGCTTTTCTTTGAGTCGCAAAGGCTCAGGAATGGAACGCTCTGGTGACATGAAATTTCTACAAAAAGTTCTCCTCCCAATTTCTCAGCTAATGTGACTATATTCAGAAAGGTGGGGTTAATTTAAAACGTCATAAATGCCCGGATGTGCTCTTTCTTGTAGCCTATGCAACAAGCGATGCTTTATGGAAAATTATTTGTAGCTAATCACGTGAAAATTTTGGGTGTTGAATTCCCTTGGTAATTCTTCACAGAGAGAGAATGCCGGAGTTGGCTGAACCAACAAAAATTAACTCAGACTTATCTGATGTGTGTGAGAGCCATGCATACATAGATGAGAGACATGCCTCAAATATTAGTTTATCCAGTTGATCAATGTCATGACAGGCCAATATGCAGCTGAGTATCATCTACATGTATATACGATTGTAACTGGATTCCAAAGTGATAGGCTATTTGACTGATTGGGTAAGTAAAGACAATAACAATTAATGGTTGATTTTCTTACAAAAACTGCAGCAAAGTTGAAAGACAGAGTTTGATTCATTGGGTATGAGCATTGGCAGTTGACAGTCTTCATCGAGAGCAGAAGACACGAAAGCTGCACCATCGTTCCTGCAAATTTTTAGCACTTTCAAGTTGGCTGAGGATATAAGAACTTCTTGAACTTGAACTATTTATGAGCTGCATAGGACCATCTATGGACAGCCTTTGTCCAGCTTTTACATTGGCAAATCAAATTGCTTCATAGCAGCTAAGCTGCAAAACTGCAACCCTGATTTCAAAGTCTCCACTTGTACCTATGTTTCACTGTACATCAATTTGCTGTAAACAGTTCTTGCGCTTTCAGTCACTCTCAAGAAAACATAAAATAATTCTTATAACCTTTTCGAAATGATCTTTCAGCACTTTTACGGCCAGGTTCGTGAGGATCCAAAAGCTTCCATGCATCTTCTAACTACAATGAAACTAGACAAGTTTAAAACTCTCCATAACACAATCAACTTCATAAAATTAATTACAAGAATCAAACAATAACCAAACAATTGTTGATGTTCATATCAATTGGCTGATAAACAGCTTTATTTATCTAGATCAATATCATAATTCTATCACTGGACATGTGTACTTGTAGGTATGTAAGTGCTCAAACTGAACATATTTATAGTTTTATTTAAGTACTCCAAAGAGGTACAGAAATGGTGCCTGCATAGTTGGAATACTAAGACCGAGCATGTCACTTGCCACATCGGTCATTCATTTACCTTTGACGTCATTTCAGTGAATCATATTGTCCAAATGTAAAATTTGTTAAGTAATATCTAACAAGCTTGAGTTTACTATTTTTGCGTTTGCATATCAAAGTTGTTCTTCATTTCTGCTGAAGATTTTATATGTTTAGGTGGTATTTTCTTTATGTCATAATGGTCCATTAGACTGCATGAGGAGGGATAAACCTACGGATGTGCGGCCAAATTTGGGAACTAGGAACCACGTATGTTATCTGCAGCCGGTTGATTTTGTTTTGGCCTATGAAACCTGGCCAAAGTCGGCAAATCAATATTTAAAGAAATAAACTCAAAGCCACGAAATAGTTAAGAAAAAGTGCAATGCATAAAATATGTACACAGAGGTGCAGAATATCACTGAAAAGTCTCAAGTTAAACTTCAGTCTCTATGACAAATTTTTTCTAAAAAAATATATTTAGTGTACATCAGCTAACTCAAAACTTATATAGAGTTTCCATGTTTGAGAAGAACACATGAAATAGTTGTTGATATCCTATCTCTGATAAAGACGTAGAGGTAAAACGCAAAAATTTAGCACTTCAAGCTTTATTCAAATGCAATATTCAACTAATTTTAAAACTTTTCCAACACTGACTGGGTTTTCTAATGGACAGTCACACATAGATTTACTGGAAGCAACGCACCACACATCAGAACACCAGCCGCAAGAAGAAAATTGCCACAGCACTTCACAGTCTCTACATTTCATATATGACGACAATGCATCATGCAAGGCTTACCACTTAAGATAAACAGATTAATCAAGACGTAAGTCACATTAAATACTGCTTATTTTAAATACTAGTAGACTATTTGCTAAAGCTGTAACAAAGACCACACACGTATATTGATTCCACTGTCAGAAGAGCTCACTTACAATGGCAGACGTTGGCCTCTCTTCCATTTTTCTATGCGGTGTTCTGGATTTCTACAAATATCACAATCCTACTCAATGCAAAGGAAATGATTTCTTGCAGTGCAAAACAAAGAAATAAAATGATTCTAGGATTGCTGAAATGATTAATTCACTGGTTACATCTGCAAAGTGTATTCAATTCTTAATTTATACATTGACCATTATTATTATCTATTTTATTATAAGGACTTCCAATGTATCATACGGTCAGGAGGACCTCTGAGCAGTAACAGTGCTTTGTAATGAATGAATGAATGCATGCACTGCATGGTTGCCTCAGATGAATTTCCAGTCCACACTTGTAACTCATTGAATATTCATAAGCACTCAGCTTGCCAAGAAGTTGAAGACCATTTATATGTGTTTACTGAACCTCAATCACTTGAACACTCTTCATCTAATCAATTTAATCTGGAAACTGTATCACCATTAACATAATGTAACAAGTAAATCAGTGAATGCAACACTTTGGGTATAGCCCAGCAGTCAAGACCCATAGGGTGTCTGAGTCAGGGAGACAGGGAAGCTTTCCAAAACAGATGGCTTTCAATCCTGGTCTAATAGTCATGTAACAGAAACAGGGGAGAAGTAATGTGTTTTCATTATAACATAGTAACAGGAGTTCTGAAGTAACTGAAATATGGGCAGATTTGTCTGTTTGATGCCACTTAAAAGTTAATTACAGGAATCAAGACAACTGGACATCAAGCCATGTGGAGGAAGAAGCGACAGCATTCTGCAGATAACTCAATTGACACACGTGAAAACCGATCCACTCAGATGAAGAGAAGAAATCAATCTGCAGCTGAATTCAGGGCAGAACACAAGTACGATTTCAATTTTGGACAGATTAAAAAGATGATTGAATGTCATCCAAACCTCAATTATCTGTGCAAAAACAGCTGAGAGTAAAAGTACAACAAGAAGTAGAGCTGCAAAATTAAGTGAGAAGATGAGCATCATCAGCAAAAATGGTAATTAAACGAAAGATGAGGTAATGTCATACATGTGTTAGGTGAAGAAATAAGAACTTTAGAAGAATCCATTTCAGATAATTACGATTCATTATCTGAAACTCATACATAGCAGGCACATGGTTGGATTCAAACCCTCTTTGTATTCCTGAATGCTTCTGACTATTTCAGTCATGCACAGCAAGACTCTGTGACAAAACATGTATTTTGTGGATGCACGAATGACCCAAAAGCATTGACATGACACTCCAGACTGAGGAGGCTTTTCCAGTGGCAGGCGATGACACTTCCTTCAAGATGTGATAAGTTTTTCTTAAGACCAATCAATTGCTGCCAAGCAAACAGCAGTTTGTTCAAGTTTTGTGTCTGAATTGAGCATAATCCGTCTCATTTTCACTAATTATATCATGCTGTCAGCTCAGTTACAGCTGAACCATTATGTACTTGCAGAAAAGAGAATTACTTTGAGTATTTGTGTCATCTTAATAAGACATACGCCATATGGTTAATCTCAAACTTTCAAGAAAATGCACAAATACTAGAAATAATCTCAAAAGAATATAAATCCAGGCTACATAACATACCTCATAAAAGAAATTATATTAAAAATAACCTGATTATTGGCCGGAAGCAATTTATCAACTCCAACGCCATCATCTGTCAATTTGAAAATCAATGTATGAACAAACAGAAATTTTCCACAACGAATAAAAAAATCAATATTACAATCTTTTGAATGAACAAGCTGCACAAATGAGATTGAAAAAAAAATGCCAAAGTATTTGTCATAATTTAACACAATATACTTATCCAGTCCTACCCAAAACTAAGAATCTTCAAGGCAAGAAACAGAGATCTAGTGGACCATCTACAACTTGCTGATGACACTACATCTCCTAACCAGATTTGTGCAGTTCTGATGGCCACCTAAATCAGATGTTTCTATGATTTTTGTACGTTCAGACGTCAAAGGTGAACTACGTGACCTGACAAAATAGTTTTCTTTTAGCTGCATCATCCTTGAGAAGAGCATGACATAATACCAAGTAGGGCTATTCCGAATAGGAGATTATCACGATTTGGCCGAAAATGAATAATTGGACCAACTATTAGGCCGAGGCCGATTACAAAAAGGGTACAAACTAGTTCTAACAACAAATTTCAAATGTAAGCCAAAAATTCAGTACAGTAAATTTTTTAAGCATTTATAACAGTGAGTTTTCTTCTAAATCTGGAAATATTTCAAAACATTTATCAGTTCTTGGTACATACCATTGTCAAAGCCATGGTCTGTTGGAAATCCTTCATCAGAATCCGGATCATCTAGAAGGCGATGAGGCAGTGGAATGGCAACAGCACCAGCCGCATCTGTTCCAACAGCTTCACGCAGTGCAACAAAATTACTATGCATATCATCATAAAAATCTAAATGAGTTGGGCATTTTGAACCATGAAGGAGCACAGCCTACAGGAACTAGAGAAGCACAATTTCAATCAATGTTGCCTTCTCTTACAGCTTATTGCTGATGATCAAGTCAAATAAAGGATTCGGCAGAGGTTTTCTGTACATATTAGGAATAGTACTCTTGATTTAATGACCAAAAATTATAAAAAATACTTGAAAATGAATATTTCTAAAGTGCCACTCAGAACGGTCAGTGGCGCTCCTGCTCTGGCCACAATCATCACCGACAAAGCAGGAAATTTTCAGGCTCTAGCAGAACCTAAGGGAGAGAGACCAAGGAGTTCCAGCTGCAAGGAAACAATTCTGGCCAACAACAGCTAAGTTTCTGGATTGGGCGGTAGTTATATGGGGGCAAATGGAGAACTACAAGGAAGCTATGGGCAGCTGAATGAAAAGAAACCAAGCAGAGTGCAAAGATTGCTAAACAGGCCAGAGCAGAACTGTACATAAAGATGATAGTGGATATCCAGGAACAATAATAATGATAAGTTTCTCTTATCACACCAGAGAACGTGAATACTGGGAGGCCATTATCTCTCGCCAGTCAAAGTAAGCAAAGAGACTCTGGACCACTTTCAATGGCCTCCTTGGCCGCCGGAAGGGTGGTTGACAGTCAGAGCCTCCTGCGCCATTCTCTGCAGATGTATTCTTGGAACGATTCTCTGCCAAGATCTTGTCCATTCGGAGTGCCACCGTCGAGTCAGCCTGCGTTTACCACCACAGAGCTTGGCTTTCTGCACTCCGGGAGATTTCGACTGTGGAACTGCGTCGACTCATCCTCTCGCCTGATCCTAAGACATGCAAGTTGGAACTCACCCCAACATTTCTTGTCCAGGGACTGGTGGACAACCTTCTCTCCTTCCTTACAGTTCTGCGTAATTCTTCGATTTGTTAGACCTTCTCTACGCTGCTGATGTTTGTCCCTTGTTGGCGTCTCAAGGGCTTTTGCATTAACTATTTTTGGATGATGTGCAAGCCTACATCCACACACGCTAATCGGATGCGGTGGCTACTGTGAGTCTTGGACGTTCTCCAATCGGCTCCTCTTAAACTCGTCTAAAACGCAGCTTAGTAGGTTCTTGAAGGGTTGCTATATAAATGCTCAGAATGAAGGAATGATTATAAGTCAATTCAAGTATAAGTTGAAGAGTACTTTATGACAAAAATAGCGTACAAAATATATGGCTCAAATATAAGTCACAGCCATAAAATCAAAAACTAATGATGCTTAATAAGTTTTAGAGGTTTAAAAAAAGTTAGAAAATATGTAAAATCTAGAGGTTGTAGCTTGATATTTGATTTCTTAAAATGAATTTGCATCTGATGCCCGAAATATATCGTAGAAGTATATAAAAACATTATAATAAGAGAATAATATTTTGTTCTTATGTATATGTAGTCGATAATTTGTTGAAATATGAATTTTCTTGAAAAATGATGTTAAAACAGAGGCAATCGAGAGTTCAAGTTTTAAATCTATTTTCATAATGCTGAATATTCGGTTCGATAATCACCTGTCAAGTTTGTCTCTTGAGAATAGTCGAAGACCTATGTCGTCATCCTGAAATCGAACTAAATTTCGACTTATAGACTTTGAGTATATATGACCATACATTTGCTATAATTTCAAGCTGCCAATTACAAAAAACTGACCTTGGTGCATTTTGGAAGCAGAAAAGCTGTCATGAAGTGGTGACAAATGAGACAAATCAAAGAGCATAATTCCAGCCGGATGAAGAGAACTTGTGTTCATTCGAAAATCATTCATGCTTCCCAAAATCTCGCCACTATGGCTGAAATAATTTGCAATAACAAATCATAAAATTTCTTTTAAAATGAACAAGAGAAGAGAATAAATAAAGAAAACTAAGCAGGAAAAGGAATAGGTAACCTAATAGACCACAAATAAGAGTTTTTATATGCCTGTGTAAGTCAAGACAGTTGCCGTTGAGTCCTTTTGTCCATATAGGTAATTGAAGAGCAGAGCACTAACTAGAGCACACATCTGTCAAAATATCTTGCCTAAGGTTGTTATATACACATCATTTGAATATCTCTCCTCAGACTGTCAGACACCCCGTCTAAGCATAAGTAAGTAGGACAGGTGTTCATCAACAGCTAACCTTCAGAGCATCTCTGTGATGGACAGTCAGATGCTATTCTGACACAAATCACAAACACCTGGTAAATTCCCTTCAAATACAAATGCTAAAATACAATTTCCATTTTTCGTTGGTGTTTAACTAGGTTGGCTTACTATTCTCATGCTATGCTATCAAAAGCCATACCATATTTGAACCGACAGTTGATTGCTACCTGGCTATTATTACTAGCCACAGATCCTGGTGACATTGCACAGAAAATAGTAAAACTTCATGCTTAAAATTTACACCCTGCTTAGTAGGGAAGAACCGAGTTTGAAGTTCTTGCTGAGTTCGAGTACTGAGTTTTAATAATAGAATTTTGCTGAGTCCAAGGTTCGAAAATTTAAAATAAGTCTCATTCTCTTGATGTCTAGATTGCCAGTTTGCACAACTTTAATGAATTATATATTTTTGCCTTAGTTAACACCGGGAAGAAGTAACTTGTATGCACTAACAGTAGCAGTATTTGCATTTTTAGTTACGTAGATTGTCGTTTTGTAAATAAAAATAATAGTAATTGTACTTTTAGATACATCGATTGTCATACTGTAAACTAAAAAAAATAAGATTTTTGTTTTCAAACAGAAAATCGGCAAGACTCATTGTCCAGGTAATGCCAAGTGACAAGAAAATTGGACCGAGCCAAGTTCTGAAACAAGTTTTGGTTCATCCCTACTGCTTAAGATATCTTCATACATGCAAAGTAGAAGCTAAGTAAATATAGCTGCACACACTTCACAGAGGCATTGATAATAAATTTTAATATTTCAAAAGAATCAAGTGGAGGAGCCAACTGAGGGAGTAAAGATAGCAGGAAGAACACTGAATAATCTAAGACAAGCACATGACACAACACCACTGGCAGGGAAGAAAGCAGATCTGTTAAACCTTATAAGAAGGTTGAAGAGAGAAAGTGAGAAGGCAGGTTTATATTTCAACATAAAGAAAACCAAAATCATGACAACACCAATTGGGACAGTTTTGAGATAGACGGAGAGAAAATAGAGGTGGTAACAAGCTTCACGTTCCTGGGAGCGTTAATAGAATAAGAGGGAAACTGTGATCTGGAAATAAAAAGAAGGGTGGCAATAGGGAAAACTGCAATGAATGGACTGGAAAAGATATGGAAGGAAAAACATGTGAGCATAGACACAAAAGAAGGCTAGTGAGGGCAATAATCTTCCCTACAGTACTTACTGTATGGCTGCAAGACCTGAACAATGACAAAGAACATGGAGAAAAAGATTAACGCAAGCAAAATGTGGATATGGAGGAAGATGCAGAGAATATCGTGATCGGAGAAAAAGACATATGAAAGGGTGCGCATGGAGATTGGAGTTGAGAACCATGAGACGTTACAACAGACAGCATTGAGAAGGAAGCTGGGTTTCTTCGGACATGTCATGCGATCGGATGGACTAGACTAGAAAAGGAAATGATGTTGGCATGCAGAGAAGGAAGGAGAAACGAGGGCGATCAAGGAGAATAATGGATGGACAAGATACACGAAAGAACCAGAATGAACCTGAAGGAATTAAGCGATGCGACTTCCAAAAGAAAGAATTGGAGAAGTTTCGCCGTTGCGATCGCTAGAGTTTCAGGAACTGACAGCACCAGGTGACAAGGTGAAGAATCAAGCAGTACAATTATTGATATTTGAGCAAGCATTGCTTGAATAATATATATAAATCACATGACTCCCAAGGACCCAGAAATCTGGTAATATTGGCAACTCCAGCTGAGAGCTTGGCAATGATGACAAACTATTTTAATTCCTTGAAACCCTGGGTACATCACTCCGAAGAAGCGAAACTAGAATATGTGTAACGTCTGTCCCATTTCTTGATGACAGATTTCTGCATGACAATGCAATAACCCATGGCAATATGGCAACATGTTCTGACAGAACAAGTCAACCAAATGCAGACAATGACAGTCAACAATCAACTCACACCATGAAAATATCTCCATCATGGTCACCAATGACTCAGCATAATTGAGTCTCAACATTCTTCTAACCCTTAAAAAATTGCGACTCAAAGACCAACCCTAAGTAAACATAACAATTGACTTTTTACATTCAGTTTGAACAAATAGAAATTACACTAACAAGAGGCAGATGATGACCATCAAATGGAATAATTACTCAGCCTATATGCCTCTGGGATTTACGATTGAGGAACAACAAAGCTGGTGGAAAGAGAAGGCAAACTAAATCAAGTTAGTGAGTTCCTGTGATCCTGATTGTATTTCAAGCTGAATGATCCTGATGTCTTCCAAGGACCTGCTATTAAAGAATTATATTAAAGTGCATACACATTGATTACCTTAAGGTACTGATAAGGTACTATATACATAGTACCTTATCATAAAAATGTAGCAGAAACAGTTAGAAATGACAGACCTTACAAGAGGACGTTGAGCTCGATCAGCATCATCCAAACGCATTGCAACCGAAGGTGTCATTGGAGCAATATCTCTTGCCTGCAACCAATAAGAGGGGGAAAAACAGGTCATTTTCGGCATTAAGCAATTATGCAATGACCCCCATCATATTCTCAGAGTTTTGTCTATAAACTCACACATGGCCTGATTACAACTGTCTAATATGCAGCTCTGACTTACATAGATTTTCAACATTTTACGCAAGACCTCATTTTCTGCCACCACCTGCACTGTTTCAAGATAAATAAATAGATGTCTAGCAAAACAAGAATCAATTACTATTGAACTTTCACTGATGAATCTTAGAAGACTTTATCAAAGTCAATTTTCACTACAAACTAAAACAGCAATGTGCAAAAATTGTCCATGACCTAGCAACAACAATCACTCGGTGAACTGCATCAATTAATATATAACAGATTTATTATTGACCACAGCTGCCACAACAAAGTATGCTATACTAACTATTATGGCAAAAATGTGTTAGATTGATGCCACAAAGTCTGCAAGTGAGTCTATGGTCATATTCATCCTGATCTTTCCTATGGATATTTGTCCTAATGCATGTTCAGACCTCTACTGCAAATGGTCAGCATTTCAGCATAACTTTTAGAATCAATCATCAATTTAACCTGTTTAAACAACTTTAAAAATACACAGATGAAAATGACAATACACAGAAGTTAAAGTAGACATACTGACATTTTGTCCATCTATATTGTCATGCCTCATAAACGTGTTATTGCACTCATTTATGTCATCCAAAGTCAAAAACTGAAACACAAAACAAACCACAGAACTGAAGAAAAATTATGAACTGCTTTCAGTTGTAAACTAATCATTCAACATGTAATCAGGAGCATAATATTCACGGTTGTGCAGACATCCAAAACTAATAAACTGTCCTATTATGTCTATAAATGTTCTGCTTAAGAATAAGCACTGCAATGTATACAAATTCTTCAACACAAGAACACATAATAACATAGAAAAAAGAAGACAATGCATAAAATGTCAATGTTTATACAGAATTCATGGACAAAAGTTAATATCATCTCTTTCAGGAAGTATGACATTGTGGGGCCAATGTCTCAGGTTATATCAAGTCCTGTATTAGATGACATCATTCACAGTTTATAGCCTTGAACAGGTACCCTCACCTGACAGACAGTACGCAAGCCCAAGGGAGGGATACAGAAAATTATGACCCACTGTACAAAGTTTGCCCACTTGTTGAGCGACTCAATGCCAAATTTCATACTTTTTTTACGCCTGGAAAGAATCTGAGCATTGATGAATTGGGTTGGGTTCAAGGGAAGACTTCTATTCAAGCAGTATTGTCCCAAAAAACAACCGAATGGGAAATCAAATCTGGACCATTTGCGACTCCTCTACTGGATACTTTCTGATGTGTACACAGGCAAGGCTGTCACCGCTGACCGTTCAGTCATCAGACTTGAGTTTGGCTTTGGTAACAATGTTGTAACACATCTTGCAAATGACTATCTCAATGTCAGTCATCATATATATTTTGAGAGCTATTCAGCTCTCTTCATTTGCACAAGTATTTGCTTAGTTGGTCAACTTACTCCTGTGCACATTTTTGCTGAATCGGGTTACTTGATGATGCAAAGAAAGCAAAACTGAAGGGAGGAGGAGAGTTCATTGAGTATCAGAAAGGAGTAGATCTCCCTTCCATTGCTTTTCATAAAAGGCAAATTACTTTCCTGTCAACCACTCAAGAGATTGGAAAGACAGCATCCTTCATGACACTCGTACATATGCGAATAATAACCATAATTATCACATAGGTGGAGAGGACAAGGGTAATCAGAACGTTGCTTATTACCCAGTTAGTCATGCTGGCAAGAGATGGTCGCTGCACACAAAACAAACATTCTCTAACAATGCAGTTGGACAGACAGCCTCCAGATGATGATTTTTATCATCACACCTGTTTTTTTAAAAGGACGCTGTCACTGAATAATTTGTTGTAGACGGTCTTTAACATGATAATTTATACAAGTTCTTGTGGTTTATAGTAACTGGGTACAACACAAAATATTTTTGCAAATAAATTTTATTCCATGTGCAATGTAGCAAGGAGAGAGGATCACAGATGATAAAATAGTAAAAATTAGAATTCTAGAAATAATACAAACGCATCAGTATGACAAATAGCAATTGTCAAAGTTAAGTTTTAACAAGGTGAGAACTTTTGAATAATCACATTACAATTTTTACTTCACATAACTTATATTTTACCAAGTCAACTGTGGTATGTTTTATTGAAAATACAATTATGTTGATATGATATCAATGATATTGTATCATATAATAATCAAACTTATGCAGTTGTATTGTTATTAAGAAGAATATTAAACAAATGACTCAAAGTTCATTAGGTCTATGTATGATAGGGCCTACACACTATTTAAAAATGTAATCGCCTTGCATTATCTTCTTCAAATTCAGCCAAGATGAGGCGAATGTCTGCTGCGATTCTTTTACTATGGACATGACTGACAGTCAGATTGACCAGGCGATTCTGTGTCATCATCCTTAACAGATAATTTTTAAAAGTTTCAGTTTCGAAAAGCTGATTTCCTTTGATGCAACAATTAAACAGAGTGTCAGAACAATTTTCAATTCAACAGTCAAGTTTGAAAAGATGCAAACATTCCATTATTGTATTATTATTATTATTATTAAATTTGTAACGTGCACAAGGTCACAGCTAAATGTGAATTGTAGATATACTGTAGGCGCTAATATGGACAATTTATATCTTCCCCGAAGAAAAATGCAAATAATTTCATCACAGAACATCAATATTTTTGCAATTGCAATTGAAAATTTTCTTTTGAAATGAAGACATTTTAGTTAAAATTCTTTAGCGCCTCTTTTGAAAGACTGTTAAAAATCAGAGTTGTGATCATCCAGCTGATTAAATCACTCTGAAACATGTCATTCATTGTATCATCTTTCCATGGGGGTGATATTTTTTTTCTAATTCATGTTGTAGTTCTTTGCTTCCCTGATCATTTTCTGTGTATAGTCTGCTGCAGTATTGTGTCCATCTTTGTATACGCATTGTCCTCTGTCAATCAAAATATTGCCTTCTTTATCCTTTATCATTGTTTGCCTTAGTTGCCATTTTTTGCTGACATTTTTCACAAGTTTGAATGCCTCTCTAGTTTTTCTTTCTGTTGTATTCTTCTCGACATTGTTACATTGTCCTTTGAGCCTTTCTCGCTTATTTCTTCGTGACGAGATCTTTACTTCATTGCACAGCTTCTTGTACTTAAATGCCATTTCTTCTGAATCCTTCATCCTTAATTTCACCTTTCTTTTATCCCTGACCAGTTTCAGGTTTTTTCTGTTATCCATTTTTTATGGGTTTGTTCCATTAAGGGCACATGTCTTTTCTGCCGCTTGCATTATAATCTTATTTAAAATCTCTACCTTTTTGTCTGTATTAAGGTTATCCATTTGAGTAATGCTTATTTTGTTCTTTACCTCTTCCTTAAACCTCTTCCATGTACCTATGTCTTCAAGCATTTCCATGTTCCTTCTCTCCATATGTTGTTTGTTCCTTGGTATTCTTTTGAGTCTTAATCTTACGTTACATACCACCAGACTATGTGATCTGATAAAATGTCGGGTCCTTGGAAAGTTCGACATAGGTTGACGTTGATTTTCATCTTTCATCTATCAATATTAAATCTATCATGCTTGTATGCTTGCCATCTGGTGATCTCCACGTCCAATTCCTGATCTTTTTTTAGTTTGGGGTACAATAAAAATAAAGATTGGGACCGTTGATGTACGTTGCCTGTAACCAAATGTTTTTCATCTCGGCTGAGTACGACAGACGCGGAACTTTGAATGGACCTCAACCCATCTGTCAGCTGCTGACGTGAATCCATGGTTGTTTTCATCAATCAATGCTTTATTATTCACCCCAAAAAATACAAAATACATAATATGATCATGGTAAATAAAAAGTAACAAGTATGCAGTGAACAATGAGGGACCCCAAAGGAACGAACTGTTCTGCTAGCAGAGGTTGCCCAATTTCATCCAATGATTATGCAGCCAACGAAGCAATTCACAGAAAACTCTTCTGCGATACATCAATTGCAACTGACCAAATGGTAAACATCATAGCAAATAAACAAAGTGCTACTCATTCAATCATATCAAATAAATTTACAAAGTAATATAACAGTAGACCTATATAACACTGATTTTTAAAGATTCTGATCAGTCAATAAGTAGGTTTTAAACTTATTTTTTGCTCAAATTGATTTTACAGAAAGTGTGACATCTTTGTTTAAATTGGTAATTTTGAACAAATGCCTATTTTGACATAGGAGTAGTATGTAGTGGCACACAGACAATAAGCACGATATTTGTGGCACACCATGTAAAAAAGGTTGGTCACCACCGTATTTATCCATACTACATAATTTGGAATTTTTTTCAAAAATGCTCAACCTTATCATGTCATTTGTTTCTTGGTAATTGCACAGATATAAACAAAACACAGTTTAACATGAGTCATGCTAATCCGTAGTTATTTATTTTTAAACAAATGCAATTACAATTTGATTTTAAAATAAACATTGTTAGCGCTCTTGACCAGAGAATTGACATGATTATTGAAGTACATCCACATAACATTCTGGTGTATTTACCTGCTCCTCAGCACCAGAATTTTGTGTTGGTTCATCTGTGTGTGAAGACTGCTGTACTTGCGGTCTACAATGACAACAAGGCTGCACTCTATTAAAACAGAACACCCAATGGCATATACATGTATGTAGACACTTTCCCAACACATCCATCCTACACACACCCAACCACTCACGTACACAGACACACCCCAGTGAATAAAACTAATGCTACTGAGGCCTAATGTGATTAATCACAACAAACCTTTAGAACCGATACAACTCAAACATCAAAGAGGAGCTTGAGCAGACATGCTAGGCACTTCAAGAACTCATTATTATTATTAAATGGACAATTTCTAGAGCGCCGTAACTCAGGCCATGCCGCTACAACAGAGCTTAAACAATACTAACAATAATATTGGTGATATTTTGCTACAGTTCCCATAGGCACTCTGACAAGATGCTAGTGTTTTGATGACCGTAACAAATAAAAATAAATAATGCAAATTTCATGTTCAGCTATATCTTCATCTGTTATCTGTTACTGAAATAGTCTTACTCCTAATCTGTGAAATTGGATAAAATGCCAAAAATATATGTCTGTGACAAGATTAGTGGCTAAGAATATCTGGTGGGCAAAAGGTTACCTCTAAGAAATATCTGTCATCTTTAGGTTATTACAATTCAAAATACAAATCAACTTCTAATATATGAAAAAATAAAAGGCAGTCCTACAATCCCTACACAACAGTTACATTCATCCATAAATTAACTTCATATATAAATCGACCTAGAAATTTGTTTAATCTAGTAAAGGAAAACAGATTAAATATATTTGCATATAAGTAGATGCATTTTTGACCTAAATATGGACAGTTTATAACTCTGCTAAACACTAATAAAATGCACCAATTTAGATCCAAAGAAGCTAAAATGGGCTGCATCAACACATGCTTTGTAAAAAATTAAATGTCACTTAAGAAATTATTTAACAGTCATCAAATAATTTCTGATCATATTTTTCTTAAAATTACCAGTTTATGTAAATTATGAGTTGAGGCCAAGAGGATTCAAGAAACATTTTTCGGTTTGAAAGAAGTTACCAACTCATTGTTTCCAATTTTAAATGCAAATGTCAGCCTTGAACGATCATCAGTGATCTCTGCATCAGACAATAGTCAGTAAATGGCATCAATTTTCTTTACCAATGTCGTATGGGGTCATTGCATAATTACGTAACGCTCGAAGGGGGATGGGTGGGGTGCTACAAAACGTTATGAAGCGTGATGGGGTGGGGGGTTAGCTGAACATTACATAACGTTTTTTTTAAACTAATTATTAACTGATTTGATTAAAGATACTCAATCTAAACTATAAACCAAAGACCAAGATTTTCTTTGAGTCGCAAGGCTCGAGTAGGAACAGAACACACTGGCGAAATGAAATTTATATAAAACGTTCTTCTCCCAATTTCTCAGCTAACGTGAAATATATTCAGAAAGATGGGGTTAATTTAAAACGTCACGTGAAAGTGGGGCGGAATACAATATGCAAATGAAGGCCATTTGATATGCGTCAATATTATGATCGTCTACATTTAGCTTCCGAAATTTGAACATTTTTAGATTCGATATTAAAACAACGCTATTTTCAATCGCATCATCTGAAGACGCATTAGTTAAACACCTTGTGACGACTGACATGCAAATATGGTACTAGTATGACCACCAAAAACGAACAGGGCTTCCGCGCGAAATGGCGGACCCGCTTCTTAAGGAGGTCTGGTGATGCCTGCGTTAGTTAAGAAAGACACAATCGGGGCACACCAGCAGCCTCATAGCCTACACGTGGCGGTGCAATCGAAGTTCAAACAAAAATATTAACTGTTATCTTGCATTGAATTTGGAGACCTGGGACTATATTAGGCCCAGGTAAAAACTATACTGAGTTTTGTTCAAAATAAATACGTAACGCTCAAGGGGGTGGGTGGCGGGTCTACGGGAACGTTGTGATGCGTTACAAGGGGAGTGAGGGGGGGGTCAAAAACGGCCATTTTCAGCATTACGTAATTATGCAATGACCCCTATCTTGAACGTGGCTGCTCTGCCATTGATCTGGCAAATCATACCCGAAGTGAGCTTCATCAATTAACATGTCAAAAGCAAATCAGTATGGTATTTTAATACCAAGTAGACAATTTCCACCGAGTACCAAATCCAAGTATTTGGATGCACTATTTGCCGGATACGGGTAGGAACCGAATAGTAGCAGTAACTCTGGCCCGGTCAGTAACATCCACAAGAGAAGCTTAAAATTTTCAACTTTCATCACTTACGTTGTTGTGCGTAATGAAAATTAGCAAAACAAATGTTTGTGCCTTTAATAACTACTAATACTGCTCTAAATTTTTAATTCTTGTTCTTAAATTGCTACATGTTTAAACATTTTTTATTAAATTAAACAAACTTTTATTTTTAACTATTTGTGTGTGTGTAATATTTGCAGAGGTGAATATTTTCGAATAAACCCGAAAACAGGATATTTGGCCGAGGCGAATGTCCGAGGCGCTTTCCGATTAGGGTTGATAAAAATCGTAATTTTTTCAAAAATTCCAAAAGTCTGATTTTCTTTATTTTAATTTAATTTTTTTTAAATTTTTATTGGATGTTTTGTTTTAATCGGATTGTTTTAATTTTAATCAAAGTGCTATATTTTAAGAGCTATACTTTAAATGGACATCAGAATTCCATAGAAATTATTTGGTTACTCAAATAATTACTACTAAAACATAATGTGCATACTAACATAGCCACAGTCACACAACTGTATTACAGTAAATTAAAAGTTGTTTAAGATACATTGAGTATCATAATTTCATGCAGAGTTTCAGATATTGATAAAATGTCACTAGTGTTGAGACCAAGTACGAGTTACTGGTGCTACAAATCTTATTTATTAATATTTATCATCTTACTAATCTATTTCCAATGTCTATTTTCTTATAAATAGTCAACAGTCTCTAGTTCTCTTGAAGTCTCTTCATTCGATGTTTTCATTGTCCAATTGTACTTGGTCATTAAAAGACATAACTGAATCAAAACAAGCGCCTAAATTCTGTGCAGGTCCAGAGCGCATAATTTGAGATCCATCCAAGTTTAAAGAATCAATTGATTCGTATTGCTTAAGCCACTGGGATATACCCAATAGTAAAAACTCGGTCTTGGACTCATTTAGCAGCAACTTGTTAGCAGTCATCCAAGACTGAACATCTGAGAATACACTAGTAATAAGCTGAATGTAAGCATATGTAAGATTATTAAAGGATAGATATATTTGTGTGTCATCAGCAAAAAAGTGATGGCCCATAGAGTACTTACTTAGAAGGGAACCTAAAGTGGCAGTGTACAATCTGAAAAGGAGAGGGCCAAGGACAGAACCCTGAGGCACACCACAGTCAACAGAGGACGACTGAGAAAATTTTACCATCAAAGTATCTGCATTGTTTGTCCAATTTACCTTTTCATTGCATTTTTATCTTTTAAACCTTCTGTCAAGAAATGTTTTACTAATTTTTTAAGGAGCATTCCATAATTCCAGCACCACACACACACAAACAAACAAAAACATCAGCACATATAAATCATAGGAATCTAGACTAAAGAAAATTAACGATGCTAGTCAACTCAAAATAGTTTACATAAGCATATAGCGCAAAAGGCAATAGTGGAATTATCATAATTGTCTAATGCCATTTCTTTGACAAATCACTCACTTTTTATTGCCAAGCAGATCTAACACACTGAAGGTAAGTCGATACAGATATTCCACTTTCTGGCTATACACCGATGCGGACCCTTGAATTATCAAAGCTGCTTCAGCAAAGTTGAGCGTTGTAACTCCATCAGTAAATAGTATTGCTATCTTTGCAATCTAAATAGTTCACATTGTTACAAGTATATTAAATACATATTAGGCAATGAGTACTCCTATGTATGTATGTATGTATGTATGTATGTATGCATGTATGTATGCATGTATGTATGTATACACCAATTACACCACTCTCAAAATTTCTCAAAGACACAGATGCAAGTACACGTGGCTATCCATCATACCTCATCAAGCCTATCTGAAGCTAAGTAGAAAGTTGCTGTTTGTTGTTTGTTGCAAGACGTGATGGGGTTAACGAATGGAGTGTGTCTCATGGACAGCAAATGCTCACCAACCCAGATGTCTAAGGACTAGAAAAAGGCTCCTTGTAGCAACTAAGGCAGTGCAAATAAGGTAAGCACATCCCAGCCATCTGTACCTCCAGATGAAAAAGTCAAAGTTTCAGCATGAACGTGTCCTCAAGGTTCTTACTTTACTTGACTGCTCTGCAATTTTGCAGGGCAATAAAGGGGTATATTCTGTATGAAACAAAGCACTCGGCATCAAAATCCGATCACTACTCTGCAGATCATGGCAGGTCAGCGTATGAAATCTAGATCGTTTGCGGCATATTTAACCTTTGATAGCCATGTTGCAATGCAAATCTTAACACCACATGCATTAATTCATTTCTCTTCAACTAAATATTTGAATTCAACATTATTAATTTCAGATATTGAAAGTAGAAATATTATTTTGTAAAAATAGATACCATTAAACAATAATCTGAGTTTTTAACCTGTCTCGCCAATTTCAGTCTTTAGGACAATAGCTAGGGAGCGACAAGCCATGAGTTTTGAGCCCTGGTGTCACAAATGACTAAATTGGTGCTACTGTATTGATGTATTATAAGACATTGATAACCAGTTGTAATGTCAATCTTACAACAAGGTCATGGGCTCATTTTCATGCCATGTTACTAGTGTAAACTGGGCCAGAACCAAAAAATTCATAAAAATTTATTTCAAACTGCAAAATTAAAAATCAAGGGAATGAGACTCTTTAAATATTCCAAACATCGGCAGCACTCATAATCAGTGCCGATTATAGAGATATCGGCGGTATCGGATATCGGCAAAGATATCGGCGCTGATATTAAAAATTAATTTTTTTATTTTATAATATTATTTTCAGTCTTTAAGAGGAAAATGATGACAGCAACACATGGAGACGCCTAGGCTCTCTACAAACGACTAGCGCTAGTCCACCGGGCAGGCAGGCAGGCGTAAATCCACTAGTCAGGCTTAGTGAAGGACTTAGCAGGGAGAATTAAAATGGCGACCATCTCAATTTTTCCACTTTGACAAAGTGTCAAAGTCAAAGAGGGTTTAAGAGAAACTCTGCTATTGTGTTCTTTGTTTTCACCCTCACAAAATGATAATAATAACAGTTATCTTCGTTTAATTGGGAGTTTTAACAATGGTTGGCACATAGCATCGCTGAACACGCCTGCAATGGTCGAATTAAACTTTCACACACGCAAGTAAAATAATTGTTGAGTAACACACCATTTACAAATAGTTGTTTCTGCATAATAGTAATATTCTGATAACAGTGACATTTGTCTTTTAACATAATTACTTGGTAATTAAACTAATGAGCATAATAAAGTTCTTGACTATATCAAGTCCCAAATTGCCTATAAATAAATTTGCGCATGCGCAATCACCAATAACCGCAGAGTTTGACACCACCCGCCTTAGTCTTCAGACCAATTAGTCCAATGTTCAAATTCAGTTCGTGCACGTCATTTTCTGACTACAGCTGGTCTCGCCTACGATGTCCGTCTTTGGGCGCAAAGTTGAACCAATGTTAAGACCGTTTTTTTAAAACCTTCGTACACGTCGGCCCTACGGAGCAAGTGTTTTGCTGGTATCCCAACAATAGGCAGTAGCAGTAGGTCTATCTTTTGAAACCAGACATCTTGGGAAACACGATGAAATAATCGGAAAAATAATCGGTATTGTCAAATGAATAATCGGCGATAATCAGTATCAGTATAATCAGCAAAAAGTTATGTCGGTACAGCTCTATGAGTGACTAATTAAAAAATAATCAGTTTGAGCAACAGTAATAATACCTACCTCACTCAAGTAGTCTCCAAGACGAGAGACAAGATCAATGTCAAAATTCTTTGTCAGATCTTTAATAGGCTGAAGAAGAAATCCATATCTCCCTTCGAGGTCACTATGAGAATCTGGATGATCCATTGAATCTCAATTCCAGATTCAAGCAAACAATATCCTACAACAAATTGATTTCAATAGTTAATTCAGAAGGGTACATGCTCTTTTAAAACAGTAGTACACTAGCAAATCAGTTACATCAATGTAACTAATATGGTTTTAGGATCTGTTTAGCTGACTTATGACCATAATGCATGCACAGTTTGTGCACACCATCTTAAATGATGGAAATAGTCGGCAAATGAACAAGATTGGTAACAATTCTGAAGTAACGGACAAGTTAGACATAATAGAAGATTGTTCCAGAAGGATTGCTAAGTGTGTGATAAAAACAGTGTCTTCAAACTCATATGCAAGCAACGGAACAGCACGTGCCCTAAGGTTTTGAAACAGTGCACAACGCAATAGCAATGATGGGCACTTTTAACTACTGTAGTTACTAACTAGCAGTTATAACTACTACATATTTAGTTGCCTTGTAGTTATAACAAGTTCTGAAGAATTAGTTAAAGAAATAGTTAAAACTACCTATATCAAGTAGTTTTAAGTTAACTACAATATGTAACATTAAGTACATTTTTCATCTTTACTTTTCCATTTTACAAGAACTTCTGTAATTACACAACAAACACGGACATTGTCCATGTATCTCATAGGGTAAATGTGCCATATAATTGTGTCATTAGAAATGTGTGCATACTAGTGTTGTGGAAGTGGGTGCTTCACAGAACTATAAAGAAAGACATTATAGCTTTTAAATTGCATGCCTGTATTTGGTGGGATTAGAACTAGAGTAAACTGGTCTTAGAGGGTTGGGACTATAATGATCCAGGGTTAAAGAATGCGGCCCTGAAGCAAACAGCCAGAACCCGACACCTTGACCAGTGGCTTACGAGTAGTAACTGGGTGGCTGTTCAGTGGGGTTGAGAGTGAATAATGACCGGTGAGAGACAAGTGAGAGAGAGAGAGAACAGCAAGTGAGAGACACTGGGCATTCGGATCCTGGCTGGGAACTTGGAAGACGAGTGGTCGTCTTCGATCTGAGCAGAGTGGTGATGATAGCTTCAGAGTCGTTTGAAGTGGTGGTGAGGGTTACTTGGTGTTCTAACTAAAAGCAGTTAGAATTTTGTATGTGTAACATTATTTACGTGCATATATAATTTTAAAGAGTAGATATAATAATAACCAACTGTCCAATAGCTTACATAACATGCAAGCTATAGAATAGTATAAATAAATTATGCATCTAACTGCATTAATATAAACACACAGTGCATTCCTATCAAATGTGGAACTATAATTGGATACGTCATTTGTGTTTTTGATCTTTTTATTACTTGTGTATAATATTAGCAATTAATACAGACAATAATTCGCATGCTACTTTGTGATTATCAATGCAACATGGCATAACTTTAGCAAAGTAGTTTTTTATCTGGTAGTTATCAAACTAGTTATAACTACTTGTTATCTAAAGAAGTTAAAAAATAGTTATAATTACTTATTTTGAAAGTAGTTAGGAAGTAGTTTTAACTACTCTTCAAGTAGCTGGACACTGCACAATAGACTTTTCTCAAGATGAATGTAGCTCAGATTGTGTACATTCAGGACTTTGTTTCTGTATATTTCCAAAAAACTTGCTACAGGCTTTCTGAGTTAGATACAGCACCCTAGATACAGAAATAGATGCAGATGAAAAAATAAGTCCAATAGCTCAGGACATTCCTTGAGGTATCAGATCGTGCAAAGGTTTCTACCTCAACCAAGTCAAGTAGTAAAATCATACAATTTGTAAAATATTTCGCATTTTTAAACAATACGTGACGCTACGTTACCATAGACCCCCACCCACATGTGTGGGGGTCTATGGTAACTTTACGCTGCGTTACAGGGTGGGTGGCTCAAAACGACGATTTTCAGCGTAACGTAATTATGCAATGACCCCATACTCGGTTTTCCTTTCGAAGACTCTGATGCTGACATTATATTGGGATTGCTTTAAAAAGAAAAGATTGCCAGACACGAAGAATGCTTCAAATCATTATCATTATCTAAAAGAAACTGTAGACCTTCGAGAAACAGCAACAACTCCAAATGAAGGTTTCGTAATTTAATAATCGAAAAACTCACACATCAACAAAAACAAAGTTTGGCGGCAATTTTCATCCAACGACCATGAACAGTACTAGAAAGTCCCTAGTATGTTCCTTTGAGTCACTAGTTGTTGGACGATAATCAGAAGAGAGCAGAAATATTTACATCCTGCTTGCATAGCAAGCTGATTAGTTAACTTTTGCTATAAAAAAGTTGAAGAATAACTATGTCTACATTATATAAAAATGAACAAGGTCTAAAACATCATTTTTATCAAATAAAAGCAAAATTTAAGTTGGGGCGACATCTATGTGAAAGATTGAACTGTGTACACGAAATTTTAACACAAAATTCTGTGTCAAACGATTTTATGAGTACAGAAGACAGAGAAGAGGTCGTTGGTCATGTCAGTACAAATAAGTAGATCTGGAAATGTTGTCATTGATGTTGTGCAACTCGTTCGAGGAAGGCCCTGTGACTGATATATCTCGTCTTGTTGCAAAAATGAATACAATCAATTGAATATATGAGCCTACTCATGAATGAAAAAGTAACGAACACGTATGTATGAATCTCATTTGTTGTAAAGCGGCTGTCAGCATACTCATGAAGGCATTCTAATAGCGGCTCAAGATGGTTTGAAAATGACTCTTTAGCTGTCTGTAACGAAGTAGTCATTATATAAGTGATTTTCAAAGTAAGATCTTGTCTAAACAATTTTGGTTCTCATCCATCCCTATTCAGAAATGACCGATTGGATTTAACTTTGAATTCGGGTTCTATCTAGAAGCTTTTCGCAAACACTGAAGTTCTAACAAATTCACAATCACTACTAAACAGGCGTAGGAGAGAAGTGATAGGTACTCGCTGTCACGTTTCTCGCACATCTACTAATACGAATTTCATGGCTGAGGCCTCGCTCTGCATGGGACAGGTTGCTCGATCGTCACGTGTAGAGTCCACTATAGTCTTGCTCCTGATTCACTCTGGTCCCTTTTAAACTCACCCCAGAAGTCAGAACATGATGATTATTACTGTCCTTTTCCGCCGAACTGGGGTCGGGAGCGTTCCTGAATATTGTCCTTGATGAGGCGCCGTATCAATCTTCGCAACGAATGAATGATTGAATAAATTGATGAATGAATTAACGAATTAATGATATCTATGTCACGTTTATTAGGCGCATGCATTCAAAAATAATTTTTATGTGTTTTATTGAGGCTGCTGTTCAATCGGCGTTATTTGGTATTGGAAGTTCGCTCGGTGTCACTCTGAAGCAGATTTCGAATGCGACAACTGCGACAAACGGGAAGTTGTGGGGGGTATGCGTTAAAATGAAAGTGGCTATAAGTTGATTTTTATTCATCATTCTCATGATGCTGTAGTTGTGCCTGATTAAAGTAATTGGTAATGATTAACAGCTAGTTGGTTAAATAAAAACCGTAGTATTGCATAATATAGAGATTGCATTAATAATAAACTGAAGGACAAGGCTATAGATTACGTGTGCGTTTGCATGTCACCAGATTTGAGGTTATGAAATTGTGATGGATGGTGCGTCTCAGTTGGCTCACGGGTGAAAAATAGCCCAAAGTTCTGGCCAGTAAGGTCGGTTGCAGGAGAATTGGAAACAGAATGTTGTAGTTGTGCCTGATAAACTTCAGAATGGTACTCGCACTAGCTGTTGTGTTGATGTCTTTGTGTAGCATGGTGCTTCTGTGGCCGAAGGTTTTTCGCGTATATCTAAAAGCGTATATCTAAAAGCTTCTGCGACCGAAATTTCGACCTCTCAACACATGGAAAAATAACTTGCGGCAGAAAGTTCTTCGCGTATGTCTAAAAATGACACTGAGCAAGAACGATAAATATCCTGTCTAAAAATGACCCTAGCCCTAATCCTGACTAACCAACCCTTGCTTTACTTAGCTTTTGTGCACAATTTTCAGCTGCAGAGATCCAGTTATGAAAGCACCCATCAAGTGGCAATTAATATTGTTCATATTACTGTAAACTTCTGTGATCGAAAGTTCACCCATAACATAAACGAAAAAATGTAGATATGTAGCGAGTGAAGACATTTGTGCATACGCAGTCCTCACATGCGCTCAGTCAAAAGCACAAAGAATTCAATATGCGTCGTGAGGGTCAGTTAGGGTCAGGCTGAGTTTCATTTAGGGTCAGGGTTGGTGTCGTATTTATATACATATGCAAAATTTTTTGGCTGTGGAAGTAGTTTTCTCTGCATTGAGAGGCCAAAGTTTCGGCCACAGAGGTTCCACTCTACTGTTATAGACAGTTATACTGGAGCCTACCTTTTTTCTGTTTATCTTACTTGATCTGATAAGCTGTAGTTTTATGTGAATGAAACTTGATATATACCATTTTTCAGATCTCACCTGAATTTATGACAGTGTACAATAACTGACTTTGTAATGAAAAATGTTATTGAAATTTTTTTCAATATTCAGTGACCTATTAGGGCATTTGAGTGTTTTGCTGCAACTAATGTATGGCTAAACACACCATTGGCATTGGGAACATAACAAATATATTATAAAATTAAATCATATTTTGCCACTCAAAATTTATTATTAAAAGATGGCATTGGCATTGGGAACATAACAAATATATTATAAAATTAAATCATATTTTGCCACTCAAAATTTATTATTAAAAGATCAAGTGTGACTGTTGCTTTAGTCAATTTTGTTGATTTTTGTTTATTCATATTTTCATATTCTACGTTTTGAGCCTGATAAAGTGGTAGTTTATTGTAGCTACTGAAGTGTAAATATTGACGGTAATCGCGAAGAATAAATTCCCTATGGTAAAAAAATATGGCCACCTCGAATGAGCTCAAATAGAGTCACATCCCATAAGGCAATGTGCTTAGCAAGTAAGTAAAGAATGCCAACATTAACCCATTTAGCTAATATATTTAAGAGACAAAATTTATAGCTAGCACAACATTATCAAAATAAATACCACAAGTACCATATCATCACACTTCTATTTGTTTGAGTCATTTAAACACTTTTTATTGTGTTGTGAGTAAATTTTCAGTGGTTATTTTTGCAAGTTAAACTAGTCCATTTGGACATGAAAAACTTTTCCAGACCATGATGATTACAATTTCAGAAATTTGTCTTTTTAATTTGATGAACCTTAAAAACATTCTTATAAACTTTGGAGAGTTTTATTTTGATTTGCTTTGTAAAATGTAGTTATTTACTTACTTACTTACTTAGTGCATTGCATTATGAGATGTGACTGGCTTAGCATCTTTGCTCCATTTGAACGCATTCAAGGTCATATTGTTTATTATAGGGGAATATATTCTTCACGATTACCATGTATTGACTATTAACTGCATTTATACTTGCTGTTTCATATATATATATAAAATATATTTCTAATATATATATTTATCTTTCTAGTGTTGATACCTTTTTTCAGGCAGAACAAGTATGGATCCCAACAGATTGTTTGAACATGGCATTGGTGGGTCTCCTGGATGGGGAATGCCCCCTTACATGGCAGCGGATAGAAGAGAGCGTTGGCATCGTATTGGGCCTATTCTACCAACACTCAGGTGAGTTCTAATTCTTATTTACACTTTATGTTATGCCATTTTTCAGGATTTGACATTGACATTATTCACAAGGAAACATAATTCACAAGGAAATATTATTCACATGGAAACATAAACTTTAAGTATATTATACTTAAAGTCTTAAGAAATTTATGACATATTACTTTGTGTTTGTTTGATTTATATAGTCATCTACAAAATATTTGATTGGCTCATCTGCAAAGTTTGTCAAAATTTGAATATTTAAAAAATTTGAATCGTGATTATAAATTTGAAAATCCTTAAATATTTCATGATTAGTATAAATTTAACAAACACTAGAAAATATGTCACTGATAACGCAAAATATGTCGCTGATAACACAAACTTGTAGCTGCTGGTGAAAAGTAAAAAACTAATTAATTTGATACAGAAATGAATTTGGCCTTCAATTTATAATCATTCATGACATCCGACCTCTTGATTTTAGTTGCCATTATTTTTATTCTGAAATATCTGCATGATCAACAGCATTTATTTGAAGAGCCTTCTAAGCATCACAGGCAGGCTTGTGATTTATTTTTTTGAACATTGCTGATTAATAGAACAGAATTCATTTGCTGGTGAAAGTGGTTGATGATGAAAAAGAGAGCAGATCTAATTAAATTTAAATGGCCACATTTAAATTTGATCTATAAATATCGTCCAAAGTTGCATTCATAACATTACGAAACCATTTGAAAATCCGTGAAGTATTTTTTCTGCAAGTGCAGAGCTAACAGAACTATAAATTACATGCAAAGCAGAGTCGTTATCAACTGCATTTGCTGCGATAGAGGTTAAGGCCTATTTATGGTCCAAATTAACACGATTTCTGCATGAAAACTATCAGGATTTCCTTTTTCCATTGCTAGAATATGGGTTCAATATTCTCCACTAGATGATATTTGTTTGTAAACTCTTAGAAATGTGTTAAGGATCTACCAGGTATGGAAATGCATGTCATTATGTGTGTATGTATGCACCTAGACATTTATTTTTATCCATTATTATTATTTTAGAGAAATATTTTTCATAGTTTCAAAACATGGAAGTATATAATTAAGACCCATGTCTTAATTATATATTGTATATATGGAGTCATGCATTCTGGGAAATGTTTTGTGGGCTATGGCAAATCTTGCAATTAGGGCATTAGCGGAAATCGCCTCGGACATTTGCCTCGGCCGAATATTGGACTATTCTGAAGTATTCGCCTCGGCAACTATTACACCCGCAAATAGCTAAAAATAACTGTTTTTGATTAAAATAGTTTTTTTTCATCAAATAAATTTAGGACTAATGAACTTACTCATAAGTTATTGATTAATTAAACAAGAACTTAACATTCCATTGAATTTCCTTTAAAATAATTGTATAAATTTATAAATTTTAATTTTTTTTGTTGCATTCCCCAAGTGGCAACCTAAGCAGTAACTTTCCAGCTTGAATTGGCTGTAAACATTAGAAAGTAAAAATGTCATTGATAACTTCATATTTCAAATTTTATAACAAGGTTATTGAATAATAAATATATTGTTATAGCCTAAAGTGCGACGATACGCTATATGAAGGATATTGCTATGGACTCTGCATTGACTATATAGATAATTCTCCGTTGCTGTGCACGTGGCAGGTTAACTATGCTTTGCCTATGGATGGCACTTGCAGGAAAGTGGCAGCGCTGCATTTAAGCAAAATGCGCAATTGCGTACCAAAAGAAAGATAAAAGATCAATTTTTAACGAAATTATGGTATATCTCTCAATATGTTTTAAATGACCATCAGGTGCAGAACATGCGTATTGCCGCTATTACGTACCAAATTTTCAAGGCCTCCGTCGTCATTACTTGCTGTCGCTGGCCAGATTTGCCGCTACTATTTGGTTCGTTTCCGACAAATAGTGCATGCAAATACTCAGATTCAGTATCGGTGGAAATTGTCTACTTGGTTATGCCCTACTTGCAAACAGTGATTAATTGTAAGAGGCCACCAGGGCTGTTAACAATACTGGAAAAAAGTATTGCGATACCAATACTTCATCAAAAAAAGTATTGCAGTACCAATACTTTTTCTTTAAAGTATTGCAATACCAATACCAATACTTTCACCAATACTTTTTCTTAAAAGTATTGCAATACCAATACTTTCACCAATACTTTTTGGCGAGTAAGTTTCTTGTTTATTTACGCATAATATGTGCTAAAGAAAAAGAAGTATAAGTATACACTATTATTTTTACATACAAAATATGAGTAGCCTAGAATTACTATTATTATTTTCACATATGAAGGATCTGTATAATTACAATAAAATTATTTACATAAAAAATCAGAATAACTACAAGTATTATCAAAATTATTATTTTCAAAAATGTGTACTACTCAAGCGTGCTACACGATGGGCTTGCTCGCGTAGCATGCGGTTGCGAGTTCGACTTCGTGTAACGACCCTTGGGCAAGTTGTTTGCGAACACATGCCTCTGTCACCAAGCAGTAAGCTGGGAGGTAAACGGCAAGTCCTACGATATCACTGGCCCCGTGTCCAGGGCCTTGGGATTCGTCCATAGCCGGCTCAAGGGCCTAAGAAAAGGAGCACCTCTCCAACGTTCCGTATGGAATATGGGTTGACTTTACTACTCAATGATGTGCTTTGAGGGGGAAACATTATATCCGATCGTTTCCCTATTTATAGGTTCCTTATATTCTGTGACGAACTCCCACCCTGACCTAGGTTTCCGGGCTCTAACCTATCTTGGGTCGACTGCAGGCAGATGTCCATATGCCAGGAGGCCGATGGCATCAGCGCCCTATGGTCAAGAGGGGACTCATGGCTAGTGAGTCCAGGCTCTAGCCTAGGGAGTTTTTGCCCCTGCCCTGCATGATTTTCAGGTGGCCCAATAGGGGAAGCACCTCGGCTGGAGCGGAGCCACATTTGATAAGACCTTTTTCTATATATAAGTATAAAATAACTACAAATGCAATGATTATATAATATTAATATATCTCTCTGAAGTGACCAAACACAATCTCAGCAGTGTCACACAATTCAAACTATACTTTAATAAGAGTCAAAGAGCTTATACGCGGCCACTTCAAACGATTCTGAGGCGATCGTCTACCTCAGGCCAAGCAAAGTGGACGTCTGCTAAAATGTCAGTTCTAGCTATAACTTATAGTGAGAGCCAAAAACCTATATACGACCACTTCAAATGACTGAGGCGATCGTCTACCTCAGGCCAAACAAAGTGGACCGTCTGCTAAAACGTTTTACTATGCTCTTAAGCTAACTCTGATACTCTAGACTGTATCACCGTGTCTCACCTCTTTGGCACCGGCCGCGCTTCTTCTATGGCCGTAGTGGCCGTCCGAGATCGGAGCAGAGAAAGAGAGAGGGAGAGAGAAAGAGAGAGATATAGAGCGAGAGAGAGAGAGAGAGAGAGAGAGTAACGTCTTCCTCAGCCAGCCACCGAATGTCAAATCTCACTCTACCTGATTCTCTCTTTCTCATTCATGTCCATTACCTGTCTTTCTCCTTTGCCCAGTCACCTCTCTAAGCCTCTGGCCCAGTGGTCAGCCAGCCAGGCAGTCCCATCTGGTCAGTCAGCGGGCCACTGGCTGTTCTCCTTAGCCGGCCATTCCTTACCCTGGATAAGCCTAGACCCCAACCCCTCTAGCAACCGGTTTAAACTAGTTCTACACTAGTAGTCCACATGTATGAATTCTAACCAGCATAAAATTATACAGGGAAGAGAAATATTAAATTTTTTATTACGGTGAGAAAAAGGTATTGGTATCGCGTATCGATGACTGGCTAAAATAAAGTATCGCGATACACACGCGATATCGACAAAATAAAACTATCGCGATACATCCTGCGATACTGCAAAAAGATCGCCGATACCAAAGTATCTCGATATTCTATCGCGATATTAACAGCCCTGGAGGCCGCATGAAGAATGAACAGAAATTCTTTCAATGAATATTGCATAATCTAGAAAAGAAAGTTAAAAATTACCATTAATCATTTGACGAAGTGGCTTGTACACTGTGTCCCGATGAAAAGTAGACCCCTAAACGTTTGTCAGAAATTGCTTGAACATCTGCAGTGATGTGCTTGTGAACAAGGAAGATATTTTGAACACCAGCTGTGACTAAACTTCGCTTCCTTACGACAGTTGTAGGATCCTCATGTTGGAAACTTCCTCTTTTCAGTGCTGCATTTCAAATATTCATAAACTTGACAAAATAACCAACTTGTCCAAGCGGAATTAGAATTTCATGCTGATATGCCCACTATCATTGTTCTGTAAATTTCAGTCAAATGTAAAAGTTTTGACAAGAGTTATGACACTTTTGTTTGAGTCTACATTTCATCGGGACACAGTGTACCTGCTGGTTGTGGAGACTCGAGTGCCCTCTAATGGTGTCATTCTTGCAGTGTATTGGTCGGGCATGGTCCATGACCAAATGTTAAATGACAGACAGACATGCATTTGTCTTATATTAGTTTTTTCATCTCATGTAGATATATAAACACTTGAGTTGTTTTGTTTTCTGTCTTAACTCTTTCTATGTTGATGTTTAGAAATACTGTTGCTTTACTTTAAAAGAAAAATCATCTTATTTATTTTGCAGAGATGGAGTTATACCAGTGAACATTCCTGTTGTAAGTTTGTAAATCCATTCATTCGTTTTTTATAAGCAGTAAAAGAAACTTCACTGTGGCCAGTTTTGCATCTGATGAAACACTTCTGTACTTTGCATTTTTTATAAACTTCTAGGACTACATTTTATTAAAAATGATGATTGTGTATGAAATCTAACTGAAACTATGGTCTAAAGCTATGTCATACAAATACTGAACTGAAATATAGAATAGAGGAGAGTCACTGCCAGGTCTATTTTCATGGCTCAAGATAAGCGGTTTTATATCCTAGTTTAAATATTACTAAATGTTAAAGTAATATATGATTATCTAAGTCATAATGTAGCTAGAGAGAACATACGTGAAACAATCTCAAGCACACAAATTGTGATGTAGTCACAGTGTAATATTCTAAAGATGACTTTGTCCAACTAGCATAAGAAACCAAAATGCTAAGTGGTTAAGAGCCATTTTGATTATGATCTAAAAGCAGACAAATTCTAGGATATAGTGAATTAAGGCAATGATCAAACAGATCTAGACACTAAGCTAACTATTATATTTATATTTATCATTGTAACTGGCTGCTTTGTACCATCCAGAATGGTCCAATAAACAAAGATATATACTGGTAGCTGCATGTCTTATTTAAACAACTGTGTTTATTTTAATGCTGTCTATCTGTATTTGCAGAACTTGTTGGAAAAATTGCTTGGGGATATAAAGGAAGAAGGAAATGCATGTTTCAAGGATAAAGACTATAATGTAGCCTACGAAATGTATACATCTGCTCTGCATGTCTGTAAAAATCTTCAGACTGTCCACTTCGTCAACATAGACAATGAACTTCTGTCTACTATTTTTTCTAATCGTGCTGCTTGTCTACTTAAAATGGTAGGCTTTGGCTGTTGTTCATTTTTCTCTTGGCATCTTTTCTTTACTTCTTTCTTAGAGATTCAGTTACATTATACCTGTATTTATTCCAAATTTAGAGCCATAAAAGGTTTCTGGTTATTCTGATCTGCTGGTAATCAATCGTACACAGGTTATTAACAAGTCTAAGGTATCAAATTATATAGGAAGGCAATGTGCACTAAAATGTATATCTAGATATGATGATCTCTATCAGTTTATGCAATATAATGTAATTTCAAACCTCTTTAATTTTTTTAGCATTTGGTTGCTTGAAGTGGAGCCTCCATCAGATATCACGGTCCTCAGTAGAAGGCCAGTCAGAATAGATCTGAGAGTATGGAGAAACTAGAAATCAGACTGTGCTATGTGGATATCTTGGATGAGAATTCGTAGTTCAGAAGTTTATCGATGATGGGAGCTACTAGATGAAGACTGTGAATGAAAACTGTTTGAGACAGACTAGATTGATGAAAAGAGCTTCTGTTTGTATCACAAGTCTTGATCATCAAAGACCCTCAGATACATTAGACATCAATTCATCATATATTGATATATAGCAGTCCAAGTGTAGTTGTAATTTTTAATTTTCATATTGCTACAGGAATCCTGTGTAGATAACAGAGTTTGTTTTCTGTGGTATCATAATTGTCTTAGCACATCTTTGCTAAACTTGGTAATTTTATTCTTTGTTACAGGATTTCTATAGAGAAAGCATCCAAGACTGTGACATAGGTAATTATCTGGCTTGATTCTTGATTGTAAATGTATTGAAAACTGATATTCATAAATTGCATCAATTCATCAGACAAAATGTTTTTCAGCTCTTGATAGAATAAATGCAGGATGAAGCATAAATAGGCCTTTGTTTAAAATGCTTGTTTGGTGACACCTTCTAAGGTAACAGGACAGCCGCAACAGAGTCTCTATGCTATATGGCAGAGGAGAGAACATACATGAAACAAATCACTGTGTAACAGTGTATGTGGTAACCTAGAATTGAGGAAACATAACCCCTTTGGACAGACATACATGTCAAACATTCAGTCCGGTGGGCTGCATGTGGCCCAAGATGAGGCTATGTGCACCCGGTGGTCCGCTCAAAGGCTGATGCGTCACTGTGCACGTACGTGGAGTCGTAGACACCAGGTCTGAATTCGTGTGTGCAACTCTATTGGGTGATTGGGTGACTCGTTGGCTGCAAGAAATACCGAATAACAGTATTGACGACATGATGGAAAATCTATGAGGCTGAGAGCAACTGCAGAAAAGAGTTGCTCAGTTTGATGAATCTACGAATGCAACAGACGACAGGCACAGTTGTCTATGTGTTAGTGATTGATGCACACCTATACATCCGTGAAGAGTTGTGTTTATTGTCGGCTCAGCCATAAGCGAGGATGCTTATGGAGAGTTGGAGGAGTTCTTTGCTCTGCACTAGAAAAGCTTGTCTGCTTGGCACCAGATGGGACTCCAGCGATGTTAGTGAATGGTTGAGCGTCAGATCTTCAGACCTATGTTTGTAGTCCATTCATGGATGGGTCGTTTTGATATGAGCAGAGGGGCGACATGCGTCTTAGAACGGACATCGATTATTGATCGTGGGTCTCAGCCTTTCGACCTACCATATGTTAATGTTGAATGCTTACTCTGTGTCACCTGCCAGCTCAAAGATATCCAGGTGCTGTGAGGTCATATGCCACCTGTGAGAGACTGCTGGATGGTTGTGTTATCCTTGTGGAAGAGAAACTCTGAACCCACACTAATACCATGTCATCTGTTAACTGTAAATAGATCTGTGGATCCATGTGTGTGCATGATCCTACCGCTGGGGATCTGTGATCTTCTGGTGATCTCTGCATTGTTTGCTGCTGATGTACATGTACTTTCTGGTAATAACGACATTTGGCATCATTTAGGTCAATGTGAACAGCTCTTTAGGGCCCATCAATTGCATACACAAGAATTGTATTTTCGGACCCCCTCCCCTCTGGTGCACTGCATACATTTTGTGGACCCCTTGTGTATGTGGATCTGAGCTTTAGCCCTCCCTTACAAAGGTTAAATGGCTAAAAACATCTGTAAGACATTGATTTTACCATAAGCTATTTATTTTTTTAAGCTTCATATTTCACAGCTTAAATTTAAAATGTTATGAAGAAGTAAAATGCTAGCAACACTTACATTTAAAAAGTTTAATGCTATGTAAAATGTCATCCTGATGACTATGGATAATCATATAGAGTTATAAATAGGCTAATGTGGACGTCATAATTAGACAGCTATATTTGCGTACGTACGCATTTTTTCGAGACCCTTTTCCCCACAGGCACCTGTGTGCAAAATCGCCAAAATCTGAAACCCTTCCCCTTAATTGTGTATGTAATAGTGAGTTACTTAAAAGGGACAATTGTTAATGTGAAAATAAGTATGAATTGTAATTGTAATTGCTGATTGTAATTTTCGGTTTTGCGTGCGACATTGTTGTTTTGCTTGACGCTCTTCAAGTCTATGTGAAATTTTGTCACCCAGTAAATTGTTTTTTTGTTGTGACACAGAGTAATATGTTTTGAAGGAAATTTCATTGCCAACATTTGCTGGTTATGCTTTGTGATTGCTATTTGCTGTTGGCAGCTATTCAACAAAATTGTGACAATATAAAAGCATATTACCGGATGGCAGTGGCTTATAAATCTCTACGAGACTATAGTTGTGCTCTTCAGTCAGCCAGGAAAGGAAGACAACAGGCTTCAAATGCTAAAAAAATTAAAGAGGTTTGAAATTACATTATATTGCATAAACTGATAGAGATCATCATATCTAGATATACATTTTAGTGCACATTGCCTTCCTATATAATTTGATACCTTAGACTTGTTAATAACCTGTGTATAAGTAATCAGAAAATATGCTGCATACAGCTATGGTGTTAAAATCACTTTACCATTTGTACATGTAAGTGGTACATGTAAGTGGTACATGTAAGTGTTGTCGGAACGGTCATTTCCATGACCGCTTATGCAAATGAATTGCAAGTATATGGCATTATGCTTGATTGTTGCAAACTGTCTTGACACCTATTCATAGTTTGATTTGCAAAACTACTTGTTTAAAATTGCATACATATAGCCTCATCGAGCCTTTTGACAGTGTTTTGTGTTACCATAAGTACTCAAGTCATCCATGCCATCAAATGTTCTGCATTTTAATTTTTGCCAACTTGAATTGCAAGGTGAATAAAATTGTATCAAAAATCTTTAGGCTAGTGTTCAATATTGTATTATATACTCTACTGCCTTAGCAAGTAAACTACTGGCAGATGGCTGTTTTAAGCTCTCGTATAAGTTATGTCTCTTTCACAATTCAGTATAATCTGAGTTACTGTGAAGCATATTTCACATTGCATTGTCCTTTTGGATAGAAAATGTGCAACTGAAGAGAGAGACAGAGGGAGACAGAGAGAGAAATAGGACTGTTATGCTTCACTTGGCAAAGGTAGTCTCATTAATTGAGTTGAGACCCTGCTCTACACAGTGGACAGCATAACCTTAGATGTGTGGCCTGGGCATAGTGTGTAAGAAAGCACATTGTAAAGTAAGTATTATGTCTAGACTCTAATGAGTATGCATATTAACTATGACCAATAAAGCAAGTAAGTGAGTATATTCTTTATTATACCAACTGCATATTTGCACTTTGGTGCACATAATGTATTTTGACTGTGCTCCATGTTACACAAAACAGCAGAGATTGGGTATGAGTCAGCAGCATGTCTCTTAGATATTCAGATGTTGGGATATATTCTGGCAGAAATCACAGATAGGTCACCAGGGTGATATTTATAGAATAGGCTGATTATAGATGGATTAGATGCCCATTGCCAACTGTAGACATTTCTTTTCTTGTTGCACAGCAAGCACCCACCAGGTTAGAGTAGCATAGGGCACTTGCATCACCAAAGTGGCATGAACCATGTTGTATAGCATAGGACCTGAAATACCATGTGATGGTCTTGCCTGATAACTTATGTGAGTGATGTGTGCCTTAAAACCTAATTCATCGTTATGCCAAAGATGACAAATTGACCTTGCTGGGGATCTTTGTCCGTTCCAGATCGGTTATTGGGATTGAGTCGTCCCCCACACACAGATGAATCGCCATGATTGCAGTTTGCCAAGTTTGACTGGAACCATTTCATTTTTGGTATTTGTGGCTTATGTGCCTAGGATATCCATTACTGAACATCTGAATACAAAAGATGTCATCAGCATACAGTTGATAGTCTGGAAAGGAGCAGTGATTAGTGAACTGAGCAATGTGGTATATTAATGGTGTAAGATGGAGCAGGCCATCACAGAACCTTTTGAAACATCACAGAAAACAGAATGTCTTCTTGTTTCTCAAATATATGCTCTTGCTGTGTGCTAGTTTGAAATAAATTTTTTAACTTGGTTTTTGAGGCTATCATGGATTGTGAAGAGACTTTTCCTATATTGTTTATTGTTTACTGTGGATCTTTTGCTTGTATTTCAGGTGAAAGAATTTGATGATTTAATATGTGAAGTTGATAGTCATTTGCCTTCACCTGAAAATGTCACAGCAGATAAATCTGATGAGATGAACAAACATTCATCAAAAGGAAAAGCAGTGGAGAATTCTGGGGAAAAAATTCAACAAATGTCAATATCTAAGGCAGGTGTCAGCAATGATTTTAAAGTTATCCAATCAAAGTCGAAAGATAACATAAAGATGGAAGAGAAAGATGTTTCAAAAGTAGATAACAAGAACTTTGGTAAAGAAAAGCCAGCAATTGTTAAGAAAAAGGTAATGTTCATAATTATTTTAGTAGCTTGCTTTGCTCTGTTGACATTAATTGTGCTGTGATGAATTGATGTTGTATAAGAGATGATGTTTCTTGCATGTTTTTGTTTGTTACAAAGAGCTGTCAAGAATGTGGTAGACTTGCAGTACAATACAATTGTGATTTGATAATGCCTGCCTCATCTATCAGGCAGCGCCGAGTCATCTCGATTGTTGGGCCATCGACCGAGAATGGGGTCCCACTTGATGAATTGCATTTGCTGCCTCACACAGTATGACTGTTTTCTGGCATTTACTAAAGTATTGTCCACTTGAGATAGACTGGGATCACTTCTGAATAGGCTCCTTGAAGTGGTGCTAAATAGATTCTCCAAAAAAGTGAATGAACAGAAGTTACACAAAAGTACAGTTGTCGTGTTGACCGTTCAACCGTATTTGACAACCTTTGCACGAATCTACTGCTTGGGCAGGTTTCCCTTTGGTTAACTACCTGTGGCCCAGTGGTTCCTCATATGTGCTCCTCTATGGCGCAGTCCTGGAGTTTTGCTTTTGTTGGCCCATCCAGCTGGAGTCATCTTCCTCAGGACCTTTTGCTAGAACTCCTTTGTCCCTCTCCCCCAAGTTCAGCAAGGCAGGAAGACAATGACAAACACTGCTCCAGACGACATTGCTCAGCTGCGTCTTCCTTTTGGTGCTCAAATTTGTTGTTCCGGGCTTTTGAACCACCGCATTTGGACATCTAGGTGGCAGCACTGTGAATATGGAATGTTCTTCCGCTCTTGGTTCATGACGCTTAGGGTTTTATATGGTTCTCCATAGGCTCTTAATGCATTTGTTCAGCAGTTTGATCGCCAGCCACGTATTGAACGCTTCTGAGAGACTCTTATGGGGCAATTTATAAATGCTTTATTACATTACATTACAAGCACCTGATAACTTTTCCTATGGTTGTAAAAGGGCATCAAGGAGAAAGTGCTGGGTATAGTGATAGCAAATTCTTATTAGTACTTTTATGTTGATGAATATCACAAGAAATAAACTATTAATGTCTGGCAGTTGAATGATTCCCAAGCCCTGGAAATTAGGCACCTCTGTGTAAATTTTTTTATTTGCAACAGGTTCGTAAAATTTTGAGATTATTGCTAAACATGGAAGAAATTTCTTAAAAGGTTTTGTTTTTACTTTCAAACCTTACAATTTTTTTTTAGATAAAACATTGGGTCTGCATTTTTCAAAAAATATTTGCCTCATGTTTGAATATTATAAGTTTGTGATGAGGATATATAAATGCTTGAGATATAGTCGTCGCTCTACCTTCGATGCAACTTGACCCAGAGATTCTGAACATCTATCTGTCAGCTGTTGACAGGAGTTTGTTGGATGGTTCTTATGTGCCCGTGCGCTCTCTTGTCAATGGGTTTCTGCTGACATGTAGCCACCTAATTTTGCAGCTGATTTTTTTAGGACTCGATGGCCTGCTCTTCTTTGCTACCTTTGATGGCTTGGAGTGCAGTACAGTTGTACCAACTTTCCTGAAATTTGTATGGGTTAGCAATAAGTTAGTGCTGAGAGTTCACTTACTTTAACCAGTTTCTATGCATAAAATATGTTTTGCAGTGTGATTTATGTTAAACTGGTTGTTTGTAACTATTGTGATTCAAAATAACTGTTAATAAAATTGTCTTTCAGGCTGAGAATATTACTAAGAAGAAAGTTAAGAAGAAAGGTATTGAATTTGATTGTTACAGTAAACATTAAACTTTGGCAATCTTCATTGGGACCAATGGTAGAATTGCCTGCTGCTAGTTCTTATTGTATTGACACCGTTGTTGGTCCTGTGACAGACTGAATTGCTATTGGTGGTGGTCAATGTTCTTAACCTTTGGAACTCTAAGCTCCCCAGCAATTCAGCACGTAGGCACTGGCAATTTTGGGTACTTGTTTTTCTCTTAAGTGATTTATTCTATATCTGAAACTTTAAGACATGTTACAGATTGACTTTGTATATTGTTGCAAAATACGGTTTTGCTCGTTTTAATATAAGTTCTGTTGCATTAGATCAACAGTTAAATTTTGGCTCTATATGTGTTCAGACTTTGAAAAAATATTGTTACACTTCATTGATCAATCTCCACAGTTGTACTTTAGAATGATTGCTTCAATGTAGCGTTGCTGACACGAATGAGCCAACGCACAAGAATACTTTGCAAGATTTAAACCAGTTTTTCTATGCTTGGTAGCTCCTTGTCTATAGATTCAAAATTCACTCGCTTTTCATGGTTGTATTTTTCTGAGCACGGCACCTGCCTGACATTGAATGCAGCTCATAACATCGGTTGTTCCTTATCCTGTGCCTTACTCTTCTCCTGTCCTCAATCTTGGAGTCATCTTCGATAAGAACCTTACCTTTTCTGACCACATCACTCAGCTGTCTCGCACCTGCTATATGCACATCCGCAACCTCCGCCAATTACGCCCAATTCTCAACTACAATAGCCACATCAATTGTTCACTCAAAGCTAGATTACTGCAATTCTCTTTCTCACAACATTGATTCCTCACAAATAAGTCACCTCCAAACAATTCAGAATGCTCTTGCTTGCACAGTCAATAAAACCCCAAAACACCATCATATGACCCCTGTCTTAAAATCACTTCATTGGCTTAAAGTTCCTCAACGTATCCCCTACAAAATTGTATCTATCACGTACAACGCACTTCAAACCTTTCAACCCTCTTACGTTCATCAACTCCTTACAATCCAACTGCCCAGATTAACTCGCTCATCATCATATCTTTCTCTATCTTGACCTCTCATCGTCTCTGAAATTCTGCAACCGCTCCTTAGTCTATGCTGCACCAACACTTTTTAACGGACTCCTAAAAGAACTCCGTCAGTTTGCTCATCCCCACATCTCAACTCCAAATATAACCTCTCCTCCGCTTTCATTATCCTCTGCTACTTTCCATTCACGACTAAAAACCGAACCCTTCAATGTGTCCTATCCAGATTCTACTCCTGTGCCACCACATAACCACCCTCATCATTGACTACCACCGTAGCACCATGCTGTCTCCTTGGCTTGACTCCCTGGATTTCGACCTGGCACCGAAAGGAAACGAGAGGATTGGCCATTGCAGACTTGATTTTGCATAGCGCCGATGAATAAGCTGGTCTCCCTGACGTGGCTTTTGTGGGCGCTGAGAAATTTTAGAGGATTTACATTACATTACAATACTTCACTGCATAGGAATCTGACTTGTAACAAGGGTAAGTGAAGGGCAAATGCAGGGTAAATGCAGTGTTCCCGTGATGTCATGGCACAGTTTGTCTATAAACATTGGAATGTATGAAGCAGCTTTCCAGCATAGTTGTGTGTCTTGTAATGGATGGAAGATGGTCAGGCCAACATATTGGTCTTCTGGTGTATACACCTCTCTGGCAGGGCTGGTGTTCCGGTCGACTGGGTTCTGATGGTTATTGCTCTTTCAAAAATGCAGAGCTATTTCTCTGGCCTAAGACACGGTTCTAAGCCAACAGCATTGCTGCAGGCTCTATCTTTCCCAGAAGTGGTAAAATAGCTACTTAAAATGATGATACTGGGAGCCGTGGACACACACTTTTGCAATGGATCTGTGTTCCAGAAAATTAATCAGTCAATCAATGTATATTTAATATAGTGCCCTTCAAAGTAGCTACTCAGAGGCTGAAAAATACGAATTTCAATGAAGAGTAAAACTAGAGCTGTACCGATATCCCTTTTTGCCGATTATGTCGATACAGAGTATTGCCCATTACTGAAATTGCCGATACCGATTATAATAGCCGATACCGATAACCGATTATTTCATTGTGTTTTCCAAAGCTATTATTATCACCACTATTTCCCCCAAACCTTAAACTATTATGATGTGAACATCTCTGGTAGCAAATTCAGACATACATTCACTTTCTTCTAACAAACATGGTATTCCCTCCTCCAGACACGTCGCTCTTACGAAATGCCACTTTGGCCTAAAATAGGGCATCAGAGGTGGTGGCCTGTGGGCAGCCAACAGGAACAGGCTGCCCAAGGTAATTAACTAGGTACTCTGACTCACTCTGCACAACAGCTATAGCCTTCGAACATTATCCCACGGTTTATATGAGCTCAATGCCTACTGGGTGGTCTAAAGTAGCCTTACAATCACTGTCTTCGGGTGGGTTACACACTGTGGGAACGGATTATGCATCGCGGGCTACACGCTAAAGGGGTTAAAGGCTGAAAATAATAAATAAAATAAAAAATTTAATATTGGTGCAGGATTATCATCGCCGATATGTCTGATAATCGGCCCACCGAATAATCGGTACAGCTCTAAGTAAAACGCATTGATGCTTGTGATAGGATATGCGGCAAAATTTAAACAAACATTTTAACAAATTAACAGTTTTGTTAATCAGGAGGAAAATTTATCTGAGTACTATTCATTACTTCAAAAATGATTATAGTGTATGTTTGTATAGTTATTGATTATAAAATGTTGAAATTATATGACAGTTGTACAGAAGAAGTCACAGTACCAAGGAAAATATGCTATGTTGTCAAACGATGGGAGTTTCAGCGAAGAAAGCGATGAGGCAGCACAATTTGAAATGGAGGAAGATGTAAACAGAGACAATGCAAATAATTCTGAAGTAAGATATTATGTTTCTGAAGATTACTATTTAGGGAATTTTAAGTTTGTAATGTGCGCTATTAGTAAGGAATAGTGGCCGTTGCAGATGTTTCTCTTAGGGCATAACCGAGGCCACAATTTCCACTGAGTACCGAATCCGAGTATTTGGATGAACTATTTGCCGGATCCGGGTACAAACCGAATAGTAACGGAAAATCTGACAGCGAGTCATGGCGGCCTGGCGTCTTTCCTCTCTAATGCTTACCGGAAAGTGGGTGGAGCCAATTCAAGCGGGAAAATTACTGATTTGGTTGCCAGCTGGGAAATGCAACCAGAAGAAATTAAAATATATAAATTAACATCATTATTTTAAAGAAAATTCAATGGAATGTTAAGTTCTTGTTTAACTAATGAATAACTTATAAGTAAGTTCGTTAGTCCTAAATTTATTTGATGGAAAAAAATATTTCATAAGAAAAAATATTCTAAAAAAGTTATTTTTAGCTATTTGCCGGTGTAGAATTTGCCGAGGCGAATGCTTCTAAATAGTCCAATATTCGGCTGAGGCGAACATCCAAGACGATTTCCGGTTATGCTCTAGTTTCTCTGTTAAATTGGTATTTAAGTCCCCAATGGTTCACCTTTGTAATTGTAAAAACGACAATTTCTAAAGCACCGTCAGTAGCAAGCTACTTCTAGGGTGCTTTGCGCATAAAAATAATATTGCTCGTACAATTTTTAGCTTGAAAGGAATCAAGTTGCCTAGACATCAAGTTGCCTAATCAGTCTTTTTCAATGCAGATGTTGACATTTGGGAAAATTTTGCAATTTGTGCTGCTAAGGTCAGTTAAACTCTAGAATTGATGTTTAGGGTGAAACTGTTTGAAATATTGATCTAGACAGAGTGCAGCTCTGAGGTACTGTTTTCATAGAAATTACAATATCTTGTTTCCTTGCATCTTTCAGACTTGGTATAAGCAACACACTTTTTGCTATGTCCTGCTTTGGTTGCAGTTGCTTGGAGTAAATCAGATTGGTATAACATCTTGACAGCCTTTTGAAATAATCTATATTTTATTTATTATGTCTACAGCAGGGCGATAAAACCAAGATGGCTGAGATTAACATAGACATGCCATTCCATTTGTGGTCACTATGTGCCAAAAATGGCCTAAAATAATCTTGCCCAGATATGTGCATACATATATTGTGAAGGAAGTGTTTCTTTATGTTTTGTAGAGTGTGGATCATTCAAATTTACCTACTGAAATGGCAATGGGACTGGATGACTTTCAAGATATTACTTCACATGGTAAGTATTGTAGAAAATTCTTTGTTATCAGGAGTTGTCAAATTGAGTAGTGTAGATGGGTGAACCGACAAAATAGCCCGATAAAACAGCCCCAGACAAATAGTCAAAATGTTTCAATCTTTAAAAACATTGCGAACGAATGCTTAGGTCAAGCTGACATTACAGCATACGATATAAAACTAAGGTGCGTTTTTCTTTATCTTCAAGAAAATGTCAACGAAAGGTTGATTGTAAATGTTCAAATGTAATTCTTAATACTGACCTTCTCCATTTTCAATAGAGTTAGTGGGTTGCATGCTTTCATGTAGCTATGTCTCACTGCATATGGAATATGTAAGACCAAATGTCAATAATCCTCAATCGCTGTGTAACTGGCTCCCGATCTCTTACTTATTACTTAACAATATAGAACTCCTAATTTTTATATTTAGTAGTTAAAGTAATTAATCTTGACAAGATATTGATATTTATTTACCAAAACACCTGCACTGCCGTAATCTGTAATTGATTTTTACATCAATAATTAATCAAGATTTTTTTATTGTATTGATTCATCTACTAATTATGAAACACTTTGGTTGCTTGGTCGGGACTGTTTTGTCAGGGTGCCATGTCGATGATTATTTTGCATTTGCTGTACATGTATCTAATTTGGCAGCTCATCCATCTTCAGTGATGTTAGATCTTATTTCTGTCTCTGATCATATATATATATATATATATATATATATATATCCTTGGCTTCACAACAGAAATCTCAAAGGTACGATGTCACAGTTCAGCAGCCAGAGGCAACACTTCAAAGGAGTTTAGTGTGAGCTAATATATATATATATATATATATATATATATATATATCTTATTTCTGTCTCTGATCATATATATATATATATATATATATATATATATATATATATATATATATAGCTTCTAATCCAATCTAAGCTAGACACTTTTTAAAGAACCCTTTTCTTATAATGTACAACACATCAATCAATTAGTGGCAGTTCCCAAGAATCAGAGCTTCCTAGACTGAATCATGATTTGAGTTATAGTGAGCATTTAACTGATTTTGTTTGCAGTTACTGTATGTTACCTAATACTCATTGTCAATGATGTAGATGGTCTCTCCGAGCCATGGTCTTGTAGGCAAGATATGGTGGCCTTGTTTAGAATTTATCTGGAAATTTGTAAGCTACTGTTTTTCTTAATGAGGGCATGAAGTATCAATGGTTGCTTTTATGCAAGCTACATTTGAAAATCTTAATCTCTCAGAAATTGAGATCTGTTCTTGTGTTTTATTTTGTTATAGGGTTTGCTTTTAGATCTTTCATTTTTTTGTGCCAGCATCATACAACCACTGGATGCGATGCTACTAAAATATGAAAGTAAATTCTTGACTTGAGATGCGATTTGTTTTATTTATGTGCTTTAGTATCAGGCAGAAGAGCAGTGAATGTTAATGAAGTCTCTAGAGGTTTGTCTACATTTCCTCATCCTGAATCTGGTCATATCAATAAGCAGCATGATTACCCTTTTACAACAGTGTCATACCAGCAACCAGTTGTGAAGGTTACAACTCAAAGTCCGCAGGTTAGTTCTTTCATCCCGTCACCTGTCCAGTGTCAGTAGGTAATGTCAAAAAACAAAGCATATTTCTCAAACCATAAGGACTTTGTTTCCTTGGCTTCACAACAGAAATCTCAAAGGTACGATGTCACAGTTCAGCAGCCAGAGGCAACGCTTCAAAGGAGTTTAGTGTGAGCTAAATCTTTTGAATGTTCGTTGAAGTCTTTAAAATTATCATTTGCCTGGCTGCATGGGGTTAAGTGTTGTGGAAACAGAACTGCTCAGATTGATTGAGATTTTTAGCAGTTGCTTGCTTCACAGAAAACAGGTTTTTCTCAGATATATATTCATCCTCAGTCAATCTTATGAGATTTGTATTTCTGTAGAAGGTGTGTGTAATCAAAAGTCTATTTTACTTGCACTGTCATTAAGTGCAGCATGCAGTTATTATTATGCTAGAGGTTGCTGTGCAAGATTGCATTGGCTCTGGATCATTTGGCAGTTGATGCCCTGAAATCCTGCCACCCTTAAATTTAGCAACAAGGTTCTGACGGCTAGTTATCATGAGTTAGACACTTACCAACAACGTCGAAGTTTGTGACAGTCACCCTATGTGAACCATTCGAAGTAGCCTTGAGGATTGCTGGGAATGGTTCTGCAGTGGTGTCTATTAGGCATATGGAGTTCAGTGCCAACAGAAAGATTGTGAAACGTATCCTAGAGCCATTTGTAGCTGTTGAGGGGCTGGGATTGGAAAATAATGGTTCTAGTAGCAGGACGTCCACTTTATGTCCTGATGTTCCAATGATGGTTATGCCACATCCTTGTCAATACCAAGTGGGGATTGCTGCAGAATCCGGAGCAATGTTCCCTCTGAGCTGTCGCATGCACGCACGTGCACTTACAAACTGTGGAGGCAGCGCACGCAAAAATTTACTGTGCGCAAATTTTTTCTGGGAACTTTGTAAAATCTGGCCTGCTGGGGCCTGCCATACTCCAGGAACCTTGGCTCCTTGGCTGATACGTCCTCTTATTTTACTTTTGACACGAAACTTTTCTTAGGTTATCAGAACTTAACACCATAGACTTTTAGATGTAGTCTTTATTTAACTATTATCGCATGCAGCTCGGACCTGTGCACAAAGGTGTGAACCATTTATAAAACATTGCACACACAAAATTTCTTGCACACCCTGGCTGGTAGTTATGGCGGATGGAATAGCGTACTACCGACATATCTCCTATTTGTGCATACGTACTCCGAGAATAAAGATACGCCTTGTAAGGTATTCGCAAAGGTTGGAGTAAGCTACGCCTTGGAATAACTTCGCCAGCAGACAGATGGTGCCGGGAATATTCCTGCAGACGTCATTATTTAGATGGTTACAGGTTAAGCGCATGCGCAAATTATTTATAGGCTACACCAGCGGTTTTCAACCGGTGGTACGCGTACCCCTAGGGGTACGCCAGCTGTTGCCAAGGGGTACGCAAGAAAAAATATTATAAAAAAATATTTTTGCAAAAACAGATAAAACAAATACTTTCTTGCTATTATTTTAATCCATGTTTAGCTATTCTATGTTTTTCATAAAATTACGTCACAGTTTCATGATACATATAAATAAAATAAATACTTTCTCGCTAACATTTTAATTCTTGTTTAGCTATTCTAGGTTTTTCACAAAATAACGTCACAGCTTCGTCATGGATTTAAATAAAATAAATAATTAAAAATTAAATAAGAAACAATATAGAATTTTAGATTTAAAGTTTTAAACTGTCAAATTATAGAAAAAAATATTGTAAAATAAATTAATAAAATACCATGGAATGGATAGATGGCTCAAACAACAACCATTAAAAAGAAAGTTATCCTCTGACATCGCTACAGTAAGCAGCGAAACAACAGAGACAGTCACTGCAAACGTCCGTGCAGATTCAGACTCCGATGAGGAAAATCAAAAACTTAGGAAGGTTAGGCGATATGATGAGAATTATTTGTCTTTTGGATTCTCATGGTGTGGTGAAGAAAAATTATCAAATCGTCACTGGTGACGAAACCCCAGTGTGTCATATGTAATGAAAAATTATCAAATCATTCGATGAAGCCTTCATTACTTCAACGTCACTTCAATACAAAACATGCTCTTCTCAAAGATAAACCACTCGAATTTTTTAAAAGGAAAGAAGTTTAATTGAAACACGGTAAGAGCACATTAAAATCATTCACAACGGCTAACTCACAAGCTTTAACGGCGTCTTATTTGGTAAGCCTGAGAATTGCTAAAACTGGGAAACCACACACTATTGGGGAGAGTCTTATATTGCCTGCAGCTAAAGATATTGTGTCATCCATTCTAGGACAAGCTGCTGCCAAAAAACTTGATGTCGTTCCCTTGTCAGACAATACGGTTTCTTGAAGAATTCATGATTTAGCATCACAAGTAAAAACAATTCTTATTAAAAGAATCAAGCAAAGCAAATATTTTGCAATTCAGCTGGATGAAAGCACCGACGTTACAAATTTTGCACAGCTTATGATGTATGTCAGGTATGAATTTGAACAGTCAGTTGAAGAAGAATTTTTGTTTTGTGAGCCTTTATCTGGGCGGACAACAGCGACAGAAATATTTAAGAAAGTTGATGATTTCATGACTTCGAATTAAATAAATTGGCAAAATTGTGTTGGTGTTTGTTCCGACGGTGCAGCTGCGATGACTGGCAAACACGGGGGAGTTATAACACAAATTAAACAAGTTGCACCACAAGCAAAGTTCACACATTGCAGTATCCACCGTGAAGCTCTTGTTACCAAAGCCATGCCCACCAGTTTAAAAACAGTTTTGGACCAATCTGTAAAAGTTGTTAATTTTATAAAAGCTCGGGCTCTCAACTCTCGATTGTTTTCAATAAAGTGCAATGAAATGGGGAGTGACCATAAAAAGCTTCTTTTGCACACAGAAGTAAGATGGTTGTCACGTGGAAAAGTGTTATCTCGACTTTTTGAACTTCGCTCAGAAGTTCAAATATTTCTCACAGACAGTGAATTTCAAACAGCTGATTTATTTCTCAATGAGTTATGGTTAATGAGGTTGGCGTATTTAGCAGACATTTTTGGTAAACTGAACGAGTTAAATTCTAGCATGCAAGGACGAAATATAACTCCATTCGTTGTGGCTGACAAAATAAATGCAACAATTAAGAAGCTTCAGTTCGTGTTGTCAGATGTTGAACAACTTAAAGTAACTGCATTTCAATCACTGCAAACTTTCTTAACAGAGAACGAACTTCGACTGCATCCTGACATGGTTGAAGATATTAAGAAACATTGTTCTCAATTAATTTCAAATTTTCAGACCTACTTTCCTGAACAGTTTGATGACAAGAGTTGGATACGAAATCCTTTTTCCGAAGTTGCATTGCCAGCTGATTTTTCTGTCCAGGAAAGAGATCAATTCATTGAACTTTCATGTGATGGTGGATTAAAAAGCGAATTCAACAAGGACTTTTTGAGTGATTTTTGGCTTAAAAGAAGAGCAGAATATGGATTGATTTCCGACAGAGCTTTGAAATGTTTGATCCCTTTCAGTACGTCATATCTCTGTGAAACTGGATTTTCTGCAATGCTTGCAATTAAAAACAAATACAGATCGAAACTTGAACTTGAGCCAGACTTACGTCTAAAATTGACATTAATAAAGCCTGATATTGCAGACTTGTGCAAATCCAAGCAAGCCCAGTGCTCGCATTAAAATGATTAAACTTCCATTTGACTGATTAGTTAGCGGCTATTTGCATGCTATTCGAAAATATTAAAAATAAAATAACAAAATTTTCAATTAAACTAATTTTATTTGTGTGCAACAATAATAATTTCAATATAATTATAATATATTTAGCAAAATTCATATGATATCAACTTATGAATATAGGATTTCTTTAATATATAGGAGGATAGAACCAATTTACTAAAAGTTGTCAAATAACTAAAAAACGCTTTGAAAAGTTTTTTTCTGATGGGGTACCCACCCAAATAAAATTTTAGTTTGGGGGTACAACAAAAAAAAAGGTTGGGAACCGCTGGGCTACACGGTCAACTTGGTAACGAATGAAAATAATAATAATGGAGATTTCAGTGCCATGATTCGTACAGAGTGAAAGCGATTATCCCCGATTATGGCTTTGAGAAATAGTAAATCATATCAGATAAATAAATATTTGGCATAAAGAATAGTGAATTATAAAAGATAAATAACTATTTGGCGGAATATGGAAGTTTCGTGATCCGTAGGCGAATTTGTCCGACACTGGTATGTAGGCACTTTAGATGTTAATCTTTGACCATACAAACCCCAAAGGAAAAGTTCGCTCACAAATGCACACAACTTAAACTCGATTAATGAAAGAATGAAAGGCTGAAGGATGAGGACTTGGAAAGTGTAGTATGGGATATGAGAGTGTATGATGCTTGGAAGGAGTTTAAGGAAGTTATGAAAGATATTGTTAAGGAAAACATATCAGAACACAAACACAGATAAGAGGAGGGCAAGGAATTAAACTTGAGAGGAATTTTCAGAAGTTGAAAAAAATGGAGCATTTGAATGAACATAATATATAAGAATGGCAGTCAACACGGAGTTACCATATGTGATAAATTTGTAAGAATTCTGTGAGAAGGTATATATGATAAATCAGAGAAAGCCTGTAGATGTAATCTATTCAGATTTTGTCAATGCATTTAATAAAGTAATCCCTTGAAAACTGGCCAAGAAGTTACAAGGTTGTGAAATTACAGGGTAGGTACTAACATGGATTCAAAGCTGAAACTATAAGGTAGAAGCCAACCGGAGAGCATAGGTAATAGTTTTCTGACTGGATGACAGTGTTAAGTGGAGTGCCTCAAGGAATAGTCTTGGGCCATTGCTAGTTATACTTTTTTGTAATGACATAGATGATATAATTTTATCGACAATTTGTAAGTTTGCACATGCAAAACTATTTAGAGCAGTGGGTGGTGAAACAGAAGTAACGATACTGCAGTTTAATCTTAGAAGAATGTTCAGAAGGTCATATGACTGTCAGGTGCTGTTTAACTGGGGAAAAAAGCTCAGTAATTCATATGGGAAGAGAAACAGTGAGTTTTCATTAAATAGGGTAAGGTTTTGAAAGTGAGCAAGGAAGAAAGGGACTTGGGAGTGATTATACACAAGAGTACAAAACATGCAAGACTGAGGCAGCAAAGAAGGCTAACAAAGCTAGGCATGATTAGAAATGGCAATAAGTCACCAAAGACAGAGGTTGTATAAAATCACTGAATAGGCCAAAGTTTGAATACTCCATACCTGGAGCTAGACATGGCAAAGTTGGAGAAAGTGGAAAGAAGAGCTACAAAAATTATATGGGGCTATAAGCCACAAAGAAAGGCTGAATAGTTGTGCACTAATAACATTGGAGATTACGAGGAGCAATGGAGCCCTAACTGAAGCCAACAAGATTGTTACTGGAAAGAGGGCCGTGCACTCATGCAGTCATACAGGTTTTTGGAATTAGGATGGCATCTCAGGGACATTGGCATGAATTATTTAAGAAATCGTAAGGAGCTTAGGCAGACAGTCTCAGTTCAAGACTGGTGGAATAGTTTTGGTGATAGTGCTGTCACTGCTTTTAAGAGTAAGCTTGGAAAATTGGGCTATTAGTCTAATCATGTTCCAGGTCAAATACTGCAGTGGTTCTAGCACAGACTAAAAGGCTTTTGAACCACTTTAAACCCTTAATTGTTGTTTTACACTGAGCCTTTAAATAAGCTCTTTTATAAGCATATGGTTTCTATTGACACCATTTGCCTACTTTAAATTTATGACTTATTTTCAATTCAATCAAATAGTTTTCCCAGCCTGAGACTAAATCATATAAATTATGGTGACATGTCTAGTTGTGTTGCCTATGGAAAATTCTAAAATGCATCGATGAGCTTATGAACACATCTCTATCCCTGACAATTCCATAAGAGCTTTGTGCTTTATTTTGTTACCACGTGTTATAGTCTCACAGGACACAGGTTTAATTTGAGGCTGGATTGGCTAAGACGATTGGAGAAAGAACCAATTAAACAAAATCAACGGTTGGCAGGCCTAACTGCATTATCCATGCTACAGCACACAGGCACGACCCTTCGAATGCAATGTCGTCGGGTGCCTCGCGAAATTTTAACATATTTGACGGCAAAAATGAGGCGCAGTATAAATTTTGCCGTCGGTAAAGGCGACGGATTAATTATAGAACCTCTTAAACACTTTTTGGCATCTAAAACGTTGTCGAATGCGACGAATCACAAGTGCTGCCATCTTTGTTTACATCGCCTGTATGCTAGGAGTAGAGGACTTACTCCTACCTCAGAATCGGAGTAGAGGACTTACTCCTACCTCAGAATCGGAGTAGACTTACACTTAGCGTAGAGGGCTGCGCTGCTCTTATAATTACCAACATAACCCACTACACCGGCGTAGGCCATTTTATGTCGGTAGTAGGAGATACGCCAACCGACATAACTACAAGCCCCTTTCTCCAAAAAATGCGAGAGAACATTGATCCCTGGCAATGTTCCCACTAAGGTGTGCGCATGTGCGTGCACACATGGGCTGTGGAGCCAGTGCACACAAGAATTTAGTTTGCAAGGATGTCGTTACAAGCAGCTATATGCAAAAAAATTGTCTTATAAACACTGTGTGTATGGCAGCCTATTAGGCAATAAATCTAGCATGTTGGCATTTAATAAATTTTAATACCTTGTCTCTAAGCTTGTCTGAATTACAGTTTAGTAAAAGTAAATTATTAATTACACTTTTTGATGTTTTGTAGAATTCTTTTCTTGGAGATTTCATCTGCTTAAATACCAAGTTTTCAAATGAGTTTCCTTTTGATAGAAATTATGACCTAGCTCTAGCATGTGACCAGTGCTATGTACAGACTGGGTTTGGACAAGCTGGATACCAGTGTCTTGGAATGCTACCTCATAAATGTGACTACAGTGTCTTCCTGATTCGACCAAAGCCAAATCCGGAAGTTGGTTGGTTCAAAATTAGACCTCGAAACCAGAAAGTAAGTTTGAATTGTAACATACTTGTATACTAAGTAGAGGTAAAATTAAAGGACAGTTCTACAGAATTATGCAACAATTCAATTTGGCCAGTTTGAAATTGGCTGAACTCTGTGATTGACTAATTTGATGGTCAAACCAAGACTGTAAGAGATTATGCAAATGAATGCACCTCCATGATCTGATCTAATTTGATCTAATCTTGCCAGAAAATGTGGCAAAATAGATTAATGGTCACATTTACATAATTATAGAGGATTACCAACTAAGGGTTGCGTAAAAGTCACATATGCATATAGAGGATTATCAATTAAAGGAAGACCTTTGGGAGTTCATTGCAAAGAGGTATTTAAGCACAGATTAAGAAGTAAAAGTTGCAGAATTTGAGAATGAAGAGATCTAAGGCTTAATAGGAGAAGGTGTGAAGATAAATAAGTGGAGTAGTTGGATAGTGATTAGCTGGTGCATGTAACTAGACATGTTGTAGGGAAAGATAAATTTAGCGGTGTATACATGGAGTGTTCACATGTTTTGAGAACTGAGGATTGAAGTTATTTAATGATGTTGAACTAAATCAACATGATACACGACTGACCTGGATATGTACTTTTTATTCAATATCTAAGTGTGTTATTTACGGGGATTTTGCAATTTTAAGCATACAGAGATGTTCACGAATTTGCTGCATTGTCTTGGTAGAAGTGGTGTGTAAGCTGTGAGCATATGAGGAGACAGTAGTTGTGAAACTTTGATAAAGACTCTTGGAAAGAACTAAGAGTCTTTTAGAACTTGTCTGTGTTGGCAGATGATGTTTAGTCTGACTTCTTTTGTGCCTAATATATGATAGTGGATGGCAATCATTCTGTTCTGCAGCCAATGGTGAACAAAGCCCCATTGAAGGGCTAAATTCAGGAGCACCAAAGATTTGGTTTCCATTCAGTTGGAGTTTGATTTGTCTTTTAGGTGAAGTTTATTGGTCCTTTCAAAATCTGCTGGGAATATTCATCTGGACTGCGTTGTCGAGTATCAGAGATGGACTGCAGTTTCGCCCACAATGCTGAAGAATGTAGGCTTTGGACACTCGATCGAGAGAACCTCTTCGACCTTACTATGTTTGTTTCGAATCTTAGATTGAGCACCAACAGAAGTTCAGACAGATGTAAGTATTTCTGCTCCTTAACTATAATTGCAACCCATATAACGTAAACATCTATGAATATGGAAAACATGATATAACTGACCTGGATATGTACTTTCTATTTATTATTTAAATTTAATTATCTGCAATGAGCAGTTGTGCCTAATTATATTTGAGGCTAGCTGAATCACCCGATGTTGCCCAGGACGAAATAATGTAAGGTAGTCTTACAATTATGTAATGTGTTGAACATTGCTTTCCCATGCTGCTTGAACAACATTATAAGAGAAAAAAACAGGCAATTTATGACACCGTCGGTGACTTATAGAATTGTCTGAATTATTACCTTTTTCTTTTGGTTCTCTGCCTCTAGGCAGGTTCATATGTGCAATGACGCCACTCCTCCCTGTGTTGAGCCTCTTCTTTCATTTTTTTGTATCCATCTTGTTCAGCACATTGTCTCTCCCACTATTCTTCTTTAGCTCTATCTGTTGTCCTTCTCAATTGATTGTTCAATCTTCTGTATTCTTTCCTTGCCTCCTCTGTTCTCTGATGCTTCCATTTTCTTCTTTCTTCTATGTCCTTTATCATCTCTGTCGTTATCCATTGTTTCCACGGCCTTGATCCTTTCCGATATCCAGTCGTCTTCTCTGTTTCTTCGGTGATAATCTTCTTCAATCCTTTCCATCTTTCCTCCACTGTTGCCTCGTTATTTATTTCCTCCATCCTTTCTTCTATTTTTTCTGACAGTTCTTCTCTGTTCCATTTCTGTTGTCTTGTTCTTTTCTCCTTGATGAATTTCATCGTTAGCTGTGCTATCATCGCGACCAAGTTATGGTCTGAGTCCGCGTCTGCTCCTGGTAATGCTTTTGAGTTTTTAACGCTATTTCTATGTCTTTGCCTGACCATAATATAATCCAATTGGTATCTTGCTGGAACCACGTATTTGTTATTACAAATTTGTGTTTCCTGCTGAATTCAATTAGCTTCTCACCTCTTTCATTTCTTCTTCCCAGTCCGTACTTTCCTGTGGTCTCTTCTTGTTCTCCTTCCCCTACTGTTGCATTCCAGTCTTCCATGACAATCACATAGTCGGTTCCCTTGGTTGCATCAAGTCTTCTCTCAATCTTTTCATGTATGTCATCCACCTCCTCCTCATCATGTGCTGTCGTTGGCATATACACTTGCATTATTGTTATATCCACTGGATGTGCCTGTAGTTTCATCAGTATTATTCTGTCCTCCTGTCGCTCCACTCTCATTACGCATCTGACAGTAATAAAGCCACTCTGTTTTGGCACTTTTCTCCTCCAGTGTATATTACTCTAATGCCATCGCTCGTATAGTCTCCTTCCCCCTTCCATCTGGTCTCCGATAGTCCCAGTATATCCAGATTTGCCCTCCTCATCTCACTCACTACATTTGCTAATTTTCCTGCTCTCATCAGCGTTCTTACATTCCACGTTCCCACTTTTATCTCCTCACTCTGCTGTTGTTGTTGTTGCCGTTGATGTTGATGGAGGGATTTTGCTGGATGACGACCGGGGAGCTCTTTCTCCCTCTGCCAATAATAGGGTTGAGTCGTTCACGTTGTTGTCTGTATTTTCTTTTGTCGTCATTTTACATTTGCCTCGAGATGTATAGGGATGTGGTTTCCCGTTGCCTTCCTCCCAGTGTTTTTATGGAGACACCTTCTCTCTGCGTCGATGTCCTTCATCGTCCGTCCTTCGGCTTCTTCGTCCGTGGGCACTCGCTTATACTGGCGAGGATTCGGTCATCCACCTTATTACCTTAGCCAATTAGATATCAGCCATTTCAAAATACTGCAATATCACGCATAATCTTCTTTCATAAATGGCATGAGTTTAATTTAGCTCGATTCGCAACTTTAGGGGTGAAATTTTTTGGCAATGGGTAAGGTTTTGTGACTGCGAACCCCCTTTGTTCGTTATGGGGTGGTAAAGAGTCTTTGTGGAAATTTGGGAGCAATCTGTCGAGTGGATCAAAAGTTTTTGTGGAGGATAGGAGTATAGTTTTACATACATACTTTTGTTCTTTATATATATATATATATATATATGTATATGTTGCATGTTCAAGATATGTAAACAGTAAATGGTAATGTAGAAGCTTTCAGTGAAAAATAGGCTAATTGGTGTGTTCATTCACTCATTCATTTTAAACTACACAGAATTGCTCCCAGAAAGAAATGACTATAGGAGTTTAGAGAAGGTAAAGGGCATCCTAGAGCCCATTCGAGGTGTTATGTAGTGTAAGCAGGAGTATTCACTGCACAATGCATTGTGGAGCCCTACAGTCACAGTTCAAGACAGTAGACACTTAAGGGAATTCATTGATATAGACTGATTAAGTATGAGGGTGGAGGTAAGATGCAAATGAGATGATGGCAGGACCCAAAAGATCAGGCATATAGTGTTCATTCAGCACAGTGATTATTATCATTTAATCAATTATTTCTAAAGTGACAGAAGATCAAGTAAGATGAGAGAAGTTGTCTTTCTTTTTTCCATGGAGCTGATTATGAGTAGATTGGCAAGTAGTCCAGTATCGATGTAATGGTAATATTACGATACACAGACTGGGAAAGGGAGACGGAATTATGTGGTGAAAATGCTCTAGTTGTTCTTTGAGATCATTTTATAGCTAATGTAGGTGTAGAATGCTTTTTGAAAAGTATGTTTTGTGTTGCTAATACTTACCAACAGGAATAAAATAGTGTTAACGATGTTTCTTTGTTATGTTTAGATAACGAGTAAACAATTGAATTGGTGTTTGAATTATTAGTCAGAAGCATTATGGTTATGGGACTTAATAATTTTATTCTTCTTTTCGGTTTGTTTTTGCAGCTCTTGACATACAACAGCAACAGCAGCATGGTAAAATTTTTACCAATTCTGCTTATGGTATAAGTATGGATTATGATGCAGTTCTTCTGCAGAGCCAGAAAGACGCCGCAAAGAGACAATTTGATCACAAAAATATCCCAGAAGTAGTTTCTTTTGGCAGGAAAACGACATCAAAGGGCTTTGAGCCCATGTTCAGCAATGTTGTAGCTGATTCACGTGTGCAGCAAGATTTGAAGAAACGATTAGGTCCTGAACCAATCTCGTGGGCTGAAGCCGCTTCTGGAAAAGGACAACTAGGAAATGATCACGTCTTTCAAAATGAAGAAGTGCATCAAAGTTATAGAATTCCCTTTCCGCTAACTCTGTTATGTGACTTTCACCTTGTCTGTAATCAATGTTTTCTGCCTCTGTCACAGTACGGTGAGTGTTTCTGGTGGAATCCTGGTTTGAGACATAGATGTGAAGAAAATATTCTTGCTGTGCAGCGTAAGGGTGTTAATTTCTGGGTCAGGATAAGAGAGCGAATAAATCATCGCGAATTTCGTGGCAACTATGTGCTTTGTCGACATTATGAGTCCGGGAAGCCAAATGCATGTCGTCGTGCGGAGAAATGTCTTTTTGCCCATAACTATGAGGAGCAACACCTTTGGACAATGGAAAAAGATGGTAGTTTTGACATTGCTGAATTCATTCGTCAGAATCGTTCTCAGAGTGCGGCACCACTTTTCTCTGTCTATGGAATGCTGGAGAAATATCCTGGAGAATTACGGCATTTGTGCGGTGCATGCTACAGAGGCTCGCATTTGCTTTCTGGTCAGAGTCATGCTGATGCTACAAAATGTAGCTCTGGCCAGCATGTTTGGCATGAGAGTAAGATGCTCATTCATTTCAGTGCAAATGGAGTTATAACGGAAATCGGACAGAGGGGTTTTAGATCCAAAAACGCCTACTTCAAGCTTTGTCATCATCAAAAGTTTTGCTTTATGAAAAACAATGGGAAATGTGTGTATGCTCACAGCTTGATTGAACGAGATGTGTGGTGTCTGGAAAGAGATCAAGACTTAACTGAAGATCAGATTGTGGAAGAGGTTAATATGATTGCTTATTATTGTTTTGCAGTCTTTCTGATCCGATTTTTTACCTTGCAAGAGCAAAACGTCCAGTATCAGATGAAATTACGATAGTTTGTTTCACCATTTATTACTCACCTGGATAACAAAACATGATCATTGCTTCCTCAGTTTCAGATTTATTTACTGTGTGCGTGAATGTTGTACATACCATGTGGCACAGTGGCCGATCGGTTAGAGCAGTCAGCCCGTAACGTTCAGTGTGCGCTGACCGAGTGGGTTCGACCCTCTTCCGGGAGTCACTGTTTAGGGACCTTGAGCAAGTACTTTGCGCACAATTGCTCTGAAGTACAACTGAAATTGCACTATCGAGGCATGTATGCACTTCTGATCAAAAAATGTTGGAAGAAGGGCAGTATCAAATTTTTTTAATAAATAAATGCACATATATGAATGAGGTCCTGTTTAAATGCACATCACAATGTTGAATCATTTTATTTTATTGTTGTAACTAGTCATGTATTCTTTATCAATTGGCATAAGCCTATTATATATATTTTTGGAGCAAGTAGTGGGAATTCATGGTGTGATTTTGAGACATTCAGGAACTCACAGTTTTTATGTGATTGAACACTTTGTGATGAACTTTGTTAATTCTAAAAGAATAAGAATCACGAGTTGCAATTTTAATACTAAAATAAGTTGTTATAAAAAATTTGATGACAAGATAGTAGATTTTCTCCAAATTGAAAAAATCTATTTGCCATGGCCTTCTGTTTGCATTTTTACAGAAATCTTTGCATATTTCCTTGTGTAATACTTCAAAAGTTTTATTTCTTTTTAGTAATTTTTGTGTCCTTTTTTCATGCAAAATATTCAGTTCCTACATATGGTCTTGTTGCTTTTTAGATTTATTCTTTATTCTGATGACAATTAGAGGTTTAGGGTTAAAATTTCCTGGGTTTATGCTTGTTGGTTTGCTAAATGTCTTGGTGTAAAAATAAGTTCTTTTTCAAATTACGCAGGCTATGAAAATCAATTCACAGAAGTATTTTGCTGGTTTGCCTAAGCCTAGCTCTTTGGATGAACAAAAGCAATTACCCTCTACTTCATATCAAGCAGTTCCTGTTCCAGTGCCTTTGTCGGAGCAGCATGTCCCATCTGATGCTGCAAATTCTTCCACAAAATGTCCTTACCATGTGATAGAAGTGTGCAAACTTTGTTTCGAAAAAGGCGCTATCAGTCGCTGTAAAAAGGACCGCTGCGATGGACCTGGAATGGGACATATATGGAGTCAAAATAAATTGGTTTTGATATTACCATCCAAGAAGAAATTATCTCCATTGCCAAAAACCATTCCAAAGAACTTAAACTTTGTCATCTGCAGACATATGTTGCAAAAGAAGAGATGTGATTTTGTGCCTGCTGGACAGTGTCAATTTGCACATAGTAAGGAAGAAATTGCAGTATGGACTTGGATGGTTTGCAATAATGGTAAGATTTGGTTCATATTCTGATAGGCTTTGGTTAGGGCACAACCGAGTAGACAATTTCCACAGAGTACCAAATCCGAGTATTTGGATGTGCTTTTTGCCGGATCCGGGTACGAAGCGAATAGTAGTGGCAACTCTAGCCCGGTGAATACCATCTGCAGGTGAAGCTCAAAATGATCAACTTTTGCCGTTTCGCATAACGAAAAATTAGCAAAATAAATGTTTTTGCCTGTAATAACCGCTAATACGGCTTTTAATTTTTAGTTTTCGTGATTAAACTGTTAAACTTTTTTTTAAATTGAGTGAATTACATTTTTTTATTTTTAACTATTTATGTGTCTAATATTTGCTGAATAGTCTCGAATAAAGGGATATTCAGTCGCAGCGAATGGCCGAGGCGATTTCCGGTTATGCCCTAGCTTTGGTATAAGAAATTATTAGTTTATATATATATTTATATTTATCTAAAAGTGCACATAATGTGATAGCCCCTGTCATCCATTAATGACATCATTTGCTTCAAAATTCAGTTTTGAAGGACTGCCTAATATATATCTGCAGAATTTTCAACTTATATAAAGTCATCTATACATTGCCATATATTTAGTTCAAATGTAATCTTGTATTTGAATAATAATTGGACTACAAGGTGTGTTCAAAGTGACCGCCTTCTGCTTCAACACAAGCTTCTGGATGCATGCGCCGATGGTCAACAGCAGCGTCAATGATCAGCTGATCATATTCCTCGCATGCATTGATTATGTAATTTAAAGACGTCACTATGACGTACTTTTTTAACCAGGAAGTTTATAAATGAAAGATTTGTGGATATATATGTCCGGATTAAAACAGATTTTGAATTTAAAAAATTGACGAATATTTACTATTTGTTTTCACATTATCATTAAGGGTCCCTTTATTTCCGGACACAGTGTATATATATATATATATATGTATATATATATATATATATATATATATATATATATAGGCTGTTGATATCATTAAGGTTTTTGAAGTATTTCAGTTCATTTTGTATAAAGTTTGTAATCCATTTTCTTTCTGTTTTCTTGTCATTGATTCCATTTCTGGCAGGTTGCTGAGCTGACAAAGTTTAAGAGTTGTTGATAAAATTAACAAAGATAAAATTACATATTCATGTATTGCATATATATATATATATATATATATGTGTGTGTGTGTGTGTGTGTGTGTGTGTGTGTGTCCATGCACACACAATTTCAAAAATGCATGCACATGCATATGTGTATATATGTATATATTGATTAGTCTGTGAATATCCTTTTAGCAAAGACCTTGGAGGAGTTACTGCTTGCAAGCCAGAAGACATATGAAACCTCTGAAACAAAGACAATCTCGAAAGGCCAGTCAGTGGTTGCCATTAGTCGTGCTGTTCCCATTGCATTGCCACAGCCGAAGCCATATGCTTCACCATTGGATCTGGCGTTGAATACTCACTACTGTCACTACTGCAGTGTTCACTGCAACAGTCAGAAGCAATGGGACGAACACTGTGCTTCTGACAAACATATGTTTAATGTCAATTCAGACAAGGAACATCAGTGGAACTATCGTCAGCCACCGTGGGGCATTGGAGGTTGCAACTATGAACTCTGTGATAAGTGAGTAAAGAAAACTATGGCCAATCCAATTTCTTTTGCCTTTGTCTGGTACCTAGCAGTTTTTCTGTGTTTGGCCTAAAACTTAGCCCAGCATGATTGGACTTTTGTGCAACAGCAGGAGCGTGGCAGTTTGTAATAGACTGTTTGATACGACTGCACTATCTGTCTGAGGACAATCATGCCTTCATAATTAGTTCCGATGTCTTCCCAACGTCTTTTTGTTTAAATGTAAACTGCGTGTTCATATCTTAGCACACTGCGAATTTTAACTTATTCTTAACAATTATATTTGTAACTAGTGAATGCTATATCATTTACTTATATCTTGTAAGATTTTGTTTAGTTAACTAGTTAAGTCTCTTTTTCTTGAACAAACTTATAGCAAATGAATAATTATGAATACCGACATCAATCACCTACGTCATTGGTGGACCATGGTCCCTTAAATAGGGTTCGACTCCTTTCCCTATTGCTCAATGTCAATCGTTTGTTGTGCTTCATTGTTCTTCATAATGTACTTGCTTCTCTGATGAATTGCCAATGGTCATTAAAATATTTGGTTATGGTTATCTGTATGGCAAATGTGGGTTGTAAATATGTTTCTCAAAGCTTGTTAAAAATGTTGAAATGTGTTTTCTGCTTTTGTTAGAGTAGTTTAGTTGCTTGATAAATAGCTTTGTGTATAGTGCAAATTTAAGTACCTACTTTTATCTTATTAGTGTTGTTTATAGTCACCACCTCGGGCTAGTTCATTTTGTCAATACTTTCCATCTGGCAAGTTTTCCATTTATTTATCAAATCTCTAATTATGTATCTCATAGTCTAACTTGGTCTCTGGCATCCTATAGTTTCACAGAGATTGCCCAAGAAGCTGGACATTCTTGACTTTCTAATCTGTAAGTAGGAGCTGTCTACCTACTGGATGCTTGATCTGTACACTCTCTGGCTGACTGTTTGCGTTTTGCACTTAATATGTCAAGTTATCAACTGATGAATACTTCTGTGAACTAACACAACATGTTGCAGCATAGACAATCATCCAAAATCCGTGCACACAAGCGCATTGAACAGAGAGGAGAGTCAAGTGTCTATGTGTTTGCAAGTTCATTTTTGTTAGAAAGCATAACTTTCACCTTTGCTTACCAAACTCACAAATATATTGTAATTACTTTTTAGTTGCTTTAACTCTTTTGCTCCAAGCCAGAACTGCATTGGGTTAACTAATCTCTCTCAGTTGGTGGTTGAAGAGTAGGAAACACTTGCTGTATTTTCTGTCCATTCTGTGGGTCCTGTTGTGTTGTTTATGTCAGATCTGTAGTTTCATCTGTTTGGATTGCTTAATGCTTATCCTCTCTTTTTCGTTCTGCAGTTGCTTATAGATATCGGTTGGTTTTGTCTATTTGATTATGTGGATTATCTGCACTTTAATTTACACTCATCTGCACTGCTTCTGGCTTAATGCAATATAGTGCACTGTATTGTAAAGCATTTTAATGTCAATGTTGTTTTGCTTTGAAGACATGCAGATGGAGGGAAGTGCTCCTTTTCTGAAGTTCCAGACATGTACAATCAGTGCAAGTTTGCACATAGTCAAGAAGAGTTGGATGAGTGGAAGGAACGTTGGGAATGGCGACAAATGAAAAGAGAGATTGCAAAGAAGGAGCATCTGTACTCTTACATGGCAGCTTTACGGGAAGATTATGAAATGACCGATGCTGGAGTCTCAGTGGTAGGCTGACGATGATGCACAATTATTTTGTCACTTATTCACCTCTGAGTCTTTGTCATACTTTCTGTTTAGCACCAACTTTCTTTATCTCTCTATTTTATTTCTTTCTGTCTTTGCATCTAGCTTTCTACCTTCTCAAGCTGGAGTCAATTATTAAATTATTAATGGCCAAAACGATTTTAAAAAAATCAGTTTTATTTCTTTGTGTTTATCTGTAATTAACCTACCATATGCATGGTGCCTTCACCCTTGTTCAACAAAATAACCTGTTTTTTAGAGATATCCTCTTGCTCAAAGTTTCTCCAAGTTTTCCTCCCATCTCCCGAGAGAACGAGAAAGAGAATGCATTCGGATTGACTTATGTATAGAGTGGCTTCTGCACATTGTCATCCTAGTTTATTTTATGACCTCAACCAGATTTGGCTTGAAATTTTGTACTTAAATTTAATTTTATTTTATTTTTATACTTAAATTCCGTTGCTATATTTTTTCTATTTGCCTTCATCATTTCCTGACATTTCTCATGGTGGTCATTAGTTGAAAGTTTATAGTTATACAGACATTTTAAGTTGGCTCATTTGTTGTTTTTGTAGATAAATGATGAGATTGAAGAAGTGTTGGTGAAATGTTCGAGTAACCTTAACATATTTGAACAGAAGAAGAATACAGTGCATTCTTGGTTCTTTGAAATCCATGCTGTAAGTAGAATCAGATGGATTTTTCACGTTTATCTAGCTTTGGATGGCATTGTACGGTGAAGTAATTGCTCACTTTGTGTGCCTAAAATAACAGTGTGGAGTAGATTCATTAATTAGCTCATCATGTTAACCTGCAGAGCACACAGTTGTTTCATGTCTCACAGTCATCGATGCATTTACAGGGGAATCAAGGTGTGAAGCCAAGGGCAAAATCCTACCCTTCAGGTGCTATAAACCAATGCTTGGTTTAATCCCATACTAGATCCTACCGAGTTTTAGGCTCTGTAACTATCTTTGTGCACATCCTCTCAATCAACGGATCCAAATATTTTGCACCGAGGGCTGAAGCAAGCTATTGTTTAACTCCAGCTTGGCCACACATCTTATTAAAAATGTTTTACATAGAATAGATGAAACTAAGTAGCCTAAATTCTCTTATACATTTTTTCCATGTCTCACAATTGCATCCATAACGTGCTTCAGGTCTTTACACATAGTGCCTCTTTGTAAAGAATGTGGTGATTTTGTAGCAAAGGTCGATGAATTTGTTTTTCCAATAGTGCTAAACGGCCCAAGTGCTTCCCTGACAATACAATACAACTGTACTTGATGGATGGCCCTTTTTCCAAAGCTCAGGAGTGCACAGAACCATATGACAGAACATCAATGGTGCAGTGCAATTGTGCTTATATATAGGACTTGCTTAAATCCCAGCACAGTAGTTTATATGACAGTCAGATATAATTGTTATATTATGGCTGGAGTGCATAAAATGGATTTTTTCTTGTATGCGTGGGAACGGTTGACTATGACCTTAGTAATTTGTGTGAAAATATTTGGTAACAACTCTTTGGTATATAGGATATTAAGCTTTAAACTACTGCTCCAGATCAGTAATAATTAATGAGTGTCTGCTGCAGGGTCTCAGATGGGAGTTTCAGATGGCAGGGCTTACATTGAAACCATGTTCATCAAGTTACAAGTAATTGTAAGTCACTGCAATGAATGCCAACATTGTAACCTGCGAGGTGTAGGGCGCACCGTTGACTTGATGGACTGTGTCTGATGAGTACAAAGTGCTGATACACACAGACCGACCTGTTTGTGAGTCTCTCTACCACACTGGCATCCAACGAATCCACTGTGGGTTGGGACTTGGGAGTAAAATGGTCATAATATTGAGAACATTGAGCCATTTCAGTTGCTTGCTTAACTCTAGACATATGAGATGTCGTAAATGCAACATTTGGGGAAAACCCTATTTCTCATTATTATGTATTAATGCCAATGAGTGATGCTTAGTTATTAGAAAGTGTCATAAATTCATGCATAATTGTGTCAGATTGAAAGCTGTGTTCTTTACAACAGGGAAGGTGCAAACTACACAAGGTAGCATTGCTTTATGACCGAGATCGTCTGCATTTTACACTGCATGGTGAAAATATTGAGAAAGACTGTCAGATTGCACCTGGAGAATCATTCATAAAGAGTAACTCTGCAAAGTCAAATATATACAATGTGGAGGTCAGGTTCAGCAGCGGAATTTTCGGCTCCTTCTCCCAGTGGGTTATATTCGACTTCAATGATCGCCCTGTTCTTGTGAGAAAGGTCAACGCAGAACTCGGTACACAATTTGTCCAAGAAAAAGTGAAGGCACTGCGGGAAAAACTTAAGTTTGACAGGTATGGGATTTCTTGTTCTTCATGTTTATGTATTATGTATCAACCGTAGCCGATCTAGGTCAAGCTATGAATATTGCTCATGGTATCAGCACAGGCCACAATGGTTAGATCCAGTTATTGCTGCATGCTTAATTAAACTCATTGCTCAACCTCTGTCTGAAATTATCTCCTTTACTTCGGGTGTGGTCTCAAAGTAACTAAAAATTACAGAAATTGTACCTATGCATAAACGAGGTAATAAGGAAGATCTCACTAATTATATACCAATATTCGTTTTACCAGTATTTAAAAAAATAATAACTATGCTTTAGACAAAATTTATTTACATCCAGGCACTCAATTTCTATATCTTTGATTTATTTTTAAGAACAGACTTCTTTAGCAATAGATAATAATTAGGGCTGGTAACAATTAATTTAATTTTAATAGTTAACTTTTGAAAAATTAACGATTAATTAATAGTTAATTTCGATTAAATCACATAATCTTTTATAGTTACATTTGTCAGACAAATTAATGACATTTCAATTAAAATTCTCAGTTTCTGAATTTGGTCACAAACAGGTAGTAGCACAGGCAGTTTTCTTGCTCGTATTGAAGATGCATGGTATGCTGAAGATTTGTCACAATGAAGCAATAAATGTTATCAGCATTTTCGATATTTCTGTTAGCCAATAATTTAAATCCAAAATGTTCATGTAATCGACCTGATATATGTTATATTTGATAGATCGATTACTATCTGCCGCCGTATTGCAATGTTTACATGTTTTTATTGTTGCTTCCAGACTTCCGGTACATGTTAGTTATGGGTAGAAAAATTGAAACGATTAATCTTTAAATAAGTCATCATGAAAATAAATTAATGATTAATCGATTAATTAATCGTTAATTTACGCAGCCCTAATAATAATGAGTTCTCTGTCGTCCTTTTTGTCGACCTAGCAAAGGCCTTTGATACGGTGGTCATATACTATTCTCTAAAGCTGCAAGCAGTGGATTGCAATTGCAATATTTTGTAACTATACTGTAGTAAGATCTACATCTTTTGAGTTTTAATGCATAATTATATTTCAGTCTTGTAGAGCCATCTTGTTGAAACTGTCAGACTTGTTCAATCAATTCATGTAATTTTTTAAATTAAAATAAGCTGACGAGTATGCTACTTATGCATTGTGATTTGTCCTTTAATAAATGCTGCTTACTTTAGAAAATATGGAAATAGGAAAAAGTCTGAGACAATTGCTTTGCACATGAAATTATTTATAAAATTTCTTACTTGGCATATTGTTTTTGCAACAACATTTTATTATGTTTTTTTTAACTTCAACAGGTGGACAAGTGACAATCGTGAGATTGTTTGGTTTGATGATAGAGCCAAAGATACATCTGATCATAACAGTGAAGTCCTTCAGAGCTATAAAGCTCCAAGTTCTGCTGATTCTGTTGTCACTCAGCAGACTGTAGGCGTTGAACTGAACCGACATAACTATGTACATAAAATGCACAAATTGCTTCAGATAGAAGAGCTGACACAAGCGCACATCATGTCTCGGTAAGATAAAGCGTTGGTTTGCATACTTTGTTGTGTTGTAGAGTTCAGTTGAGCCATTTGACGTCCTTTTTAGCTGATTCAATTGTATATGCTTTGATGAATGGAGTGTACTTGTGATAGAGACATGATGAGATGGACAGAGTAACAGTAGAAGCTTTCTCTTCAAGCTTCATATTCATTCGTTACAAAGATTTATATAGTGCCCCTTCAAAGCTACTACTCATGAGCGCTCCCAATCCCGTCACAGCTGAAAAGAACAGTTTTAAGGCGAGTATAAAAAGACTCTGAGTGAACCCTGGTGGACAACCGCAACGCCAATGGGAGCATGTTCCAGCCACTGAGAATGCACGAGTTTGTTTAGTAGTTGTACGGGCAAATGGGACAATGAGCAGGCCTCGCTTAGTAGAGCGGAGAGAGCGGTGACCCAGTGTGCTCAAAGTAGAGTTGCAGAGATCACGAAGATAGGCAGGGGCAAGACCCAGCAAGAGCCGCCAGACCAAAGCGGTGATACAGTATGAGATTCACTGTTGGAGGGGGGGCCAGTGGAGAACATACAGTAAATAGCCGGAGACATGGCCAAATTTCAGAATGCGTCCGACAAGACGTGCAGCAGAACGCAGGACCCGGTCCAGGCACCGTCACCACCCAGCTGCAAGGCCTACCATGAGTGAGCAACAGTAACAGATCCAGCTTGATAAGCTGCTGGCAAGTGCCCAGCCAGATAAATTGGGTCATGCCTTCAAATGGCATGTTGTATGTATATCAAGTTATTCCACTGGAAATAAAATAAAACAAGTTTTAAGCTTCAATGGAATATTATTGTTATTATCGTTTTTTTTATTAACTGTGGCAATTTTTCAGATTTAACCTTCAAGTTGAAATCAGATTAATGCAGAGGATTGATGAGAATGGCTTTGTGAACGCCCGTTGTGGCGAACTGTTTGCTTGTGTGCCACTCACTGATCACTTGAACGAAGACACAGATGCAGGCAAGAAATCTTCATTACATGCGTTTCTCAGACACTTTGACTTTGTTTTGACTATTCGTACAAAGTGGACAGAAAGGAGTTGGAAGACATTTCGTAAAATTGGTGTTTGGTAAGGATCCTAGGTTTAGCAGTGTTGTATGCATAAGTTAATATTCCAGACCAAGACAAGACGAAAACAGTAACGTACAGAGACAAAAAACAGACAGTATGGAGTATGAAGACAAACACTGTGGCAACACAATACCAAGACAGACTGAAAGACAGTTGTACATAATCTTTAGGTGGCTTACAATTTTCAAAGGATTCTTCCTCCTTTAGTTTTTCCATTTTTGACAGGTTCGTATGTCCAATGTCACTACTTCTCTCTATTCTGGGCCTCATCCTTCATCCTCTTCTAGCCACCTCTTCCTTTCCCTTTGTGTCTCTTGAGTGTTTCTTCTATTTTCTCATATATATTTCATCCACCTCCTCTTCCTCATGCATTGTCGGTGGCATGCATACTTGTATTATTATTATGTCTGCTGGATGCGCTTGCAATATCAGCAATCTATCTTCACATCTCTCCACCCTTGATACGCTTCTGGTGACTTTCTGCCAGCAAGATAGCTGTTCCATTTTGGCTCCTCTCTCCTCCTACGTATATTGCCCCTTACACCTTCACTTATACAGTCTCCTGCTTTCTTCCACTTTACCTCTGATAGCACTAATATATCTAGTCTTGCCTTCCTCATCTCACTCCCTATACAATACCAGCTTTCTGGTACCAAGGTACCAAGACAGAGATTGTGAGTTACCAAGACAGAGATTGTGAGGTACCAAGACAGAGATTGTAAGGTACTAAGACAGAGATTGTGAGGTACCAAGACAGAGATTGTGAGGTACCAAGACAGAGACTGTGAGGTACCAAGACAGAGATTGAGGCCAAGCACAAAGTGCACTAAACATCCATTTGAAGTGGAATTATATACCAATTGAAATGCCTACTCAGTGAAGTCATAATATGCATGAATTATCAAGAAAATTATGCATCAAGACAAGCAATCAAAGTTCAATCATGGCATCGGTTTATGAGAAAATCTAATCAGTTTCAATCACATTTCTAGCATTTGATCTATGCTACACTTTGCAAACATCTCCACCATTGCTGCTTCTATGCATCGCATCATCTTTGCTCTTGGTTCAAAATCACTGAAACAACCATTTGAAGATGATTTCACTAATTTATGGCTCTTTGCAGTACTTCCTACTCATCTTTCTAAACTTTTCACCATCCAGCTATTCTGCCTCACTGTTGATCCACTTGCCTTGCTATTGTCTACCTCCTCAACATTTAGTCTTCATACCAGATAGTCATTCACATCAAAGCCTCATTATCTATCATTACCCAGGCTATAACTACGATTAGCTAGGATTAAAGGCTCTTTGTTCATAATGGCAATTGTTAATAATGATTTCATTTTTTATTAAGGTTGCCTGATTCTGTCTGGAGTGTCGACTGTCTTGTTAGCACCGCTGGAAAGTTCTGATCGCATAGTTTATGAAGCCATCTTTGTTCAGAAGGAAAACTTTGATTACAATGGGCGTGGTTCTGATCACATTTATCTCTGTCTGTCAAAAAGGTCAGTAGACTGATAGAAATGAATATCTAGTGTGACTGTATATTTGACCTTTATTAAATATGTGTTTTTTACTTAGACATTGGAATAGCAAGAGTTTCAATCACATGTCACAAATGATTCTCACTTTGTGAAGCTGTCGTTGAGCTGTGCGAAAATACTTTGATATTAGTCTCCTGATAACTTTCTGCTCTTATAACATGTTCTCTTAAGCTTGACATAGAGCAGATGTACACTTTGTTCTTGGAACAGGAAATGTTATGAATGAGTGAATTGCTCTACTGAACTATTTAATTTATCATCTTTCTGTAGATGCTGTGAAGCTCTGAAGCTGAGAAATGATGACAGTGTCGAAGTCGAAATGCAATTTCAGTTGAACCGCCTGACCTTCTGTCAGATGCACTATGCTGTTGACCAGCTGCCAAGCACAGAATTGGTCTTTCCTGACATCAGCAGAGTTAGCCAAACCAATGATGACGAATCTCCTTATAAGCTGAGGTTGGTGATTTCGTGACAGTTGCATTTTCATTGCTATTGTCTTCACGCTAATTGTGATGTAATGTAATGTAAAGGAACATTTTTAAAGTGTTGCTCAAATCAGTCGGCGAAAAGGTCTTCAAGGGCTTCCTGACTGAACAGAGGAGAGAACGAGGAGCTCCGCCCTAAAGGGGAGGGGAAGACTATTCCAACTGGAGGGATGATCATAATCTTCGGCCATTCAGTTTGTTTTCACTGTGCATGCCAATGCATGGATAGATGCAGCCAATTAATTAAGGTAATGGATTTTATTAAATGATCTTAACAAGCTACTTATGCAACACTGTTTCAGTTCATCTGTGCTCAATGAAGACCAGCTGAAGATAATCCAGTACATAGTTACTCAGAAGCACGGTTATAATCCTCCGCTTGTCATTTATGGACCATTTGGAACAGGAAAGACTGAGACGTTGGCCCAGGCTGCGATGACGCTGTCTTCAATTGAAAACACGGCCAGAATTCTTATTTGCACTCATTCAAATAGGTTTGTTGTTAAACATTTTCTTAACAGTATAGATTCTTTTGTTACTCTTATTTATTTCGAAATATTTCTAGTTATTTCTCTGTATCATTTAACAATTGCAGCGGTTTATGATCTGATAATGAAACCGAATTTAATTTTGCTTCTAATGATAAATTTTCATGTGTAGAGTTTGATGTATTGGAACGTTCTATTTTGAATTTGGGCTTTTATCTTATTTCTTTCTCATATGTTAATCGAAGGACTTGATCTTGTAATTGTCCAAAAGCACAGTATGGTTTGAATAAGACAGCTTCTGCAGTGATGTCACAACACTAATGGCAGGGAAGAAAGAAGATTTGTCAAAATCGATAATAAAACTGAAGAGAGAAAGTGAGAACATAAAGAAGACAAAGATAACGACAACAGCCAACTGGGACAGCTTTGAGATAGATGTAGAGGAAATAGAGGTGGTAACAAGCTTCATGTTCCTGGGATCAGTAATAGAAAAAGAGTGAAAGTGTGATCTGGAAATAAAAAGAATGATAGCAATAGGAAAAGCTGCAATGAGTGGATCAGAAAAGATATGGAAGGACAAACACATGACCATAGAAAATAAAACAAGGCTAGTGAGGGCATCCTTATCTTCCCTACAGCACTACTATATGGATGTGAGATGTGGACAATGACAAAGAACATGGAGAAGAAGATCAATGCATGCAAAATGTGGATATGGAGGAAGATGCAGAGAATATCATTGACAGAGAAGAATACAAATGAAGAGGTGTGCAGGAAGATTGGAGTTGAGAATTAGTTGCAACAAATAGCAATGAGAAGGAAGCTGGTTTTTTTTGGACATGTTATGCAATCAAATGGAATGGAAAAGGAAATGATGTTGGCGTGCAGAGAAGGAAAGAGAAAATGAGGGTGCCCAAGGAAGAAATGGATGGACGAGATACAAGAAAGAACCGGAATGAATCTGGAGGAATTTCTCTCATCTTCGGAGAGAAAGCAATGGGGAAGCTTATCATGACGGTCGCTAGAGTTCAATGAACTGAAAGCACAGGGTGACTGCAGTGACAGACATTTGCATATACATGTTTGCACATGTCATCGCCATGTCGGTCGGTAATCAACTTTTGTGTCATTTCAGCAGATTATTTTGTCTAAATCCATAAATTCCATAGTAATTAATAATATATTGGGGTTTGGTTTGCAGTTGCTATGTTTGTGTACTTATTTTTCGTTAGAAGGTATTTTGTGACTGTGTTGATCTGCTTAAATTCACAGGGCTAGAACATCTGAGCACCTCATAGGGCTTTGCAATAGTGGTTTCATTAGTTGTTAACAGCTGTCTACATGATCTTCTACAGCTCATGTAACTCTGGGATGAGGGTCTGTTGCTACTCAGTGTCATAAGGCTTCTTGAAGCCTCATCAATCAAGACAGTACACTATAACTGATTGTAAGAAAATTGTAATATGTCTAAGTAAAGTGGATGTGCTGGATTTTTGTCTGCTTTCAGTGCAGCTGATCTGTACATCTTGAGGCATTTCGATGCCTTCATCAAGCAGTCTTCTCCAGGTCTGAAAATACTGAGGATCTATGCAAAAGAACGACGAACAAATACAGTGAAGCCATTGGTACAGAAGCACTGCCTCATGTCAGATGATCGGTCGTATTTTCTGGAGCCGACCCGCTCTGATGTACTTGACCATAAGGTTGTCATTACAACCTTAGTAACTTCACTGACTTTAACAAGAAAGCATCTAAACCTAAGAGGATGCTTTACTCATATTTTCATTGATGAAGCGGCCCAAGTGTTTGAATGTGAGACAATTATGCCGTTGTCACTGGCGACTGATTCAACAACCATTGTTCTTGCTGGCGATTACCACCAGATGGCTCAGAAGGTTTACAGTAAAGAAGCGAAGCGTCAGAGGTTTCACCGTTCTTTGGTTCATCGACTTTTTGAGCACTACAAGACTTATGCACATGTTTCTGGCGGTTCACTACCGAATGTCCTGCTGAAGAATAATTACAGGACTAAGATGGAAATTCTGAGATTTTTGGCAGCAGTTTTCTATGGTGGACCAGACAGACTGATTGCGTGCAGTAATCAATTGCCGGTTGATGACGTGGTTCCATTGTCTTTCTACACTGCCTTTGGTCGGGAGATTCAGGATCGCGACAGCACTTCTTATTACAACTTGGCTGAGATTGAAGAAGTTGTTGAACGAGTTAGTGAACTGTACAACAATTGGCCAAAAGATTGGAATGAGCCAATTGCTGAATCAATTCTTGTTGTCACTCCGTATTTGGATCAGGTATGAGGTTTATGCTTTATAAGTTCAATATGTTTTAATTTATATTATGTTTTATATATATATATAATATAATAGTTTGATCTTTATAAATGTAATCTTCCATTAGAAGATATATATATATGTATATATATATATATATATATGTTTAGGGACCTTGAGCAAGTCCTTTGCGCACAATTGCTCTGCAGTACAACTGCAATTGCCCTGTTGAGGCGTGTGCACTTCTGAGCAAAAATGCTGGAAAGAAGACGATATCAAACTTCTAAATAAATAAATAAAATATAATATATACATATATATTTATATTCTGATGTGAGAAGTGGTTGCTTAAAAATGGTGCAAAATGGCTGCCTATGCTTTCAAATGCAGAGATGCTATGTTAGATTGAGCACAGCAAGTACTCTGGTTGGTTCTGTTTGTGGAATATCTTGTGTCCTTGGCATCTACTCGCCTCTTCATCTGTTGATCATTGGTAATGAGTACCTAAGAAATGAGGAGGTAAAACTCAGTACTCGGACTCGGCAGGAAATTGACACTCGGTTTATTCGTAGAGTAGGTTGAGATTCTAACTCTCTGCTTTAGAGGTGAATTTTTAATTTGTCTTAGGTTCTGAAGATTAGGTCAGCACTGAAGAAAAAAAGCAGAGAGCTAGGACGTTTGTCAGTTGATAGAGTCTCAAATGTTCAAGGTTGGTTGTTACTGTGCACGTTTAATAATCCCTTTATCCTTACTGTGACCCTAGTTTGGCTCAATGGCGCATTGTGGATGGATTTGCAAACTTCGTACAGCTGCAGTCAGAACAGAACATCTTGCAGTAAGCAGTTTGTGATTGCTGTCAAACTTCTGGAGCATTGTAATTGTATCGTAATTGTTATTTCGACAATTTATAGAGTGCTGTTGGACCTTGGTACGAAGCTGCTTTAAAGGGGGCCGCAGAGTAATGGGTAACACACAGGAGTGCAGAGCTGAGGAACCGAGTTTGAGACCCATATCCCCGTGTGGTTGACTAGTCTTTCTTTTGCTAGGCGGCAGCATTGCTTGAAGTAGATGTATGGTGCCATGCGTGGCTAACGATGGTTAAATTCGACTTCTGTAATTACTTGTTATAATTCGCTCATACTGTGGTTGTAATCATACTACGGTTTATCTGTTTGCAATTGAATTAAGGTATATTATTTAAGAGACTGTTCAATGTCAACACAAATTAAAAACTAGTGATATTCGGGATTACATCTATAGATACACAGTTTTATTCCATGGCCCTACCTGAATTGACCAGTTTTCCCACATGAACCAACTACAATCTATTCGTCTGCCCTACCTCAACCCATGTTGGTCCTCTCCATGCATTCTTCATCGGCCTCTGCCCTGTTTTGGTTTAGCAATTTTGAAAGTATGAAGAAGAATGCTACTAGGTTGATATTCCTCTCAATCTTTTGCATATACTGTGTGCACTCTTGGATTATACACTGTTTCGTTAATTGAGAAGTGAGATTATTTCGACAAAGCGATCAATCTCATTAATTCATTTCATGAATTTGTAGAAGAGCACCTCTTCAAGACAACTATTCCAGAAGCACTCACCATGGCAATGAATGTTGGACTTAAGCAACCTCTTAAGCACGTTCATTCACTTAGTTTCTAGGCAGTAGGCGCATCTCCAAATGGAAGTAAATTCCAAGTGGAGGGGCCAACAATTGAGAATGCATGATGCTGCCTTGTTGAGTTACAAGCATGGATGGGGTAGAGACCAAAAGTTCACCGCGGGCAGGTGTTCGAAGGGCTCAACAGCCAGTTGTATATGATACTATATGACTGAGCTCTAACAGGTATGTCAGAGGGCCACCTAAAGGACACTGCCAGACCAGCACAGCTATTCTAAAGGAAAATGGTGCGTGAATGGAAGCCCATGCAGCATGTCATACATATGGACTGACACAGAGGCATATTTCAGGATGAGCTGCAGAGTGGAGAACCCTGTTGCAGCAGGCAATTAGAACAAGGGCAAACCCACCAGGATTGAGCTGCAGTGGTCCAATCTGCTGGCTACAAAAGCATGAATAAGAGTGGCTGCAGTGTCGTAAGACAAGGTGCGGAACTATCCCAAAGCTGATAACAGCAGCCACGGGTGAGTTGATGTGTGTGTCCTTGTTCCAGTATGATCTCAAGAACTGGACCAACTCCATGAAAGTATTATGTTGGAAGGCATCAGCGCTTGATCGCTGCCAGCTGCCTCCCACTCCCCAGCCAGCTGCCTCCCACTCCCCAGCCAGCTGCCTCCCACTCCTCAGCCAGCTGCCTCCCACTCCTCAGCCAGCTGCCTCCCACTCCTCAGCCAGCTGCCTCCCACTCCCCAGCCAGCTGCCTCCCACTCCTCAGCCAGCTGCCTCCCACTCCTCAGCCAGCTGCCTCCCACTCCTCAGCCAGCTGCCTCCCACTCCTCAGCCAGCTGCCTCCCACTCCCCAGCCAGCTGCCTCCCACTCCTCAGCCAGCTGCCTCCCACTCCTCAGCCAGCTGCCTCCCACTCCTCAGCCAGCTGCCTCCCACTCCTCAGCCAGCTGCCTCCCACTCCTCAGCCAGCTGCCTCCCACTCCCCAAACGGATAAATTGTGTCTTATAAGATACAACTATTACAAGATGCGACTCCACTTTGTCGACATGGCATGTCAATAATAAGGAACCTATTCTGTCCACATGGCATATAAGTGATGAGGGACGTATTCCAAGCCAGTTTGTTCAAAGTCTGGACCTATTCTGCCAAGCCATTTACTGACAAATTAGGTCTGGAATCTGCACAGTTAAACGTTTTATTCCCTTTATAATCCAGTTGTTTATATAATTTTCTGTGCTGTGCTGCTATTTTGGTATTTGACTTACTTCTTTTAGGAACTGAATTCAGAGCTGTCTTCATTAGTACTGTTCGTACTCAACACCTGGCAGAGGCTTCTCCAAGAGTTCCTACAAATGCTTCTGAATGTGATGGAGAATTCGGCGATTTTGGATTTCTGTCAGATGCTAAGCTGCTGAACACTGCCTTCACGCGTGCACGGTCAATAGTTACTGTTGTTGGTGATCCTGTGGCCCTTTGTGCCATTGGTGAATGCATGACAGTCTGGAGAACCTACCTGAAACATTGCCAGAACATGAAAAGTATTCACCCTTCGACTGTTACATTAGACACCATCAAAGCGCGAGTTCAAAGCTTACTCAATTCGCCGGTTTCTGGCCCAAATCTTCAGAGATTGTCAGTTCTGCATCAAGAGGCAGCTTCTGGAAAGTTTAAACCTGACAAGAATGTAGCAAGTGACTTGGATACAGAGTTTTCTAGTCTGAAACCGGATCCAAATCCATTTGAGTCCATTACATTGAATGGTATCTTTAAGGACTGGAGCCTTGATTACCAGACTGAACCTGACATCATTATTAAGCATCTGATGAAAGAAGTTGTGCTTCAGAGAAGTGATGAACGTCGACAGAGGGCTGAGAAGCAAGGGGAGCCTTTCAGGTCAGATTGCACACGACTGGTAGAGAAGAAAGGCCATGCTATGATTCAGTTCACTTCTGTAGGAAGTAAAGAAGCATCAAACTCAGGTGACAACCGCAGAGGCTATGAATCAAGTGCATCAGACGATGAGGATGATGGCAACATGTCAACTGTTGCCCATGTTGACTATATGCCACAACAGCTCAAGGAAATGATTCATCGTCAACCGGAACGGTTTAAGCATTGTGTACTCAAAGTTGTGAATTCTCACAGCATGTATGCTAGGTCATTGAATTCTGCATGCAGTCAGATCAAGATCAGCAGTCGCTCAAGATGTGGCCAAGCTTTTGCTAATGATGAGGTTGTTGTGGAGATTTTTCCCAGTGATGCCGAAGATGCAGCTGCTTTGTGTGAAGATCAGCAACAGATTCCATGTGGACAAGTAATTGGAGTACTTAAACGAGCAATTAATCCAAAACATCGCATGTTCATATGCATGGTTCAAGAGGACAATACTGGGTGTATGATACCTATAAATAGAAGCATTCCAAAGATATACAACCTGGAGCAGCCACAAAAGACGAAGAGGGGCCATGTGTGTGTTTACACTTTCACTCGAGATAAAGAACCAATATTTCATCATTTCGAACCAGTTGACTCTTTGAACTCATGCTCAAAGCTATTCATTGTTCGATACCTGAAGTGGGAAACAAATTTCTCTGCTCCGGTTGGAATTGTTGTTGGTGTGTTGTCAGCAGGTGCAACAGTTGAGCAGACAATGAGAGTTCTCAACATTGAACATTATGTTCCTACACAATTTAAAGAAGATACTGTTAAGGAAATAGCAACGCTTTTCCCAACCAGCTTTCAGTTTCCATCATCCGAAGTGTTCAATCGTTTGGATTACAGAAGGAAGCTGACATTTACAGTGGATTCATTGGGTTCCAAGTATCTTGATAATGCCATTAGTATAGAAGATCTGTCTAATGGCTGCTTCCTAATTGGAGTACATGTATCAGATGTTACTTACTTTGTTAGAAAAGGTGGATGTGTAGATAAAGAAGCAGAAGAGAGAGGTTTGACCGTTTACCCTTTTGCCTCTGATCCAATACAAATGTTGCATGATCGTTTGAGCTCTGACCTGTGCAGTCTTTTGCCTGGAAAAGATCGGTTGACGCTTTCGGTGTTTATTACAATTGATGCAAAAGCCAGTATCCTGAATGTGCAGATTAAGCGCAGTGTTATTTGTTCAAAATATCACTTAGACTATGTTCAGCTGGAAGCAGTGATAAAACATCGGTCCCCTGGACAGGATCTGCCTGAGAATGTCCGTATAAATGCACTCATGTTGAATCGTGTTGCCCAGATATGGCGAAGGCGACGCCTTGGCACGGCTGCAGTCTATCACGACATGCACTCTTCGGCTGTGGATGCTGCTGCTGAAGCCCATGTGATGATTGAAGAGCTCTTGATTACTGCAGACCACCATGTGGCAAGGCAACTGATGAATAAATATCCTCTTCATACTCCTCTCTATTGTCAATTTCCGCCTGATGCCCTTGAACTTGATGCCTGGAGGCGGAAATTCATAGAAGAGGCAAAGAATACAGTTGCGTTGACTCGACCTTTCAGAGACAATGGTGAAGTTTGCAATTGTATGGTTGATTGCAGATGCATTCCAGAGACTACAGAAGACTTGGTGTTGGTTGACATTCAAAAGTCTACATGGGAGGATATTAAAAGCGCAATTGTTGAAGATGACTATGACAGATTGGCATCACTTGTTGTTTGTCCTGAAAATCATCCACAGATGACTCTAGCCATGCTGCAGCTATACCATGTCAGCAATCAGTCTCAATATGTTTGTTCAGGAGATGTTCCACACGACCAACAGACCCATTACTCTCACAATATGTCTGTCTTTACACATTTCACTTTGCCAACCAGACGCTACATGGACATTGTTGTTCATCGTCTGATCAAGTCTTGTCTAGATGAGCAGCATATCAACTACAGTCCATCTGAAATGTCAGTGTTGTGCAACAGCTGCACAGAGGTCACTCTGAATGCACGTCATTATGAGGAGGCAACAGAAATGCTTCATTATGCAAGAGTATTTCAAGACAGGCCGGCAGTCTTATTTCCTATCATTGAAAGACTGGGCGATGAGCTGCAGCTGAGATTCCCTCTGCTAAAGGTTTTGCCTCGACAGCAATCCATAATCAAATTGAGCTCGTTAAAAGTGTGTGAGAAATCGCTATCAGAGGAAAACAGACAGCTTACTTTAAAGTGGTCTGTCAGAATCTACGATTTGAAGGCAAAGAGCGAACAGCCTTCAAAGGCATCGACCGATGCTTTTGTTTTGAATGGCAATAAATACATTTTACAGACAACAGCGAGTGATTGGCGTGAATTGCTGTGGAGTGTCATTTCATCGGATAAAGATAAGATACTGACAAGTCTTATGCAGGTCGATGAGCTGCTTGTTGACTCTTCTCAGGATGACCATTTTGCATCGGATGTTACGTCAGAAGGTTCCATTGTCAGCAGTGGCCAGCAGTTCTCTCACTTCTGCTTGACTCTCTATTCTGGGAGTGTTGTACAGGTCCAAGTAACATCTGACTTAGTTAAAGGAATAATGGTTCCTTCCATTCAACTCTTCAACCTAACACCAACTCTGAATATTTGCTTAGAGCACAGGGTCAATGCTATCAAGTGCTTCGCAGAAACAGCAACGCATCTAACTGCTAGAAAATCTTACCGCAGCGTAGAGGCTTACTTGGCTACATGGCTGCCAGTTTTGACTGTGGAGGCAGCCCATAATGCTGTACTGAATGATGACTCAGTCGTCATTCACAATGTTGACATTTTCTGGCAAGCACAGACGTTGCCTGCAGGCAAGGCATTTCTTGGGACATTTGATATACCTATTCATGTTTGCAAGAGTCGACAACTCAAATTCAAAATCACGAAAGAAAATGGTAAAGATGAAAAATTGAAAGAAGAGAATAATAGTATCTTCCAGCTCTGTCATGGGTATCTGTGTGTTCAGTATCATAAGATTTTAACTAATGAGCCAAATTTAGAGGCACAAGTAAGCAAAGTTAGTGACTTGTCTGCAATGCCTGCAACATGGGTTGGACACTGCACAGTCTTGAACGTGGGTTTAAGCCCCAACATGCAATTCTATACCATTGAACTGCAGCTTCAACAAAGCAGCTGTCCTATTCCATCTGAAATATTGCAATCTTCTTCTTTGCAAAAGCCAATTGCAGCTACAGTGGAATGGATTTTCAAACCGCTTTTATTCAGGTAGGATATTATTCAGTTAAATGGTTTTTGGAGTTATCTGATCATTTATATCTATGTTATATATCTTCATATTTATGCATTGGCCCAAGCGACCCATTGGTGTCCCATGTGCACACGTATTATCATTTGTTCACAGAATAGGAGATATCAATGTGCTGCTGTTCTCAGGCTGTGCAGATCATGTTTGCGCCTTGAGATCATCCATCAAACACCCTTCTTGGTCTTCCTCGTCATGCATTTCCCGCAATAATTCCATCATCACATTTTTTATTCTTTTTTTGTTGTCCATTCTACAGAGATGCCCAAATATAATCAATTTCCTTCTCATTATTATGTATAGTAGAACTATCTTTGAAGTCAGTCTTCTTCAAACTGCATCATTTGTCACCCTCATTGTCCAATTCATGTCTAATATTCTTCTTTAACAATACATTTCAAATGCCAGTATTTTATCCAGGTCAGTCTGTTATATTGTCCATGATTCACTGGATTAATCTTTTAACAACACACTGCATTGGTTTCCCTGTTAATTTTGTACACAATTGCTGTTAAAGGATTAAAGAGCTGGGCTTAAAGACATGTTTTTAGCATTTGATATTTTGTCTTGTTATTGATTTGCTTACTACTTAGATAGTATTTAGTCCTGTCATTACTCCTTTTGGTCTTTGCTATTCTTGCCTTTATGTCTTTTTTATAATCAGTTTCCTATGTTGTATTTGTTAATTTTTATAGTGCAGCTCACAGCAGTGACCATTCAGTGCATTCCAGTGCATAAACCGCTAAAGTAGAAAAAGGTTTTGAAGAGGGAGAATCTAGGAATTGACCCAGAAAGAATGGTAACAAATAGAGATGAGGAAAGGGCATTCCATAGGGAGTGCCCAATGGTGGAAAAGGATCTAGTTTTGTTCATACTGGTCCTAACTTGCAGAACCAAAGAGATCATGCCAGTCCATGGATCGCAGAGATTATGCCTTTGGTCAGATATAAAGAGCAGGCATCCAAAGACATCGAAACTTTGAAGTCGTATCCGCTTGTCCGAAGCCGCTACCGAATGAGTGACGGCAATACCCCTACCCTACAATGCGTTTTCTTCACATTTATAACAGTTCTGTTGTACATACCATGACAAATTTGCTAACTTCAGATGATCGGAGGAATGGATTATATGTTACATCACATTTAACTCCAACTATTTCATCAATAATGAGAAACTGTCTTTCTTTTAGCAACTTATCAGATCAATGCTCAATTTATGCCCAGTAATTTCCACCCATTCATTGGCTGGCACACCAGGCAAAGTGATGCTATACAATCAATCAATATCGTTTTATTGTCTCCAGCTAGAAAGTGTTTGTCCCCAATTAATTATATGCCTCAAACACTGCATTAAGCAAACCATGGTGGCCTATTAGTAGTAGTTACATGCTGCTGTCTTACAGCAACTTGGGCACACTGTGCTTTACCAGGGTATGGATCAGCCATTCAACTAGAAGGTCAACTCTTCCACCAGAAATTGCTCTGATACATTTCAGCATCAGTTACAGATCTGTGTTTTGAAAATGTTGCCTACGTCATGAGCATGATTTAACTGGTTTTAGGCGAATGCAGGATGCTGTGTTTGGACTGAGGAAGTCTAATGAACTGTCTGTCAACATTGCGCTTGGGAAGAATCCTCAGAATCTGGGTTTGCAGATTGCTATATATTAAATTCGTTTCAGTAATAACAGCACAAAAATTGATTATCTTCTTACGGCTTCTGGCAACACTAGGCCTTAAGCCATGACTTGGCTGGGTTATGCATATGGTTATGCATATGGTTATGCATATGGTTATGCACATGGTTATGCACATGGTTATGCACATGGTTATGCATATGGTTATGCATATCTCCAGCACTGACTAATGTTCATTTTGGTTTGCACATAATTATCTGCTGCCCAAAGACATTGTTTTGCCTCTTTCATTGGTGATTGTTTAGTTTGTCAAGTACGGTATTTGCTCTATATTTTCGTCGCAGACAATATATTGTGGAGTTACACATTAGGTTCACATTAGATTTATTGTGTTTTGGATGGTTTTTGCTTTATGTGTCATTGGTTCATCTTGAATAGAATCATCTCGATGAATCTCACATATTTTCTATTTCTTTTTTGTCCAGTTTGTATTTAGTAAGTGTTTTCTTGTGTTTGCTTTGGATTTTGTGTTTGATCAGCCTCTTAAATCAGTTAACTCTCAATATATACACTGATTGCCATTTTGGACACTGTATCAAACCAATGACTTATTATATTATTCGTCTTTGAATGGGAAGTAGTGTCGGCTTCAGTAGAGCAACATTGAGGCAGTTCTTAGTCTTTGGAATAGTAATCAGTTTTGGAGAGATCATTCTATGACCAGGTGACCGCAGTTAAGTACTGATGAAAGAACACCTAGACACTGAACCTTCTCATGCCTACAAGAGAATGAATGAGCTTTGCAGTTGATGCAGACTGCTACTGCATACTGCTATTCAGCCGCCAGTACCTGTGTGTGTATTAACATGTGTGGCATGTTAGATAGGTATTGCTGGGGGCCATGTTGTAACTACTCTCTTTGGCAGATTCACACATAATTGGGTTGTGCAGAAACAGTTCTGTAATCTCCCCTATGCTTAGACAGATTTCAGGATCTCGTCTCGCTTTCAGAACTTGTCACATGGGTCACACACTTGATCTCCTCATATAGTCCTGCTCTGTGTTGTGCCTGTTGTAAATCAATTCTTCTGAGTCATACGGCAACTCATCTGACTGTGTTGCCACTTACTGTTCAGATTTCTTTCTGATGTTGGGTTGTAAATGTTGATTGCTGTTTCACAGAAAGCAATAATCGGTTATTTCCTCAAGAATTATTATGACACCATTTCAGAAGTCATGAGATTGCATTACGTAAGATTAGGTAATTTTGTAGTTGTGAAATTAATGCCGAATTTCTGTCTCTGTTGTAGATGAAGCGTACCTTAGCACTGTGGATCAACTGAAGTCGTTTCAGGTGTCTTACTTTCCAGAACTAAATCAGGGCCAGGAAGAGGCTATTAAACAGGCTCTTCATCAGCCTTTTACCCTTATTCAAGGCCCTCCAGGAACTGGCAAGACCGTTATAGGGGCACAATTGGCCTATCTGTTTGCATTGATAAATCGGAAATTGCCTTCAACTTATAAAGTTAATTCGATTCATCCTCAGATTTTATGCTGTGGTCCTTCAGATAAATCTGTCAACATTCTGGCAAGTAAGTGTCACTGATTGACATATAACTTAAAGTTAACCTGGTTTTTAATGAAAGATGATGACATTGTTAATTTAAACGAATAATAACAATATTCAAGGCATTACAGTACAATTCTATTATAATCCTTGTGGATGTTGGGAGTAGAGCATAACGGGAAATCGCCTCAGACGAAACTCCCTTTTTCTGGACTATTCAAAAGTATTCGCCTTGGCAAATATTACACACAAATAGTTAAATAGAAAAATTTTTTCTTTCAATAAATTTTTTAAAAAACATTTCACATTCTAAAAAATGAATATTAAAAATTTAAAGCCATTTTAGTAGTTATTACAGACGCAAACATTTATTTTGCTGATTTTTCATTACGCATAACGGTGAAAGTGACGAAAGTGAAAATTGTAAGCCTTAAACACGGATTGTACTCAGCAGGCCTGAGTTGCCATTACTATTCGGTTCATACCCGGATCCAGCAAACAGTGCAACTAAATACTTTGATTCGGTACAGGAAATTGTCTACTTGGTTGTGCCCTAGTTGGGAGACAAGCTGTTAGAACTACTTAATGGAATGTAAACCGATGAACTGCATTGAATAAATATTAGCATCTATATATTATGTGTCGCTATGTAGCTTTATAATTACCTATTAAATTGACAATATCTATACAATATCTATGGTGGAAGAAAAAATATCCCGATAGAAACAATCAGCAGAAGACAGAAGAAATGGGTGGAACTCATTTTGAGGGATGATTCCCTACTCATCCACTCTCCACAGTATCATTCTGTTCCACTGGCCTTGGAAACTCTATGCCCAATTAACAATGCTTGGCTTTCTGTTATCAAGTTTGACTCTTTCTAATACATTATTCCTGGAGAGGCAAGAACAATGTACCATCTTTCAAACATATCTCTCTTGCAGTCGAGCACTTTCTCACTACCCAACTTGACAAAGTTTTGCCAACTTAGACAAATTTCTCCAGAGATCTCCAATGTCCCAAAGGTCTTATGTTCCTCAGGGAAAATAATACTAATGATGAAAGTTATAATATTATTAAAAAATTTAATTGTAATAATGGTACAAAATTTAATATGTGAAGAAATAGCCGTGTATTTGAGTATCCATGACTTTTGGCTGAGCAGGTGTCTCAGAATGTTTTGTGCCTGCAGATTTAGACAGAATGGCGTGTAATGCATCATCGACACAGCTAAGTTTTGACGATTGTGCCATCTTTAGAGGACGAAGAAAATAGGACTGATTTTATTATTTTTAATTTACAGGGTGTCTAATACAGCTAAAGGAACAGTGCCCAAAACTTGTTCGAGTCTACAGTAAGTCATTGGAAAGAGATGAGTTTCCTCTGCCATACGACTTAGTGCAGCAAAAGAAACGTCTTAACACAGATACTATTTCAGATGATCTCAAGTCTATTTCACTGCATCATAAGATCAGGAGAAATGGTGGCAGTGTTTCGGATTTCATTTTACAGATTGATGAGCAAATACGTTCGGATCCAAATTCAGTCAACTTCAAAGATTTGGAGAATTACTTGGAAGCAATCGCCAAAGCAGAAATGGAGATATTTAAGGAAGCAGAAATAATACTGTGTACCTGTTCCACTGGCGGTGGTTTACGTGTCAAAAATGGAACAAACATTCAACAGGTGCGTGTGCTTCATCTTGATTTGTTTGGTATACCCAAACTTGGACTGACATGTGATGCATGCCTTGAGTGAGTTGATGGTGCAAGTAGGGTCAATCTGATATTTGATGCTCATATATTAACACTTTAACAATGAGAGTGTGCTTAAAGTGACTGGGAAACCAATACAGCTCATCATTAAAGTGTTAATGCTTTTCAAGAAAACTTGTCGGAGGTACTCCCAACCTTCATTTGCTGTTTAAAAAAGGCCTTAAAAGTAGAAGATGTCATGGAGGCCTAGGAGCCGACCACTCAAAGTTTCCATATTGCGCAAGAGTATTTGTCATAGTCATCGTGGGTAGCAACTTCCAGAGAGGAAAGAACATGATCTCTTTGCTCTACAGTGATAAGGGTATAAAGCATAAACCACAGCAGGGAACTCTATAGGTTTTGTTTTTGTTCTATGTCCACCTCTACAACTCTTGCAACACTGTAACAGAACTTGAAGTCTCTGCAAGTTATTGAACCCAGTCAACTTTTAAGTGATTCAGGTTAGGTTAGGTAAATGGAGAATCAGAAATCTAGTCTTGAATACTTGAAGCATGTTGCTGTGAACTCTGTGTTGCAGAAGGAGGAGAATGGCAGAAGTGAAGAAGTGCATGTCTCTTGTGGTGAATGGCAGAAGTGAAGAAGTGCATGTCTCTTGTGGTGAATGGCAGAAGTGAAGAAGTGCATGTCTCTTGTGGTGAATGGCAGAAGTGAAGAAGTGCATGTCTCTTGTGGTGAATGGCAGAAGTGAAGAAGTGCATGTCTCTTGTGGTGAATGGCAGAAGTGAAGAAGTGCATGTCTCTTGTGGTGATATTCTGTGTATTATGTAGATATTTCATGAGATGTCTGATGCATTTGCTGAGTGAATACACTGTATGATAAAGAAGTGTTGTTCTGCAAGTGAATTCAATTTTAGATACAGGTTTTTCTGACCATCTTCTGACCAAACGCTGCATTGTATCCTGACATGTTATAAGGATGCGCTGTAGTGTGCAAGAGTTGTGTACTCTATAGAACTGCAGTGGTAATACAAATCAAATAATGAAAATTTTTATTATATAAATAAAGAGAAGATTCTGTGTGTGTGTCTGTCCCTGCACAGTTTTACAGCTATTGACTCGAAACCTTCCCCGTTGGCTTCGGGAACACCTGGGACACCCAGTAGAGGGTTGGTGAACCCTCTTCCTGGTCTCCAGGGCCAAAAACCTGTCTCAGGACCCCCCAAGGAAATTTTCCTTCTCGGTCACCAGGAGCATGTCGACGATACACCTGCTGCACATTTGCCGACTTGTGCACGTGATATCTGTCACACCTCTTATTCTTTTACACCGTCATGAATGAATGGATGGTTTTGGAGATATCATACAGGTAGCACGGATACAGTAGTTGGTCATCATTTGCACAGTCGGTCAGGTGGGTATGTACTGTGTCACATCCTGGGACACCCAATATAGGTGTTGGTGAACCATGCGGCCGCCGTCTTCCTGCTCTCCAGGGCCAAGACCTGTCTCAACCCATGCAATGCTGGGTTCCCCAGCTAGTATGTCTATAAAAGTAATGATCTGATTGTTCAAGTCAGACTCTGTAAGAATCCTCCCTCAGCCTTGTCGCTGTCTTTTATTAGCTTAGTTGCTTTATCTAGATTTGATCCTTTTTGATGTTGAATGTGCGTTGTGCATGTCTGTGCTGTTAAGCGTGTGTGTGTTTTGTGCACTTTTTTGCTTTTTGTGAAGTTTATTTTAATGGAGTTATATCTGTTAACAGTTGGTCATTGATGACAGTGGTTTGTGTATGGAGCTAGAGGCACTGATTTCAATTGTCAGCTCGGAGGCAGAACAGGTCGTTCTACTCGGAGACCACATTCAAATGCAGCCAACTGTCTTGGAAAATAGTTCTTGCAATCAAGGACTTCGTCAGTCATTGTTTGAACGTTATGTGGGTAAAGCCATTAGACTAACAACACAATACAGAATGGTAGGTTTTTATTACTTATATTTTTAGTAAAGCAGGGCTATATTAGAAAAGTAAGCTCTTCCTTGTACTGTTTACTTTTCTTTATTCTGTTTATGTTGCTGCCCATTACATTTGATAAATATAAATCTGCTTCAGACTGTTTAAATCTTTTATCAACAGATTTACTTATGCATGGCTTCCAATGCTAGCTACCAGGATTCCCGATGCTAGCTACCACGACTCCCAATGCTAGCTACGATGTCTCCCAATGCTAGCTACCATGACTCCCAATGCTAGCTACCATAACTCTCAATGCTACCTACTTACTTGCAAGGTATATAACACGCGCAATAAAGGGACTTTATCAGGCACCGCTGTACGTCATATCTTTGGAAAGTCAATATACAATATATGAACTACACTGGTAGTGTAGTGTGTTATTCTTATCAGGTTAGACAGTCTGTACCAGTTGTACATGACTACCTGAATATGGGACAACAGTAATTTGTTGGAGAGCTGGCTTGTAAAAAATTGATTGTGAAAATTATTAACTTTTGTTGCATTTTCATTGTCTATTATGCAAAAGGCATCAACTGATGATTTACTGAAACCAAATTGTAATGAGATCCATATCCAAGTGACTTATATCTAGACAGCTGAGCAGAATGTAACAACTGAAACACTCATGCACTAAAAGCAATTACAGTTAACAAATGACCAGAGCAAGATAATCAGATGACCTTGTTGATAATTATTAGTCTCTAGGAAATAAGAATTAATTTTGTTTGTGGAGAATTTCTTTCAGTGACTGATTGAACCAATTATGAATCTCTCACTTCACAAGTTATTAGAGCCAAAAATTAATTTGCCATTATTGCAACAAATGAAGATGTAATCGGGCATTTCTATAATGCTCCTTCAGGATTTATACTATATATATATATATATATATATATATATATATATATATATATATATATAATATATATACGATATATGTGCTGGCCTATATGAAGTTAAATGTCATTATGATGGGAAAGGCACATCAGAGGTTAGCAGAATTCTGCACGGGAAGCTGAAAGAGTCACCAGCGGTGGGCCCACACGCAAGCAAGGAACCAACCAAAAACCAATGGATTCCCATGAACAGCTGACAGATGGCATGGATGGTGATAGTCTCTAGACCAAGTTATGACAGCATTTGCAGACATGGTGACGATATCAACTAGTAGTCCCTCACTGGGAGAAGATTTCACACGTCCAGATATTCACCGAGACGCAAGGAGGATGTAGGATAGACATTCGTCACGTGTTGGTCAGTAGATTGAATAGTCGCCCATGACTATCAGTTGAGGTCAGCCGCCCTCCGCCGAGACAAAACACTCAACTACCAGGGCGTACGCGGTCCGCATGGCTGAGACTTGACCGTATGCATTATGCAATGCATGTGAAGGATGGTCTGATGAAGTCACATATGGCCTAGACAGCTGGTGAACAAAATGCCTCTCAAACAAAGCCAACAAACCTAGCACTAAAAATTCTGCACAAAAGATGAAAGCATTTGTCATATTGATGCAGCAGTCGATCGATCAGTCCATCCAAAATGGCTGATGACATGTGCAGAACAACAAAGATGTGCAAAACCTCCCCTTTGAGCACCTAGTACTAGTTCTCCAATATTGTTTGACGTGTATAATTATCCCTATGATTGGTTTCAATACAAAAACATTAAAAAGACAATATAGCAGAATGACGTCTTCAGCTTTTGTTGATGTCGTTAATCTGTAACTATTTGTTTTCTTATACAACGACTACTTTTGAAAGGCCATTTTGATATCTATCTATTCTTGTATGATTCCTTCTAATTACTTCTTGAAGTTGGTTTCACTAGCCTTGTAATGTTGGATTTGTTAAATACAATAATTTTGTGTGTTAACAAGTAATACATATAGATATATAAATCATAGATGATGTCTTTTCAGCACGAGTCAATTGCTGAATTTCCTTCAAAGTTTTTCTACGATGGCCATTTGACAGTTGGCAAGGATGATCAAACGAAAGCTTCCGCGCTGAAGTTCTGGCCCAATGACAGACGTAAACCTCTTGCATTTGTTCATGTGATGGGTGTTGAACAGGCAATGACTGTTCTAACTGCTAAAGGAAATGAACACTCGCAAACTAATGCAAAAGAAGTGGACGCCGCGGTATGTTACATGCCACTAACACTACTTCTCTTCACTGTGTGCTCATTTAATCCCAATTTGGACATTGATTTAATAACGTTAAGCAAAGGATACAATCTAAGACTTATGCAATACCATAATATTGACACTTCTTTGCATCAATAAATTGCTGTTTAAAAGTTGAATAACGTTTTATTCTTTTTTGTGATTATTATATGCATGGAGGCTCAGGCCAATCACTTGAACACTAGTAGCACTTCCATACAATTTTTTAACAAATATGGATCTGCAATTTTGAACTTCATTAATTGCTTCAGGTTCACTTACACTCTGGCAAAATAGCCCCATCAAAATTGCAATGAAGAGGATATCCCTGACAAAATCTAGACTATTGCATTTCCTCTATAGCCCATCTTCTGTGGCCTCCTGAACATCTTCTGGTGTTGTTGTCCAAGTAACTGTGGTTATGGAATGCGGTTCTACTTAGAAGTGACCCTCGGCTGGTACACCCTTTTCGTTTTTTTTGTTGCAGAGCTACAAGTGTTGGGGGATGTTCCTATTGCCAAGCTTCAAATTGCAGTTGAATTTAATGTCATTTGCCTTCCTCTTCAGTGATCATTCTTGTCTACTTAGTGTTTAGCAAGACTCTGCTATTTACAACTTATGAATTATGTTTTAGCTGGTTTACGCAATCGTAATGTGCATGAAATTTGTATTTACATATGAATAATTTATATTTATCAATGAATAATGCAATATGTGACAAGATTTTTGTGTGTTGTAGGTTCGCACTGCTAGTCTTTTGGTTCGCCGTTTTCATGTTCTTCCACAATGTGTTGCCGTACTTTCACTGTATCATGCTCAGTGCTTGGAGATTGAGAATGAGTTATTGAAACGAGGAGAGAAGGATATAACTGTTTCAACTGTTGCAGCTGCACAGGGTAAAGCAATCAGATGGCAGCCTCATTACAGATTAACTAAATTAACTTAATGCCTTAGCTCAGTTAATGTGTTCTATAATACATTTATTTAGTTACAAGGGGACTTAATATAGCACCATTTCAGGAAAAGACTCAGATGTGCTTCTTGTGTCAGCCTAAATGATATCGAATGTATGTAAATAAGAACAAACCTGGTTTAGCTTTGTTTGCGTAGAGTCGACCTGTTGCCATTTGTTGTATGGGAAGCACTTTCTTCATTTACTCAAATCATTTCAGGTAATTTGACTCAGTTCTTTGAAAATATCTACAAATTGGTTGTAATGTATTTTACCTTGTCAGGTATTTTTCTGCTAACAATTTTGTAGGTAGTGAGTGGGATTTTGTGATACTGTCAACTGTTCGTTCTCTGCCAAAGGCTTCAATAGAACAGAAGCCTTCAAAGGGCTGGAAAAACAGGCATCTCGGATTATTAACTGATGCTCAACAAACGAACATTGCTTTAACTAGAGCAAGAAAGGGGCTTATAATCATTGGTATGTCTAAGTTCTCCATTTACATAATATATGTTGTTTTTGCCAGGCATTGCGTACTGCTTGGACCATAGTATCGCAGCGTTAGTTGTCTCATTTCTAAGTTTAGTTCAATTAGTCCCATTCCTAGCTTACACAGACTGGCAGAAGGATGGAAAAATTACATGAAGCTAACTTTTAGTTTATGTAACACATTTACTGAACTGAAGCTTTTGTCTGCATTTGATATTTTAAAATTTGTTTCTAAACTTATTTTGTACGCTATTAGTATTTGGATTTGGCCGATTAGTTGGTCCAATTCTTCATATTCAAACGTTTTCAGTTTTTTTATGATAATACAATACAGAGCTCATTAGATTAGATGAGATTTAAATATGGTAATGCTATTTGCTTTTTATTTCAGGTAATAAGTATCTTCTTTATGCTGACAAAATTTGGAAGAAACTTTTGCATCATTATGAAGCTGAAAAGAAAATCATCGATGTGGCTGAATTCATGGCATAGCAAGATGTGTTGGCAAAATGCTTTTATGAGAAATTGACATCAGAGAGGAAATTGTTTTCCATTCTGCTCTAATGCATTGTTACTTTCAAAAGCAACAAAACGGCATGATGTTATAATATGACTGTTATGTTGTCTCTGCACTTCTAAGAATCTATGACAAAACTTAATGATCGTGATTGCAATGTTCTGGTTGACCCTTTAACGATAAGTATGTACTGAAATGTATGGGAAACATAAGCAGCTGATCGCTAAAGGGTTAAATATTAACACAAACAAACGAATTCTCCAAGTGAAATGAAATCTGATGAAATCTGATTAATTGCCACGTCAGCAGAAGATATGCAGAGTTTTACTATCGTTATTATGGATGCTTTACTTTTCACGACTATATGAGCAGTTTATTTGTGGCTGTATTAGCAAACTGAATAATCAGTGGTTATTAGTTAATTATCTAGGAATTATCAGTGGTTTAATGCATATTCATTTATTTGTGATACATTTATAATCCAATTTGGAAAATTCCTGCGAATGCAACTTGCACATTTGCTTTCCCTGCTGCTGCTGCTGCTGCTGCTGCTGCTGCCGCCGCCGCCGCCGCTGCTGTTCATAAGATCATGTTTTCTTGTGTAGTTTACAGAGACAGCTTTATTAAATCTGTAACGAATTGTGTGCAAGTATCAATTGTTTGTATGTTGAATTCTGACTCATTTTTAAAATCATATTTTATTTTGAAACCCAGCTATAAGAGCAGAAAGTAATCTTTTAGAAACTGACAGCTTAAAATACTTGACTTGATGGAGAACACTTTTTGAGATACTATATTATTTTCATTTCAGTTTATTTTGTAGTGTTATGTGACAAATGGGACCCAGTTCAGTAATGTTGCATATATTTTGGAGACCTTCAATTAAATTTAGCTTGGAAAATTTTCATATTAGGGTGGCATGAATTAACATTTATATAGTGCCTTCAACGAATCTTTAAAATTGGTTATTATTGTGCATGAAATTTGTTGATTTATGCTATTTTCCATGATTCAAATTTCTGTGAAATTTTATGTTTTCTGATACTATTCCTTATCATTTTATTTCTTTCTGCACCTGGCATAGAGGTTATTTTTAACAGTTTATAAATACCTGTTTATAAATTAACTTTTCAAGTAAGCATTTGTGATGTATGCATTTGGTTAACCTTATGAATGCATTTGAGCACAATACAAACTTGTAATTTTACAGGTCAAGTTATCAAGTGTTTTCTTTTATTTAGTCACATCAGGTTTTCCGATTGAAAGGATAGTAGGACGCAAAAAATCATGCTTATTATCTTCAAGACAGTTTGCCAAGAATTGCGATATCATGGCAGTGTCTAAAGCTACAAGGATACCCAGACAGCCCCCACATAAGCCAACAGTTAGCTCTGGTGTTCAGCCACTGGAATGATGGATGGGTTGGCTGTCTGGGATGTGCTACCTTGGACAATGGACATTTGTTATTATAATACAATTAAATGGACTTGCTTAGCTTTCTTACTTCAGATGCATGTTCGTGGCGTTGTCGACGCCGTTTGATAGGCGGAAACAAATTCCTCGGCATCTGATGCCCAGGTTGTTCATCGACAGTGGCGTAGGCAGGATTTCCCCAAGGGAGGGTTAGTGTAGTCACTTTTGGGATAGTCATTTTCCACACTAGATCTACAATAAATTAGGGGGTCAATGAGCCAAGATTTTTTAAATTTTATCCTTTTTTGTACTGCAACAGTTTTTTGCGATATTACAAAATATAAATACTTTTTATTAAAATCGGCTAAGGCGCATAGCTAGTGATTTTTATAACAATGGACAAAAAAATTACAAACATATACTCAAGCTTTAAATTAGATACGATTATAAAATAGCCCTGCCTATGCAAGTCAATCTCAGATTTTCTTTCTTTAACATCTTAGTAGGCTAATATACTTCTTCTGATTATCAGCTTCTTCCGATGCCACTATAATGAATGCAAATACGTTGAGAGCCATTGCTTATAGAATGATCGCTTAGTTCTGTTAAATTCTATTCTTGCCCCAACATCTTCCAGCAAGAGATAAGAATGTTTAGTTAAACTTACCACAACACCTTCCAGTGAGAGATAACTTTGCTTACCGATTTTATAGTTGATCCACTATATACAATGCAGCAATTTGTATAATTTATCATTTATATTAAAACTGTTTTAAACTTCTGAACACTCAACTTGGTATAATGCGTCCAATGATCATGTCTAAGGATGAACTATATACATAAGTCTCTTTCCATCTCTTTATATATATATATATATATATATATATATATATATATATATATATATATATATATACATTATGTAAATATATACACGCACACCCATTTTGTATAGTTTATATATAGTACGTATAGGGTTATAACAGCTGTCTTATATCCCTGTCCTCTATCCGAAAATAATTGAATGATACTTGTCACATTATAGGCAAAGTTCTGCTTCATTTACACCCTGGTATACGGTATCGGGTATACATCAAATCTATGCCACAGCTGTTGCCTCTGTGTGGTCGGCGCGTATGCTGCACCCAGTGCACTATGAGTGTCTGTTATCCCTCTACGGTCCCAAATTTATCCCAATTTATATTCTGTAGGTTGCTGCTAAAAATATTTTCAACTATGCCAATGGGGGGGGTTTTAACCTCCCAAACCCCCCTTGCCTACGCCACTGGGCATCGAGATCGGTAGATAACCTGTCTGCTGAGCTCTCTGCAGAAATCGTCAGTTTTTGGTCTGTCCTTGGTGGAGGTGAATCAACCAGGCAGGCACTGCATACAGGAGGATAGCAAGTATCGTATTATTATTATTACTCTGAATTTTCTATGTGTGCACGGCTACACCGAGATGTGAATCTGAGATACAGATACTTCTTTACCAGAAGAAGATGCTGTTAGATATTTAAATACATGAAAGCCAAGAAAAATTTAAGTGTGTTTGAGTTGCTTTTTGAAGGAAGGAAATAAATTGAGCTGCAAAAAGTGGCAGTTGATTCTATTCCTTAGAATGCTTGCAAACCTATAGCTGTTCTGCATCATGGTTGACCTAAAAGACTGTTTGATTGCAAGCAACAAAGAGGGGTGTAAGAAGTGATTGAAGGCTGGGAGGTGTGCTGGTGATGGGACTTTTTAGGTCAAACAAGCCCATTAAGATAGTATTTCAAATTAAACAGGAAGCCAATGCAGCTGATAGAGCAGGACTGATCCGACTGAAGAGCTTGTTCGTAGTTGGACATGCAGCACTACGCGAGTACAGCTAAGGAGTTTTAATGTGTTGCAGCCTGTTGAATTCAAGGTCTGAGATACCCGCAGAAAGTAACTGAATTAGCTTAGTCAAGGTGAGTGTAGATAAGTGAACAGTCTATGGGTTGCCACATATGGTGTTAAGGCCCATCCACATAATATGTGGACGGGTCATAACACTTATTACGTACGAGGGGAGGGGGAACTTCGGCGATTTTGCGTACTGGTACATAATGGTGAGGGGAGGGTCCCTAAAATGTGTACGGACGCAGATATAACTATAATTATGAAGTCCACTGCACTCCATAGTATGGAATATTAAAAACAGAACTTGAAAGCCAATCACTGATTATATTGGAGAAATAAAATACTAACAACGCGCTGTTAGTATTTTATTTCTTCATAACAGTTAACAAATTTAAGCTGTGAAATGATGCTTAACAAAAATAAATTGTCTTTGGTAAAAAAATCAATGTCTTATAGATGTCTTTAGCTATTAAGTGGATTAGAGCTCAGAATCAGATAATCTCAGACGTAAGTACGCGTGGGGAGGGTCCACAAAATGTACGCAGCGCAACCTGGGACTAATATGGAAGGTGCAACAGAGGGGAAGGTGTCCGAAAATACGCTTTTTATTGTGTACGTAACATATAACATATTAGATAATAATTATGACTAACTGAAGAAAAAATTCGTTTTAGAATGCTTTCAGATAATAAGTTTCAACAAAGTATATAGGCCTAAATTAATTCAAAAATAATATACAGCTTCAACAAAGCAGTATATTACACAACCTTTACACCAGTGTACGCGCGTCCATTGAACCGTGTTATTAAGCGCACGTACATGAGATAGACTTCGATAAGAATTAATTAAGTATAATCCTCATAATTAGTATGAAATCCCATTTTAACGTTGGTAATCAATTTAATCTTACGTGGCAGAAGATCACATAGATTGGATGCTTAGATGGGGAAATGGTAACATTTCCACATCTAAGAATGAATTGACTATTATTAATAAGCTCACTGTGTTCTTGTTCGTAGTGTCTTGTTCCTTTTCGATACGCAGTATACTCGGCGCTAAATCCGAACCACGTTCCGAGCAGTTGTAGATTACGTCCTTTGTTTACTTACTGCACAAGGTTGTTGCTGTTGTGTTGGTAGGACTTATCACAGCAGGTAAATACTAATTAATTAATTTGGTTGTATGTTACTGTAGCAGCTCCCAGCCACTGAAGACGTGCGTTTACTCGTCGGTTTAGCATTCAATAATAGATCTGTCTTTTATATGAAGAATTAAATATCCTACATTAATACCCTCTGAAGAGGGCCAGGAAATCAGATTCGTTTCCGAATCAGGGTTTTTATTTATCTTCTGGACCTGCAATCACCGATTGGTGTAACACCAGAAGAGAATATCTAAAGTCTAACAAAACTTGACTTGTCAGATCTGTTATATGCTATCTTTTGGATCGTTTGCGGCCGCTCACCGTATTTTTAAACGCTTCGGCTACCCCAGAGTGGTAGAGAATAGAGCGTTGCGACCCGTTACAGAGAAACTCCCCGAAGTAAGTAAGTTGTAAGTGACAATTTTCACACATTATTAAGGAAATAATTAATTAAGTCTATATCCTGGATAGCGCCAAACCACCACATATATAGACCTAAATTTACACTTCCTAGTGTAGAGGCACATCACATAAGTGGGCAAGACTGAAGATTTTACCCCTAGCCCCAAACGTTACCAAATGATACCTGAGACTCTTCGCTTTCATGCACGATCAACCGTTATTGACGCTAACGATCTGCCAATTTTATACAATTTTTTTATTTTTTAAAAACTCATTGAAAAAACACTCGCTGCCACCATGTTTACGCGATCACTGATCACGCAGGAGTAAAGAAACCCTTCTTTAGCGACATCTATCCATTCATATAAACGTCACATCGAATTAGTTGGACCGATTATGCCACACATGTAATTGATGCCTGTATATATTTATATATCACAATAACAATTGCCACACTCCACAATGCATTTAATTCGTTGTGCATATTATGGGTTTCTTGGGTTTCAATTTTTTAGGCAAAAAAAGGCATTTCTTTCGTCTGAAGCCTTTCAGTTGTGAAAAATGCGCTTACTCATTAAATAAAAAGCACAAGAACAAGATCGGTATAAATTTTGAAATGATTTAATTAAAATGTTCTATTTGTAACTATTTGTGAGCGTAATATTTGCCAAACCGAATACTTCCGAATAGTCCCAAAAAACAGAATATTCGACCGAGGTGAATGAATCTGATTGTGATTTCCAACTCGACAGATATACGGTAACATCAACCATACACTAACTTAATTTGGCATTGGCACTTCTTGTTTGCTTTTATCTGTTGCGTCCCTATATCACTGGGCAATGGAGCCTTTTTCTTTCTGAACTCACTTAGGTGTACATTATGATTGTAGCGCATATCTGGCATTTGTTCTTTCTCCGGTTGCATTGAGGCTGGGTTTTAGATGCTGGTAATTAATTAATACATATGACTAAGTTTCTGAATTGAAAAAGCCACCTACTACTAAAGATAACACAACTACACTAGTTTATTTGTCTTTTACAAGACATATATGTATAGTATAAGAACAACTGATTTTGAAATGTACCTATCATGTAGAATTTATTGAAATGCCTATTTTAAGGATTTCCTCTCAAATTTTTTATCTGTCTGTACATTGTTCACAAGATCAGCTGTTTTGTATTATCCATGCAAGTCTGGCCATAAACTCAGGGCAGGCTGCACAGCGTGCCATGGAAATCTAAGAGTTAAGCAGGCATAGGCATGCTTAGTCAGGATGGATGCTGGCAGGACAGGCCTTAAAGTTTAAAGGCATTGATATCGATATATACGTGTATGTTGATGCACATGTTCTACAGGCAGAGGTGTCATTTTGTGTGTACTTGACAATTAGCATTTATAATTTACAAGGTGATTTGTTATGGCAGAAATGTTGCAATGTCAGCCCAAATGCATTCCATTAATGATGTCATGCAATTTTGGATGAATTTGGACCCCTCCCCTTTGCCACGCATCATCACAAAAGTCATAATGCGCTCAAATATGACGTCTCAAGGCTCTGACCTCACCCCTCCCTGAAAAAATTCAATGTCTAGAATGTTATATGCAAGTTTTCTTATAATTATCAAAAAGTAAATATAACTATACAAATACTTAAAACTATATAGTATAACAAAGAAAAATGGAGAAAGTATAATTGTTACACTGATTATGCATTCCAGAAGATGAATAGCTGTGGTAGAATCATTACATTTGAAAAGAAATGTTTGATAACAATAACTTGAAACAATGCAAACTTTGTGCTTCTCCATTCTCCTATGGAGTAACAGAATGCTCCTTCATGGAATAAATAAGGAGAGCTTGGATCTCATCATCCTGTTCGATGGATATTCCATTCAGATCCAGCCTTTCTTCGTCTGTCCTATCTACACTCTCTCCATTTTCTTTGTTTGCCATGACAACCATTAGTTCACGCTGCCGACATGCAGCGACTCTCTGTGGCCTGATGCGTTTTTGACAAAATTAATTGATGCCTGCTTGTGTGTTACAAAATGGCTGCCTCACTTTCAAAACCCCCAAAATTGACACCAAACATAAAAGTAAACAAGCCAAGAATTAAGAAATGGATAATCATGATTAGTGTTATTAAATTGGGGTAGCAATCAATTACTGTTAATTAAGTGGAATTTGTTTTATTGAATGAAAGTTTTTTTTAAATAGCACATATTGATGTTTGATGTGGATGTGTTTGTTGTCCAGTATTGAATAATAGACAATTGACACAGGTAGCTATCTCACAGATGAAACAGTGCTGCTTAAAGAAACAAAAACATTTTTAGTTGTTTCTGTCGTAAAAAATTTTAGTGTGATATTCTGCCATCCCTCTTGTCGTTTAGCCAGCGGCATTTATTTCATATGGCTCTGTAACACTTTGTCTCTGTCTGACTGTCTCTCTCTTATTTTCTGGCAATGTCTGTTTGTTCTTCACACAATATCTCTGATCAACCCCTCTGACTTGACATAGCACTTGTGAATTGCAGATACAATGAAGATACCTCCGCTCACAGAGATGGAGCCTCTGCCTCCAGTTCCTTCTTGTAGTCGAGATTTGGGGTTGGATGAAATCTCAGATAATGATTCAGACTTTGAGCAACAAATACCCTCTTCATCAGGCAGAAATGTCACCAAATTAGACGATGACTCTCTTCTGGACAACGAGATACAAGAAGAGGTACATGAGTTGTTCACTGACCGTTGTTAATTTGATCTTATGATGTTCTGTCAATAAAGGGTTGCATAGGTGCATGGAAGTGAGTGGCTATTCACTTGTTTTAGGGCTTTTATCTAGTATTCTAAGATTCTGTACATTTTTTCATCAGCTGTTTCGTTGCAGCTTTTGGAATTGCGCTTTTGAGCATTACGAAAATAAACAACAAATTTTCAGTTACCTATATTTATTTATTGATTCATTTTCATTCATCATGAAAATTTGTGTAGTACTTCTTCAATGATACTACACAGAGGTGCTCCCAATCGCAGCACAGACAAACTTCTCAAGATAGGAGTTCTGAATGCCTGATAAAGGGTTCTAAGAAGTGAGCAGAGTGGCGAGGGTGGGAGGCCATTCCAAGTCGAGGGCCTACCATCGAGAAGACTCTGCCTGGTGGAGTGTGATCAAGAGGAACATAGTGGAGGAGTGAGAGCCCTTGGACACCAAGGACTGAGCAACAGAGCTTGACAAGGAAGGTAGACAGGCAGTAATAGACTGAGTTGAGAGCTATCATATGCTCGATTTGATGTTGCATGATGAAACAGCAAAACATGAATCAGTTTCATGATGAAGCAGACATACATGTATATTGTATACTGTATCTTATGTATTTTAAGCTATTGATGTATATAAATCACTGCATTAAAAGATGGCTGCATTTTATGAAATTTAAGGGCTAACACAAAATCACAGCATAAAGTGACCAGCCCTAGTCAAGTTGAGCCTTGACATAGGAGTGAACATGGGTTGCAGTGAGAGTAAGCAATCGGGTGCTGGTAGCAGTTGCCACATATACGGTGGATGGGAGAAGCAAAAAAAAGTGTAACTCATAGATCATGGACAGTAACAGAGAAGGATATATAAGGGAAATTGGCAGCAATAGTGGCGAGTTCTAGCTCAATGAACTGCTAATGGATGCCAAGCCAGATGTATTGAATTTTTGTTGGATTAAGTCGTAGATTTTGAATTGATGACATCCAGTCCACCAGGGCTCCCGCCAATGGCCAGGGTCATTGCTTGAATGGCAGCAATGGCCAAGTTTAGATAGCAGGCAGTGCAGGTAGGCCTGGAATAATTTGTAATGTCACTAGTATCAGAAATGATTTAAAACGAGTAAACAGCAATAGCAATGGTGGCGAATATGACCAAGTAAAATAATGTTTTATGATAGGTTCAGCCACTATTTGAAATACTATTGCTGTTGTCATTAATTATGGTTCCCGTTCATTTCGTCACAGATCATTTTTTCGCATTTTTAAAACCACACTAACCCTAACCCCAACGACCCTAACCGACCTTCACGATGCTTAAACTGATCCTAGCCGATTTGCGACGAAATGAATTGTGATGAAATGAACAGTCACTATTAATTATGGCCTAGTGGCTTGCTAAAGCTTATTAACATTATTTTACTTGGTCATATTTGCCACCATTGTTTACTTGTTTGAAATTATTTTCAAAACTTGTGACATTACGACTGCACAAATTCAGCAGTACAACATACACTGCAGCGTAGTCATGGCTCATTTGCTATAAGGCATCGACCATGTTGTTCTAGCCAATCATATTACACAATTGGAGTGATCAGACAGCTGCAGCTATTACTCATTAGGTCATGAAACATGTTACACATTCGCCGCTGCCCCAAGTCTGAGTAAATTAGCAAGTTAAATGGGGAATGGCCTTGCCCGAAGTTTGGCTAATTGTCTTTGACTCTGATTCATCGAGCAATGGTGCAATACGGTCAGCTTGATGTGCCTTGGTCCTAGGTAAAACCTTAAACTGCATCTGATGATGATGTCAGGGGCGAGCGACCATGGAGAGGGATCGATGGATCACTTTAAATGGGGGCTTAACAGAGGTTAAAGATTATTTTTTGTGAAAGTGCCTTTTATCAATTTGGCATTGTAGCTGATTGTGGTCAATGACATTGTTGTCTATATTACTATAAGTTTGTTCAAGTTTGTGGTTTATATTGCAGAATGATCAAGATGGCCCTTCAACTTCTGAGCAAACGGGTCGCAATGCAGAACCAAGTCATTTTGCTATACTGGCTAAAGCAGAAGAGCTTGCGAAGCGTATATGGGCAGCTGGGTGGCTTGTTGTCCATCACAACCACCTCCCAAAATGGCTGAGGGATAACGATTTTCTCGTTAAAGGACACAGGCCACCAATGAATTCTTTCTGGAAATGCTTCAAATCTGTTTTTAGAGTTCACACTGAAACTGGCAACATATGGACGCATTTGTTAGGTAAGTACATCGCGTGTTATAAATTCTGTTTGACGTAGGTTGAGCTCATAAAATCTGAAAAAATCCATCTTTTTTAGTTATCTAATATGTGATGATGGTATCCATGATGCTGGGCCTTCAACAAGAACTATATATCGTTGACAGGCAGTTTGTAGTCACACAGAGATTTGCTAGTAGTTGGAATCAACGGTGATGTTGTAGAGCAGCATCAATGCATTGAGAAGACAATTAAATACTTTTGAATATGAATGCTGTGTGTGGCATATAGCTAATACTTGGAGGTTGGCTTCAAAGTGCAATACTGGAAAGATTTGAATTGATATATTGGACCTTTTTACCCTCTTTTTCTTTAATGTGGCTTGTGTAAAGTTTGTCGCGGTCTAACAGGACCTCCGTTTGACATCTATCAACTCTTTTCCAGGTATGTTCCCGTCAGCATAGATAGCTGAAATTTTGCACACATTTCACGCTTGCATCAAATTTTGACGGACATAACTGAAAAATTTATAAAGATATCTCTCAAAACGTACCAAAAATGTTACCATCTTTGATTTAAGTTGGCTTGTGTAAAGTTTGTGACGGTCGGTCGGTCGGATCGTCAACTCTTTCAACTCTGTCAACTCTTTCAACCCTTTTTCAGGTATTTCGGGAATCTACCAGATAAAAGAGGGTTCCGAAAAACCCATTTTTTATTCTATTCTCATCTATTCTATTCTATTCTATTTACGGATTTATAATTTTATAATTTTGATTTTATTTTTACTTTAACTTGTTCAGATTTGGAATTGTAGGGATAGCATTATAGCATCCAAAAGTGTTTCCGAATGAAGAGATGGACACAAATCGCAATAGCTGGAAATTGTGATTTTTATCCATGTGACTCTGATCTGTTGTAGCTGGTAAAAACTCAACCTGCAGGAAAGTTGATTTGCTCCTCCTCTGTAGAAAGTTTCTCATCCTAAAGCACTTATGGGTCCTGAATGGCATTTTATATTTCCTAGCTTTAAAATCATTAATTAGTGTCTCAGTGACCATAATAGCCTGATAAATTGTGAACTTTAACAATGTTGTAATCTGTGTTAGCCCAACAGGTGAAGTGCTGATAATTATTCTAGATATTAAATTTTTCAATGTTGTTTTTTCTGTAGGCTGTATTGCGTTCACTGCTGTCGCACTGTATTTCAACAGTCGTCCATCTTTAGAAATACAGTGGCAAGAGAAATTAGTCTTCTCAGCTTTTTTTGTTGGAGCAATTTTGTGTCTATTTTTCTCGTGGATGTTCCATACAGTTTACTGTCACTCAGAAAAAGTCGGAAGGTTTTTCAACAAGTAAGTTATTACTGAAAGCAGAGCTGCTGTTTGCTTAACAAAAAAACAACATTTCTTATGAATCATCTTCGAGTTTACAGCCATCAACATGAGTATGCTTGTTAATAGCTGCGTTTTGCAACACTTCTCAGACTCTGCCAATGCTGTGTGCAACTGAAATGTTCCAATTATTTGATTTAGCTCTTCCATTGTATTTATTGTCTTTCTTTGAGATACTTTAAACATGCTATATTCAGTGTCTTGATGCATGCTATAAAACATACATTCATGCATACATAGATAACAATATTGACATATGCCATGGGTACGTGTGTGTGTGTGTGATAATTTACTTTGTTCTTACAGATTGGATTACTGTGGCATAGCAATGCTTACAATGGGTTCATTTGTCCCTTGGCTCTACTACAGTTTCTACTGTCGTGTGATACCTATGATCATATACCTTGTTCTTATTTTTATCCTTGGGACTACATGTATTGTGGTTTCTATGTGGGATAAGTTTGCACAGCCTAAATTTCGCCCTGTCAGAGCAGGTAACAAACATGTTTTGTCTCATCTGTAATTTTGATCTTGTAATTTACATCATGATATGTCACAACTTGCAATTTTACATCTTATAAACTGATTATTATGTTATCAACAATTAGATATTGTGTTAGCAGTGTCTAATGGTATTAACTATTCTGTCTCTTAAGAGGAAATGTGGGTAATCAGCCATATTCAGAATATGTTGTGGTGCCATGTGTTCATGTCCTGGGGCATCCATCCTACTTGGGACGTTGTTCCAATGTCTTTTCTACTGTTTGGTTTATGTAGCTCTTGGTTTGCCAACTCTTTGTCTGCCTCTTTAAATCTTCATCTGTGGTAGCAGTGGAAGTATCCTATGGTTCCCCTCTGGTAGTGTTCATATGACATCGAAAAATGGGGCTTGTGTTCTGGGTCAGATGTCAGAAATTGTTACTGTTGTGATCTATTTATTCCTGGCATTGTGTCAACATTTGATGGGTTCGCTATTGTTATCATCATCACAGCAACAGAGAAATGGCATACCGAAGCTGCAGATGATAGCAGAGGATTATTTTTATTATTATTATTATTGTTGTTGCCATTAATTAGCTACTTATGTAGTCTCATGCACAAGTCATCAACCAATGGTTCACAAAACCAAAACCACTGGTGGTGTCAAAATTTAGACAAAATGTGATCCAGTCCCTGAGTTTATTTTCAGCAGTTACTTAAAGGCACATCAGCATGTAAATACTTTAAGAGAGCATGAAATAGTTGTGTTACTATCGTCCCATGCGGCAGATAAAATGGTGGCTGATAGTTGACTCATTGCTATTTGCTAATGGTTATGATTTGTAAAAGTACATGTTCCTACCAGACAATTTATAACTCATGCACATTCTATACGAAAAGTTTAAAAGTTACCTGCACTGACTTGATTAGACAGTCACATATGCAAAATAATGGAATGGAATAAGCTACCATATATACTCGCGTATAAGTCGATTCACGTATAAGTCGAAGTTTATTTTTTTGACAAAAATAACATCCAAAATCGACGACTCGCATATAAGTCGAATCCATAAACTCAAAACGAGTGATTACGAAATTTTGTGTGATTAGAAAATTTTCCCTAATATACAAAATCTAATAAACTTGTGTTTGAAAATCATAAAAAATAATATAAACAACCAATAAGTGAATACAAATGGATGTCTTCCGTTCACTGCCTCCGGTTTGTGTAAGAAATTTAGTAAGTAAGGGAGACATCTCTTGTCTGGCATTTGAATTTCCATGCAGTGCAGCATATTCAACAATTTTCAACTTGAAACTAGTTTTGTAGGAGGCCCGCTTTTTCTTCAAATTGCTCAATGTGTTAAGTATCTGTAAATATTCATCTGCACTAAACTCAAAACTTAAGTTTTCTAATAGAATACTATGTTACAAGTATATATGGAAAAAAGTATTGCAATAGCAATACCAATACTTCCTAATTAAAAGTATCACGATACCAATACTATTTCTGAAAAGTATTGCAATACCAATACTTTTACCAATACTGTTCAATATGCTTGCTTAATTCGATCTCAGCATACATTATAATTCATGCACCGATAATTATAGAAAATTTCCCAAGGAATCGCTTGAGCCACTCACAAGGAATGTAGATACGAGGAATGGTTACTCATTAAATTTCCCTGTACACGCTTTTCTCTAAAACACAGATGTCGCTCCAATCTAACGGCTTTTTTTGTATTTTGGTGACATACTCGGTAGTCATTCGTAAAGGTTGATGAATCAGCTAGTTATTTTGAAAGGATCGAAAATTTGTGGCTTCTGAATATCGCCCAATAACTGTTGACAGGAAGGAATGTGGGAACTTTCTAGTCCTGTGCATATATTGGTCCTTGGGCTAATCAGAATGTTTTTGAAGTAGCCTTCAGGCAAGCTGTTCGAACACAATGCTCTGATATTGTACTTACAATCTTCCCGTTTCATCAGTCCTATTCATTTTTAAGATCAATTAAATTCGAAAGCACTCTAAAATTAATTAGGCAAGCCACTTCTACCAGTGAACGCAAAAGGACATAGGCCTACTTCGGTCATTTTTTTATTTAGGCGTATAAAATATGCCATCTGTTCGCACCAATATATTTATATGGCCGAAAGAGGCTATATAATTATAGGCCCAAACTCATTAAAGCGCAACGATTGACTTTGCATATTTCTTGAGAAACTGTATAAAAATTTCAGTGAGAAAAAGTATTGGTATTGAGTATCGCTGATAGGCTAAAATTAGGTATCGCGATACACAAGCGATACCAGCAAAATAAAACTATCGTGATACTCGCTGCGATACTGACAAAAGTATCACAAAGTATAGCGATACTTTATCGCGATATTAACAGCCCTGAAGTATATAATAAACTTATTTTAAAAAAATGACCAGATAACTAGGGGTTAAGTTTTGAGTTCGTTTTCGTAACGTGTGTGCATTTGGTCATCCGAAAATATTCAGTCTATTTCGCGTCTCGCATATAAATCGAATACTGCAGACTGCAACAGCAGCAATGGCATCAAATAACAAGATCTTGTTTAAGGTCTTGATCTTTCTTCACCGATTAACAGACCAACTGGTCAACTGCCCCAGCAGCCTTTGGCAGATTGTGTGAAGCATAGCTGGCAATTAAACAGGTGTGTACGCAAACAACCATCCATCCATTCTGATGACTGAATCTGCCGCTGTAACTGGCACGCATCGACTTCCACTTCAGAGCTTCACATGCGACAGACAATTTCTGAAGTACTAAACCGTGGAGCGTGATTTAGACCAACTTAATGTATTGTACTCCTTTGGTTGGGTTTTGGATATTGATTTAAAACCCGGGTGTGACCTTCAAACGGGTGCCCCGGTATTCGAGGGTCCTTTGGCAACCATAACCCTATTGTGTTCAGCATGCAAAGGAAATGCAGAATGAATAAGGACAGCGGAAATATTTGTTAATTATTCGCCAGTTTTGAACATTTCGGAAAATATTATTGTACTTCATGTGATGTCGTGTATTATTATTTAAGTAGGCTTCCTTCTTAGCATGATTTAAATAAACTAAATGAAAATAGCTTTTCAATTTTCTGTCTGCATAACCACTTTATTCTTATGCTGGCAATTGTTTATTTCAGGAGTATTCATAGGCCTTGGATTGAGTGGTGTTATTCCGGCTATGCATTGTGTTATAACTGATGGGTTTTGGTCTGCCATCTATGATTCAGCTCTTGGCTGGCTCTCTCTCATGGCCGTACTATACATTGTTGGTGCAGTTATTTATGCAGTGCGCATACCAGAGCGCATTTGGCCGGGAAGATTCGACATCTGGGTGAGTGTTCTTCTCAGATTTTTGTTTGCATAACCTGGTTGAAAACAGATTCCAGCTATAAAGTGTAATGGATACTTATTTCAGCAATACATGTCATCTATCTGTGTGAACTGTATGGGCAGTTCAAAATGGGTCTTTGTACATGCTGTCCAAGACTTAATTTCGCTGAAAACATAGATCCTAATCTAAACATAATTGGTAGTATATGGCTAGATGACACACGTACAAATATCCAGACTGAATTAGCCAGGCATTCAGAATCTTCTTGTGAACATTTGAAACCACTTCAATGACCTTAACATATAGTAACTGTCCCAAATTGATGATATTCTGGACAGTGACTTATTTTTGAAATAGTTTATATACTCATTGCTGTCCAAGTGGTTTGTAGTAAAGTTATTTATGTTCATATTTTGGTGAGGTTCCCAAATTAAATGGAATCTCTGAATGGCTCTGGCAAAGTGAGCTATGATTAGTCAATTTCTAATCTAATCACTTGCAACGGATGTTTTGTATTTCACACCTGTGGTGGTAATATTGAATTACAGTTAATGACCCTAGCCACAACCAATTCAGACACATATGAATGTAATATAATTGAAAATTTATATAGCACCACTCGATATCAGAGGCACTCATGACTCAACACATAGCTAAGTGGAGAACAGGAAAGTCTTTTGGAACCTCCAAAGGCAGCAGAGGGAAGAGAGAGCAGCTCCTCCCAAAGAGGAAGGGGAGGTTGTTCTAGCTGGTGGGACCCACGTAGGCGAAGCTCCTGGATTGGGCCGTGACAGAGTGCATGCGGGAACTACCACGCGGGCAGAGAAACGAAGGGAAGCCCAGTGCAGAATAGAGGAGACCCTAACAAAGAGGGCCAGAAGGTAGGTGGGGAGCTTCGCCTACGTGGGTCCGTCCCTCTGCTGCCTTTGGAGACACCTAAATCATTGTAATAAATGAAGGAATTAATGAATCAGTGTACAATCAGCTTTACACACTAATCTGTATGGTATTCCAACAATACTCTGCATTACATTACTATGCCATCAATGATGACAAGGTGATTCTATAAAAGATAATTCTTCAAAATTCTATTTTTCTCACATATTTTTCAAACATTTGAATATCTAGCTGTATTGTCATATTATGGCAGCTGACTAATCGCTCCTCTGAATTTCTTGGTTCCTGATTTCATACCTTGGTTAGAAAAAATAATACCAATAGTAATATTGTACAATAATGATATTGTACAATAAAGTAATAATAATAAAAGCCATTAAAATAAAAAAATGTATGAATAATGATTCTGTCTTTGCAAGTAAATATTTTGTTTTGTTTTACACAGTGCCAAAGTCATCAGATTTTCCACATGTTTGTGCTGGCAGCTGCATTTGTTCATTTCCATGGTGTGTCTCAAATAGCGGCAAATCGTCTGACTCTTGGCGACTGTGTCTATGGTCAACCTCAGACATACTGAACCTCGGATATATACTGAACGTATCAATGCCTGTGATGCAAATTTTGTATAGTAACTCTAAATCATCAATTTGTTTGTGACAATTGGTTCTCTTAAATGTTATTTTTGCTTATAGACTAGAGTGGCCAGAATTTATATCTGGCACATGTCCAGTTGTAGGCCATGAATGTAACTACTTTGCTAAGAGATATTATGTATACATTAACGCTTATTCAGTTTTATTGCCATAATAGTTAACACTTGAGCTTTCCAAAGAGAATGTTATTGTCTTAGGCTGGTTTTTCTTAACAGTTCCTTGCAATTGCGTATGTATCTACGTGCTTAGAATTAAAATTATTAAGTGCAGCACTAGTGAGGCTGTTATTTACTACAGTACTGTGTGAAGCTAATTTTATTTTGGACGAAACATTGACCTGGATAACAGCAGATCAGTTTAGAGCAGTTATTGTGCTACTTTCTATCAATTATGTGTATGCATTTAGATGTAAATTAATTCAGTTAGGATTCAGTTTATATTCTATTATGTTTTTATAAAAGAGGAGACCTTGTGACATGGACATTGTACTCTAAACAATAACCATAGCAATAATAATAATGTTAATTTTGTTGTAATAAATTATATTAATTTTTCTAGTCCTCTTACACTGCATTATGCTCTCTTTCTCTCTACCACTGCCTGTCCTGCCTCGCCTCCCATTCTCTTTTGCTCTCTCCCTGTTCTTTTTATCCAACTATTCTTTCCTCTATTTTTTCCTTCTGCCCCTAGCTCTTCCAGCCTTTTACCCTTCCATACCTTCTTGTCTTTCTATCTGACCTACATCTACCTCTTTTTAAGTCTCCATCCCTCCCTTCTTCTCCTTGACTCAGTCTGATGGCTCCATTGCTTCCCTTCTTCTCCTTGACTAAGTCTGATGGCTCCATTGCTTCCCTTCTTCTCCTTGACTCAGTCTGATGGCTCCATTGCTTCCCTTCTTCTCCTTGACTCAGTCTGATGGCTCCATTGCTTCCCTTCTTCTCCTTGACTAAGTCTGATGGCTCCATTGCTTCCCTTCTTCTCCTTAACTATGTCTGATGGCTCCATTGCTTCCCTTCTTCTCCTTGACTCAGTCTGATGGCTCCATTGCTTCTCTTCTTCTCCTTGACTAAGTCTGATGGCTCCATTGCTTCCCTTCTTCTCCTTAACTATGTCTGATGGCTCCATTGCTTCCCTTCTTCTCCTTGACTCAGTCTGATGGCTCCATTGCTTCCCTTCTTCTCCTTGACTCAGTCTGATGGCTCCATTGCTTCCCTTCTTCTCCTTAACTATGTCTGATGGCTCCATTGCATCCCTTCTTCTCCTTGACTCAGTCTGATGGCTCCATTGCTTCCCTTCTTCTCCTTGACTCAGTCTGATGGCTCCATTGCTTCCCTTCTTCTCCTTAACTCAGTCTGATGGCTCCATTGCTTCCCTTCTTCTCCTTGACTCAGTCTGATGGCTCCATTGCTTCTCTTCTTCTCCTTGACTCAGTCTGATGGCTCCATTGCTTCCCTTCTTCTCCTTAACTATGTCTGATGGCTCCATTGCATCCCTTCTTCTCCTTGACTCAGTCTGATGGCTCCATTGCTTCCCTTCTTCTCCTTGACTCAGTCTGATGGCTCCATTGCTTCCCTTCTTCTCCTTGACTAAGTCTGATGGCTCCATTGCTTCCCTTCTTCTCCTTGACTAAGTCTGATGGCTCCATTGCTTCCCTTCTTCTCCTTAACTATGTCTGATGGCTCCATTGCTTCCCTTCTTCTCCTTGACTCAGTCTGATGGCTCCATTGCTTCCCTTCTTCTCCTTGACTCAGTCTGATGGCTCCATTGCTTCCCTTCTTCTCCTTAACTATGTCTGATGGCTCCATTGCATCCCTTCTTCTCCTTGACTAAGTCTGATGGCTCCATTGCTTCCCTTCTTCTCCTTGACTCAGTCTGATGGCTCCATTGCTTCCCTTCTTCTCCTTAACTCAGTATGATGGCTCCATTGCTTCCCTTCTTCTCCTTGACTCAGTCTGATGGCTCCATTGCTTCCCTTCTTCTCCTTAACTATGTCTGATGGCTCCATTGCTTCCCTTCTTCTCCTTAACTAAGTCTGATGGCTCCATTGGTTTCCCTTCTTCTCCTTGACTCAGTCTGATGGCTCCATTGCTTCCCTTCTTCTCCTTAACTCAGTCTGATGGCTCCATTGCTTCCCTTCTTCTCCTTAACTCAGTCTGATGGCTCCATCCCATCCCCTTCTTCTCATATAAACCGTGGGATAATATCAGATGGTCATTGCTATTGTGCGGAGTTAACCTAGGGACAAGAACTAGGTAGCCTACCTCAGGTTAATAATAATGTTGTATTGAGAAAACATGGACAAATGCTAACATAAGTGCTGTGATGTAATTTAATGTAATCAGGCATTTTATATAGCGCCGCTCAGATCAGCAATTAAAGGGCGTCTGTACTTGGGAAGAGAACAGAAAAGTCTTAAAGCGTCTCCAAAACTGACAAGGTGAGAGGGTCAGTAATTCAAGGCGCAGGAACAGGAAGACAGTTGAAAGCTGAGTGATATTGGATACCATGTAGTTAATCGTAATCTTTATCTATAAATTTCTAATGAGCTACTCGAAAATAGAACACCAGCGTATTCAAGAGCGTTTTGTCAAGTCGGAGGTTGTTCGAACTTCCGAAGGGGTCAAAGTCCGGTTCCGGATGGTCTCAAGGAAAGTGTTGTTTAGGCCAAGAATTGGAAGGTATATACCAACGACCACATACATACATACATACACACACACACACACACACACACACACATACACACACACACACATATATATATATATATGTATATATATATATAATCATAGCTTATATACTATTCATTTTGTGAGGTGACAAATCACAAAGAACATCCAGCTAACACAGATGGATGACCAGAATCATAGTTAAAATTATTGCCCAATGCCTAACTTTGCTTAGCGTTTTAGGATTCTCGATTTAACGATTATTAATTCTCAGATTAGCGATTAGGGCCTTCGAATTTATTATTACTTTATTCTCGTTTGTTGCTTGTCCTGACGATCCATGGAACAAAGTTCAATTTCGAGCACGCTCTGAGCAACTCTGGAACACGCTTCCATCGATGTCAGTTGTTATTTTTTCGAATGTTGTATCTCGTGTTTGTGTTGTGTTGCAAACAAATTTTGCTTCGGTCGCTTCGAAGAAAGAGAAGCGTTTTCGGATAATTCTTGTTGGATGCTATTTACTTATGGTAAAGTAGTGATAGTGTTTTAATCGGTATAAAACTTAGACCATAGTTTAACCTGTATGGTAACTGTTGTAATACAGTAAAACATCGGTATATTTCGATCGGCATTAGAACTTCCGGTTATATAGAATTACAGTTTATGGCCCGGGCACAACCAATGCGAAAGGGCAGCATAGAGTGCCGGGCTTCTGGAGGGTCGTTTAGAGTCAGGTTTTGCGTCGTGAGGGTCGGTTAGGGCCACGCCTAGGCCAATAGGGTTAACGTCGTCATTAAAAATCATGGTACCCACCCCGCAGCAGATAGCAGCATGCTAACATTATACCGTTCGACGCACCCCGATACTGCACATTCGCTCAAACCTTTGTCGAGCTGTTGCATATTGAATTGTCGAACTGTTGCATATTGCACTTCTGGGTACACAGTTATGAAGCATAATTACATTATATAACATGGCAGTAAATTAGTAATATTGCGAAAGCACTTTTCGGTCCTCCTCGAACTTCTTGCAGTCAAATACAATAAGCTACATGGCCTTTATGTGGCTCTACGCTACTTACCTAATTGTAGCAGATTGATGAATTATTAACAGATGCTCAGTTTCCCTACTCGCTCGGGGTATGAGACGAAGACTGGTGCATATGTTATCTGTTTGGTGATATGGAAGGGGTCAGTCAACAGAAGCTAGTTGGTATCTATTTTCACTTTTGTACTTTGGCCTTTTTCATTTAATCAATCAATCAATATTCGATTTTTTGTGACCGAGACCTTTAAGATTTAGAAAGATGGGTTAACGAAAATGAGAGTGCATAGTGTAATTCTAGAATCTCCAAATTCAATTTTGTACTGGAGTTTGTTCCAGAGTTTGTTTTGGACCTGTACCAATATCACTTTTCCCTGATTATGCCGGTACAGAGTATTGCCGATTATTGAAATTGAAATTGCTGATACCGATTAAAGTAACTGATACCGATTACCGATTATTTCATTGTGTTTTCCAAGATTTCCGGTTGCATAAGATTGGCCTACTGCTACTACCTACAATTGTAGCACATATGAATTTTGCTGCTTGATGATTTTGACTGTGATGATACTGTTTGAGATTCAGATGATAGGCATTGCAGCCCAGAAACAAACACAGATGATATTCAACGTATTTGTAAATTGTGTAGATCTTGCATCAGAAGCAGCTCAGGTGCAATAGAGTACAATGAATCTCAGGATGCTGGCACATCATTCGCAAATGCTTCTGAATGAATGAATAAGCGTACATCTGATGCCTACACATGGACCTCCATCAGATGTTTCGTCTAGTGACGTTCCAGATATAAACGTCACTTTGGGACTGTCTGAACAATCACAGCCAATTTATATTCTCAAGGTGTTTCTGACGAATGTTGACATATGTTGGTTGAAACAAATCGATGTATGTTCCACAAATAATGGGTGAAAACTTGTGCATAAAACATAAGCATAGAACCAAGCAACAGAATGCATTGCTTTATGTTGCAAGTGCCAATGCACCTGAAATGTGCAAGTTTATTGCCATTCTTTTTTAAATGGCTGTTGTGAAAATGCAGACGATTGAAAACTATATGGACCAACTGGTCAAATGGTCCACAGTTGGCAACTCCACTCATCAACAGTAATATTGTCATGCAATCGCTTTGAGAAACTGATGGAGTATGACAAGTTCTTTTTCCATTCTTATTATGGAAACAAAGTATCCAAATTATTTATCACTAAATATCATATGAAACATCAATTTTTTTTCTGTATTTTGACTTTTCGGGGCAGTTATCTTGTATGTGGCGGTGACTGTGGTAAAGATACCTGTTACATATCCCTTGGGAACAATACAGCTGTCTCTGACTGGGTTGGAATAGACCAGTTCCACAAGCAAGTGATCAATTAGTTAAGAAGATGCATTTGTGAAACAGTTTTATTGCATGGAAGACTTTATTCCTTTGAGGAAGACTAATATAAATGTATTAAGGTTTTAAAGAAACCTTTTCATGATGAAATGTGCTTCAACAGAATAACTTCATGTCTGAAAATCCACGCCGTCTGTCAGCTATTGACCGAAATTCGTTGGTTGGTTCCTCGCATATGCTAGGGTCAGCCATTGGTGACTCTTGTAGCTTACTTTGTACTGTTTTGCTAAAATTGTTCTAACTGTCATGGAAATGACAATTAGCATCATGTAGGCTAGCGCAGAGTAGATTGCTTGACGAGGCGCTATATCAAGTTTCATTGATTCATATATAATTGACGCAACTTGTGACTTATACCAGAGATGGATGAACATCTAGTTCCCATTATGTAATCAGTTAGCTGTAACTTGATCCTTGCTCTAATTATAATTGATTAGCAATTATTTAGCTGTAATTTCTAATCAGTTTGATTTTTTTTATATTATTTCAGGAACAAGTTGACTGTGTTAAACTACTTTATTCAGAGGGGGAAAATGAAAGTTTAATAAATCTAATGAACATGCAGCCCCACGATATTGTATGCCAAAATGGAAAACCACGGGGTCGTTCATAAATGATGAAATGACGTCATGCACCTATGGGGAGAGGGGTCTAAGAAATGTGACATCACATCATCACACCAAACATCGAAGTGCATAACATAATTTAAGCATTTGACTCAGCCACTTGAGTATCAGTAATTGTTACCACAAGTTAACAGCACTAATTGTGATTATTGCATTCTTAATTTTTTGATTGTTTACATTTTGTGCTTTGGTTTATGGATGTTGAACATTTCGCCTTCTAGTAACTACTGTTGTTAGTTTGTGGTAGGATTCGGCAGCATGTGCAAATTATTGATATCCATCGAAAATGTTTGTAACAATAATAATAAAACACTTGATGAGTTGTTGTATTAATGATTTACATGTATTTTAGATTTTAGAAAGGTTGTGTTGTGCAGAATAAAGGATGTTTCCTAGGTCATTCAGTCCACCAGGTATGACTTTGCTTGTACATTTATCTTTGAAGATCTACTGTTCAGATGTACAAATATTAAATAAATCACTGTTGCATGCTTTCTTCTGAGTTTCACTCTTCTCCATGTCTTTTGCTCCTTTCCATAGCTCATTATTTACTAAAATAACAGTATGTATCATCCATGTGTTTATTTTAGTTTGTTGATGCAAACTTTGTGCAGAGCACCTCTCTAAGTATAACAGACAATGATGAATTCAATGATTGTTTGCATGACATAGTACCGCTTAAATCTATTGTTAGATCACTAAAGGAAGGTCCTCGGCTAAACTTTTTGACGAACCTGATGCAAATAGACCTCTCATTAATAATGACAATCTGGACCCTGATGACAACTACTTTACCTCTGCCATAAACACTTGTACCTATAATACTCCAGATTTAATTGCTTCCAGGAATTCACCCTCCTCAACTTTATTAAAACTAGCTCATATAAATTGTCGCAGTATCTCGAATAAATTGATAGACATAGAAAATCTGCTATCACTGTTGAAAATCGATATACTTGCGGTCACCGAGACCTGGTTGGACTCTGTCTCAGCATGTAATATCCACATCCAAGGATATCATTTTGAGTATAGATGTAGGGCAGAGGGCAAAGGTGGGGGAGTGGGATATTTTATTAGGGATACTATTAATCATAAAATTGTCCTTCTGCCCTGCTCACACCACAATACTTACGAATCACTGTTTATAAGGGTCCCCTCGTCTGATGGCTCTTACTTCCTTACTGGAGTTATATATAGGCCACCTGGTCTTGCCATGGACACCTTTATTGATGAATGGAACGAACTACTGATACACTCTGCAAACTAAAAAAAGGACACTTACATCCTAGGTGGTTTCAATATTGATCTACTCAAAACCCAGGAACATACATTGACCAACTCTTTTCTCGATCTCATGATTTCCTTTCACTTTCTCCCTGTAATTACTCAACCCACCCGGATCACATCTACAACTGCCTCTCTCATTGATAATTTATTCACTAATAGAATTTTTAATATTAAGGACTCTGCAATACTGATTGATGATATCTCAGATTACTTACCAATCATGGTATGGATTGAATCACAATGCCACAAAACGACTAACACATCATTGTTCGCGCCCTGCCGTCAAACTGATACAAATGCCAGAGAAAGCTTTAGAGAATTGGTAAGCCAGCTTGGCTGGTCTGAAGTAGTGGATCACTACAACCTTAATGACCCAACATCTACATATGATGTCTTCTTGTTGAAACTTAAAACAGTCTATGACAAAGCTTTTCCTTTTATTATTAAAAAATCTAACCCACCAAGGACCCTTTACCAACTATGGATGACTCCTGCTCTTTTGAAATCATGTAAAACTGAACTGTATACTAAATTTATCAAAAATTCCACACCTATGAATATAAAGATATCCATAAAATTTCGAAATAAATTTAAAACTGTACTGAAAAAAGTAGAGCAAAATTTTTATGCAATTGAATTTTCCAAATATAGCAATGATCTAAAACAAACCTGGAAAGTAATTAAAACCATCCTAAGACCTCATGATCACATTATTAAATGTATATCGCATAACGGGGTCGATATTGTAAATGGGGAATCACTACCTGACAAATTTAACACCTACTTTACCTATATGGCACAGGACCTGGTAGATAAAATTCCTCTGTATCCAAACTCTGTTGATACTTACTTGACTCCACCTTGTACTTCTTCTTTTGCTATATATCCAACCACACCTAATGAATTTATTGATCTGAGTCACTTGCTTAAAATTACTCATAGCTCAGGTCCCGATGACCTAGATCCTTGCCTAATTAATCCTATATTAAATCTTATAGTCTCACCACTAGCTGCCGTAATCAACTGCTCACTTTCAACTGGTATTGTTCCCAGTCGTCTAAAACTAGCAAAAGTCACTCCTATTCATAAACAAGGGTCCAAAGATGATATTGCTAATTACCGACCCATATCTATTCTACTATTCTACCTTTCATATCTAAACTTCTTGAAAAAGTGACATACATACGTCTATATGATTATGTTGATAAAATGGGTCTCCTCTATGCACTTCAGCATGGATTCCAGTCAGGTCATTCCACCTCTATGTCATTATTAAACCTACAGGATAGAATTTCTTCATCTATTGATCGTAATGAATACTCGGTTGGTCTCTTTATAGACCTCGCTAAAGCCTTTGATACAGTTAATCATAAACTTTTCCTAACTAAACTATCCAACTGAGGGATTTGAGGTGTTGCCCACTCTTGGTTTAATAGCTATCTGATGTTTAGGCGCCAGCAAGTGAGGTGCAATGGCTTTGCATCAACATTTAAAGTTATCAAATTTGGTGTGCCTCAAGGGTCAATTCTTGGCCTTTTACTGTTTTTACTTTTCATTAACGACCTTCGCAGTGCCTCTAAACTTCTCACATTTTTATTGTTTGCAAATGACACAAATATTTTTGCCTCTCATAAATCTCACAAGGAACTATTGGCACTCCTTAATCTTGAACTTATTAGCATAAATGATTGGTTCATGGTTAGTAAGCTTTCCCTAACTGTAGATAAAACCAATTATATCCTTTTTCGTTCTCACCGTAAATCGATACCTGCCGATCTGAGTCCACTTTTCATAAATAATAAGCCAATTCCTAAGGTATCCTCTGCTAAGTTTCTTGGTGTATATATCGACCAATTTCTTACCTGGATAGACCATATACAAAATATATCAATGAAAATAGCAAAAAATTTGGGTATTATATCTAAGATCACCTATTTAGTTAATAGAAAAATTCGTACTAATCTATATTATACATATTTGTCCCATTGTACCCTAATTTGTAATTGCCCTTCAAGATTAGCTAGGCTGATCATATTTCAGAAGAGAGCAATGCACCTAATTAACAGCTCAAATTACTCGTATCCAACGGATCTCATTTTCAAAGAAATTAAAATTTTAAAACTAAGCCAACTAGCTGCTCTCCAAATTGCTGAGCTGATGTTCAAGCATTATAATAATCAGCTTCCCTCTATTTTTTCTGATTATTTTGTTATTTCTTCTGAAATTAATCCATATGCTTTGCATGCCTCAAATACTTATAGACCGATCTTTGCCAGAACCAATACTAGAAAATTCTCAATTCAATACTCTGGGCCTACGACCTGGAATAGCTTACCAATTGTTATTCACTTACAACCTAACATAGGCGTATTTAAGACAACTTACGTGCATTTCTAATTAATGATTCCTTACTTAATATATAAATGTTTTATTGACTGCACCATTCGACTACTAATTTTGTTTCTATCATAGTCTCTTGTATCTTAAGCCTTAGTTAACTTTTTAAGTTTTCAATGAATCCACATCTTTGTATTATTACTCGACCGCCTGAACACTTTTTTCCTTTTCATATATCGGTGCCCCCGTTAGCGGAACTGCTGTCCCTTTGGGGTTCTCTTCCGTTGCTCCCTTCTGTAGTAAGCTTTGTTAATGTATGATTGTATCATTGTTTTTTCTAATTAATGATTCCTTACTTAATATATAAATGTTTTAACATTATGGTTATGGTAACTTGTCCAAGATGCCTCTGACCTAGCAATACAAAACATAATCAAACAGAATGATCTGATGGAATAGACACAGAAAGTTCACATGGTTAATGCAAGTTGCTAGTCAACCTATTCTATGAGTTGTGACCGTATATGGCCATGCTCTTCTCATTTTCCAATGAAATGATAGGGTGAGATCGTTCACCACTGCTCCCCGTTTGAATGGGTCCTCATGTACACGCTGTGCCAGCATGAGATTTCAATCTCTGAAATAAGCCAGCATCGGGAAACGAATCGCAATTCGCGCTCACTCTCACACAGAGCCACGTGGATGCAATGGCTCTGGCAATGCCTAACCTGATCAGGCAAACTTGAAGGGGTGCTATATAAAATTGCTGTAATAATAATTATAACCAAAGTAACGGAATGAGCCAGTATACAAACCCTAAGACATCGTTACCCACTCCTTACTCTTTATATCTGGCTGTGGTCCTGCCAATAAACAGGTCTGTGATCATCTAAATCACATTATCCTTTTCATACTACTGTTGTATCATGTACCATTCTGATTGCTGAACGTGGATGACTTACACTTTGCTTCTTAATTTAGTTATTTTGAGCTCTTGTTCAATCAATGATATATTATGTTGATAGTGCCAGAGCCAAAGGAAAGGATGCTGCACACAAGTTTAAAAAGAATCAATGGAAGTCAGAAGATGGTTTAATAGGATATGGCCACTTAGGGGTCTTGCTGTTATAGTTGATATCTTGGACCAGATATCTTAAAATATCTTAAAGAAGAAGGTTTCTGGGCAGGCAGTTTGTCGATAGCTGCTGATCCTCCTTTCCACAACCTAGACAGGATCTTCACCAAATGCATTGCTGCTCCGAACGTTTCATATGAATCATCCAATATTCTTTTCATCCTCGCATTATGATTCACAAGGGCTTGAATTCAGGCTGATTTTACGTGATGATGACCGATGCGAGTGTAATTGAGAAATAGACTGAAAAGAATACTGGATGAATGCTATCAAATGCTGCATGTATATATAAGTTCAGGTTTCGGTGAATGAAAAATCAAGGAAGAGGGTTGACTTGTTCGCGTACAGCTGTTAGGTCTATTGAGATAATAAGCACTTAGTTCTTCCTTTGCAGGTCAACACATCGGTCAGCGCAGTTCCTCCAGTTGTCTCTCTTGCGCGCGTGTGCATTTATGATTGATGCTATACAGGTCGAAATGCTTCCCTTCCCCTCTGCTTTTATGTGATATGCATAGCAATATTTATGTATGTGCGTGCTTGTGTATGTATGTATATATATATATATATATATATATATTATTTATAATGGCCCATGCGGTGAGATAGAAATTCACAGGTAGTCCTTCAGCTCAGAGATACAAATATAAACAGCGTGTATGTGTGTGTGCGTGTGTGTGTGTGTGCGTGCGCAGCTTTAGCCAGTACGACCATCTTGCAAGCTGCTCGTGGACAGCCTCCCGTCAGTCAAACGTGGGCTGATCTCCTGTATGCGTCCTATTGGGCTTTGGCTGATGGCTTTATATATATATATATATATATATATATATATATATATATATATATATAATATATATATATATATATAAGTATATATTTAAGTATATAATATAAGTATATACTTATATATATATAAGTATATAATTATATATTATAAGTAGATGTATGTACAGAGACAGACAGACAGAGAACAGCCCAGAGGCATGCAGTCATTTCAATTGAAAGGAATTGACCGGAGGTGGACTTGAACATGGCACTTCTTGACCGTAGCCCCACTCAATGTGTTCAGGTTTGATTGACAAGCAGTTTTACAAGCGGATTCCCGTCGACAGCTGACAGATGGCATGGATGCTCAGAGTCTCAGCTGTCATTGGTCGCAGGTGGGTGGGGTACAGAGCAGTTTATCGACAAACTGCCCGCCCAGAAACCTTGGTCTTTAAGGACCTGAGCCAAATCTCTTCCAGTTGGCTGCTGCTCGAATGCAGAAGTCTTGAGATACAGTTTGGCATCAGGTCATTCTGTGCTTTGTAAATAATTAGACTAGAGCTGTACCGATATCGCTTTATGCCAATACCGATTATTGCCGATTATTCGTTTGACGATACCCAATTATTTAGCCGATTATTTCATTGTGTTGCCCAAGATGTTCGGTTGTAAAAGATAGGCCTACTGCTACTGCCTGTTGTTGTGATACAAGCAAACACTTGCTTCGTAGGAGACGTATTCATGTAGTTGGAGACTAATCCTAGGCGGCCAATACAGATTAGGCACACCACCCGCTGTCGACCTTGCATGGCGGAGGAGAGGAAAGATAATCTATGTAACTACATGCCAATTATGCCATTCCCACCCCAACAGGCCACTTTTATGACTTGCCAATTTGGCCTAAAATGACCTGATTGTGCCCAGGGTAATTAAGCAGGCACTATGACTCACTCTGCACAACAGACTACAGTTGTAGACACTTTCCCACAGTACTAGCAGTCTAGCGCAATGGTTACTGGGTGGTCTGAAGTAGAAGCCCGAGTTCTTCACGCTACGGGAAGCGAATGGAATGCTGTCCTTCACGGACCCAATAATGTTGCTGTCGTCATTTTGTTCTTAAAGACTGAAAATAATATTATAAAATGAAAAAAATTATTTTTAATATCGGCGCCGATTATCTTGCCGATATAATATGTTGATTTGTGCAGTACCAGACTCAAAGAAAATGGTGCTGCACACAAGTTTAAAAAGAATCGATGGAAGTCAAATGATGGCTTAATAGGATACGGGCCATTTAGGAGTCTTGCTCCAATGATAGAACTGTTGTCAGACCTCATGAATCCAAAGACCTAGGCATTTATAGTTTATATGGTCTTGATGAGAACCAGAACCAAATCTCTTCCAGTTGGCTGCTACTCAAATGCAGAAGTCTGAGATACAGTTTGGCAGAAGGTTATTCTGTGCTTTGTAAATTTTTAAACTCATTGAGTAACTCGTAACCAGCGCAGGATGTCGTGGAGTTAGTTCTGTGCATGACGTCAGTTAAGCTTAATCTGTAGCTATTCAACACTGTGACGTCACAATTTCATAATTCTGTATCCAATAGGCAGTAGAAGTAGGAATATATTTTGGAACCGGACATCTTAGGAAACACGATGAAATAATCGGCTAAATAATCGGGTATCGGCAAATGAATAATCGGCAATAATTGGTAGGGCATGACCAGAAATCGCCTTGGACATTTGCCTCGGCCGAATATTGAACTATTCGGAAGTATTCGCCTCTGCAAATATTACACCCGCAAGTAGCTAAAAATTATTTTTTTGGATAAAATAACTTTTTTTATAAAATAATATTTTTTCATCAAATAAATTTAGGACTAATGGACTTACTTATAAGTTATTGATTAATTAAACAAGAACTTAACATTACATTGAATTTTCTTTAAAATAATGATGTTAATTTATATATTTTAATTTCTTTTGGTTGCATTTCTCAGGTGGCAACCAAATCAGTAATTTTCTTGCTTGAATTGGTTCCACAAACTTTCCGGTAAACATTATAGAGTAAAGACATCGTTCATGAGTTCATATTTGACATTTTATAACAAGGTTTTACATTTTTTCACAAATGAAGTTATTAAATAATAAATATATTGTTATAGCCTAGAGTGCAACGATACGCTATATGAAGGATATTGCTATAGACTCTGCAGTCTGCATTGACTATACTATAGATAGTTCTCCATAGCTGTACACATGGCAGGTTAACTTCGCTTTGCCTATGGATGGTACTCGATGCCCCTGGCCAGATTTGTTGCTGCTATTCGGTTCATACCCATATCCGGCAAATAGTTCATCCAAATACTCAGATTCGGTACTTGGTGAAAATTGTCTACTCAGTTATGACCTAATAATTGGTATAGGCATAATCGGCAAAAAGTGATATCGGTACAGCTCTAGACTCCGATTCCTGTCTTGGCTCCTTTTATTGGGAAGCAGCAGTGCGTACATTGCTTTTAAGGCAAATGTTTTTTTATATCACAGCCAGCACACCTGCAGTGGAAAATTTCAAAACACCTAAGCCAGTGAATATTAGAAATCGTACGAATGTTGGAGACAGAGGAAGTGGACAAAGCAAATCTTCATCAGGTGGTTTTCATTTGCGTTTTTACTTTGTTTTGTTAGTTGATTGTTGAGAGCAATTTTACATGTAAATTTGCTCCTTTCAATATAATATTATTATGATTACACCGAGTCTTTGTCTCAATAGCTGATTTCCTGCAATGGGAATAAAGTCAGATCTTAAAACAGAGGTTCTTAACAGGTGTGTCGCATGTGTCGCAACACTACCAGCAGTGTGAATCGTAAGCATGGTGTGTCTGTCATTGGTGTGTCACGAAAAATTGGTATGTCACAGCATACAACAAAGGAATCGTACAATTCAATCAATTGAATTAAAAAACTGAAAATCATTAGGAGCGATAAAGCGTTCAATATGAATTTTTAATTAATAATGTAGCTTAAAAAAATTTCCTTGGCAATGTTTACATTATGATGACTGCATGGTGCGTTGCCAAATTTTGTAGCAGCTTTAGGTGTGTCGCGTGCCAAAAAAGGTTAAGAACCTCTGCTGTAAAACACCCCTTGCCTCAGATATTGAGCCCTTGTTTGTTGGCTCATAGTTATTGAAATAAAGGCTGAAATAGGTCACAGTGGTCTAAAACACAGAAAATTGCTTTATGGTAGATTGTTGCAAATAAACATGTTTTCTTTCAATATCTGAAATAAAAATGTTGAATTCAAGTATCTGGTTTTTGAAAAATGACTTTTAATGCATGTGGTGTCAAGATTTGTGTTGCTAAAATATGCATGTTTCCATAGGTGAACGACCTAGATTTCATAAGGGGCCTGCCATAATTTGCAAAGTAGCAAAAAAGATTTTGATGCCATGTGCTTTATTTCATACAGAATATAGCACTTTATTGCCAGCAGAGTTGCAGAGTTATAAAGTAATGGTTGCTAAGATCTTTGATGACACAAATATTCTGAATCTTTGACTTCGTTTTCTCAGTTCTTAAGATTAGACTATGATAGAGTCAAACGAGTATAACTTAAGTTATGTAAAAGCTATTTTGATTCTGTAAAAAGTATTTTTAAGCAGATGCATTGTAGAATATGATTTAATGAAAAAGTCAACAACGACAAGTGTTGGGTTTTGACACTTTCCTCACATATTTCTCTTTCACTCAGTTAGCTATTTTATCTTTGATCTCACTTACTTCACTAAGACTAATTTGCAGGAAATATAAATTATCCAGAATTTCATGGCCATAAGAAGACCCTAATATTTAATCATGTATGCAGCTTGAGTATGCTTTTTAAAATCTTTCTTTCATTTCTAAGGTCATACTTTAAAAATCAACCATTTGTCAACTTTTTGTCTCTTATTTATTGAAGTAAAAGTATGGGTTTGGAAGTATATGGGTTTGGAGAAATATATGGGTTTAGGTCCAATGATAAATCATATAGCAAAGTAGATTCCTGACGCAGAAGGGCAGCAGTGAATTGAATAATGACCAGACTATATAAAATCATGTACATCTGCATTTCATATACACCACTCAAAGTTATGTCATACTCAGGTCAATTGTCTGTAATGAAATTTGCATGATGGTCTTTTGCCCTGCATGTGATCTGTGGGTTTGCAGTTTTTGAGTGACCCACCCAGGCTCCCTAAACTTTACCGTCTCAGGATGGGCACACATCTAGCATAGGAATAATGATCATATTTGTAAAAAATTCAATAAACTTTACAGGCAATTGCCTGTAGATTAATTAAATGTTAAATTACTGATACGATTATTGTGTTTATTTGAATTCATTTAGTTTTTATTATTATGTTTCATTTTGTTGTCCTTTTAAAGGATATAGTGAATATGATTGATTATTAAAAGAAATTAATTTTGAAATTTAAGAATTTCTATACACAAATGCCTTTAAAGTTCTGTAGAAAGATCCATTTACATTTTTGATATGCATGTTATAACTTAAATTTTAGAGTCATTTACAACTGCCAATTACAGTGCTTCAAATTCTGATGGTTTCTCAAGTCGAATACGACTTTCCGTGGAATCTGTTCCTAATAGCACCTCATCTAACGGTATTAACAGCACAGATGATCCAGCTGCTAGACATTTACAGCCTCAGGTTCCGTATCCGCTGAATCCATGTTCTAACTATCGCTCTGTCGGTCAGATGGTTTCATATTCAGGTGATAGCTGGCACCCGTATAGCAACATTCCTCTAGCTGAGGATTTACATGTGACATCTGATGTCGATGGATTTTGTGGTAGGGAAGTCGTGGAGACAGGTCCTATTGGGATACAAAGTTTCCCTAATCCTGTCAGAGTTGCCGGATATCCTCATATGTTGCTCACAGACACAGACAAGCTTCAGCAGTTTAGTAATCGATTGGGTTATTCTAACAATGATGCCGTGCAAGGAGGTGTATTAGGGCAGCCCCTCTTGGACACTGCTCAGGTTAAGCAGCCAACCGGCCACCGGGTATCTCCAGGCGGCTACTACCTGACGTCTCAGCCCAGTCGTCAGTCTCTCGAGCGTCGTGGTGGTGCTCATGCACTCTTGTCCTCAGAGGAGACTTGTTACCGTGGTGCTCCACACGATCTCATGGCTTGGCTGCAGCAGCACAGACAGCAATTGAGACAACAACAACTGGCTGACAACTTCTCTTCTTCACAGGTAACTTATTTTACTTATAAAGTTAAATTAATTTGAACATCGACATTTAACTGATTTATTGCACTTCAATAAACATGGAAAATTTTAAAGCTGTAATCAAAAAATGTTTTTTAATTGGAAATGCATACTTTTACTGCAGCAGTGCTGTCATTTATGCATATATCTGGTAGTCAATTTTTGTGACCAACTAATTGGGAGGAAAGTTTCCAAATGTGGAATTACTCGATTGAATGAATATGCTTCATGTTTTTCTTGATGTTATTTAGATAAAATATATAATTTTTTTATCATTATGTTACAATTCAGATATGACTACAAAGTCTATAAAATGACATTTCCTGAGATTGCTGTCTAAAAACTGCATTTCTTAGGTAATTTGACATTATAATTGCAACATGTAAAATTCTCTTCTGAAAAAGTTGTGCACAGTTATGGCTAGAACTATGTTACTAAAAAGGTGTCTTACATGAATAGCTATGTTTAATCTAAAATGCAAAACTGTCACGCATCAAGCTGCTGAGTTGTCACATGATCATCTAAAATGTTGTATGGATTAACTAATCATAGCATCACATTCAATAGTTGCTTTACTAGAGATCCAAAAACTATAATTACTGTGTTATGCAGTGTAGTCTGTCAATGGAGAAATATTACTAACAATTGTTTAAAATTGCTTTTCTCAATCTCTGTTCGCCATGGAACCCTTGTGATCTTAAATCTTTTGGTGGAACCTCGTCCAAAACTAAGCATATTCTGTTGTAGGTGCAAACACTTGAGAATGTGAACAATTATAAGCCTAGGCCTGGATTAGATTAATAGTATCACAAATATCAGTGACAGTGACATTTGAATTCTCTTTCGTATCAAGTTATACACAGATGTTACGCAAAAAGCTTTAATTTGTCCATGCTGAAAGTTTTCCATGGAACCTTGTCTCAGCTTCGTGGTACCCTAGGGTTTCACGAAACAGAGTTCAGGAAACACTGGTTTAAAACATTCTCAACTGTCCATATATTGTTTTAGGTTGATTTAACATGCTGCTTGCAGACTGTGCTTTACTTTTACATTAGTTATAAGTCTACAACCACAGCTTTTGAAACGCTTGGTTCATGATATCTACTATTGTCACTCCTTTACTATTTCAGAGCATGTAATAGATCGGCATTTCCCAATTTTTTTGGCCAGGAACCCTTTTGATCTTAAACTTTTTGGTGGAACTCCCATCCAAAGCTAAACATATTCTTTTGTAGGTACAAACGCCTGAGAATGCAGACAATTATAGGTGTAGGGCTGTAGGCCTAGAGTAGATCAAGATAATGCAAATATCGATGACAATGATGTAACAATTCTCTTTCATATTAAGTCATACAGAGATGTTAAGCAAAAATCTCCTATGAAAAATTGTATTAAGTTTATCGTTGATGCTGAAAGTTTTCCGCGGAAAAGATAATACAGAAAGTTCCTTGAAAATGTCCTGAAGATATTGGTGTATTTTTGCTGTAGGGACGAACGGCCTCTCTTGTTCATTATTCGTCTACAGGGAATCTTCTGACTGATGCTTCAGATGACAGAGTGGAAATGATAAAGCAGGCTGCTGATGATATCATCAAAGCAAAAGACAGCATCATTGAGAGGTAGAAGTCTGTTGCTTCAATTGTTGCTTTTGTGTAGTAATTAATAATCTCGCCTAGACAAAGTGACTTAAAAGCAATACAACGACATTTATCAGATCAGTGCTTGACATACAAGAATTAATGGGAAGTAATAAATTATTCTGCTGTTAGGGCTACTAAGCTGAATTGCCCCAGTGGTTTGTCACTTGCTTCTACCAGAAACCAACTGCATATTATAACTGAAGGTTTTCCTTTTTTGTTGCAGGCAGAAAGCAAAGATTTTGCAGATGGAAACTGCTAGATCATCTTCAGCTGTTGATTATAATAGATCATCTAATGACCAACGTCTAGAAACAAAACTTGGGTAAATCATACAAATTGAGATGTTCTTCCAGTTGTATTGTTCTTGAATATTGGTGTCATATTTGGTTGCACTTAAAGGGAGAAAGGATCACCATTTGGATAAAGTGCAATTTTAACACCTTTAGTGTATAATAAATTTTTTATATTCTTTTTACAATTGTGTAATTATTTTTAGGTCTATTGACTATAGGTAGATATTTGCAAGTGTATAAAATAATGCAAAAGCCCATCACTGCTCTGAGAAACCTAACAAAAAAAATAATCATGTTTAGTTTTAAAATAAGCATTATTGCTAAACTTTATTATGATTTTAAGACAATAAATTGGACAAACTATTGTCACTTTCAAATAAAAACGATGTATTTCGTCGCAACATAAGTTATGTTTGTGACCCTTGTGGGCTACAAGTTGAAAGAGGTGAGTCTTGAGTTTGGACCCAATTGACATCACAGAATCAACAGAGCACACAGACAGTGAATTCCAGATTGTTGGAACTGTGATCGCAGATCCATGAGGTTCAAACACCATTCTGGTAGAGGTTACATCAAGGGTCATAGCATCCAGCGATTGAGTGCAATATGTATTTGTATGATGGGTAAGCATGGATCAGAGATCGGTCGGTTGGTAAGTAAGACAGATTTTTAAAATGGATTCTGTGCTCAATTGACAGCTGGTACAGTGAGTATAATATTAATCAAATTTTATATAGTGTCTCTTTTTCAATGAAACTATTCAGAGGCTCTCCCACAGCCAAAGAGGACAGATTTGAGAAATGATTTAAATGATGATAACGAGTTCCTAGATGAGATCTGGAAGCCCAGAGGGAATCCTTTCCAGATGATGGGCCCAGAACCAAGAAGACACCAGGGATGGGCAAATTACAGGCCGACATGTAATTGAATTACAAATTGCCAATTACTTTTAGAGTTTTGCTGGAAATTACTAATTACAAATTATGTGATTTCAATTGCGCCAAATTACTAAAGTTGTCAGGTACAATAAATGCAGGCAAGATTCTGCAAGGACCATATACTTTTTATTTTCCTTTTTGTTTTGCATAACATTGTCAGAACCCACTAACTTAATTTTCTTTCAGAAGCAGCAGCTGTTCAAGCAATTTTACAGTGGTGGAAATTTTTTTTGCATCACCCTGTGATCAAAGCTAGCAGCAGTACAGCAAAATATTAGTAATGAATTGAGCCAATGAATTTTTCTTATTTTCTTCATTGTATCAAACAACATATTTGCACAGGTATTCCTGAAAATTAGAGGAAAAAGCTGATTTCATGCTTGTTTACATAATAATTTGAGTGACATAACTAAAAATCTGACTTTAAACGCACAAAGCCAATTTTTAGCTTTTCGCAGGGTGATGCAATGATAATTTCCACAAGTGTAGGCGTATCTGAGAGACGACATCTGTTAGACCTTACAATTTAATCATGCTTGCAAACTGAAGAGTCTCTCTAGCAGTGCAGAAGGCAGGACAGCATTAAATTGTTAAAGTAAGTAATTGTTATACTATAAATATCAAAATAAGATGATTTATGATCCAATTAATTTTCACATTACCGATTTTTCATTTATCAAGTGACAAAAGTAATTTGTTTTTCATAATATAAATTGAAATTACAAATTACAGGCAAAAATGTAATTGAATTACAAATTACATTGATTTTGGGCAACAAATTAAAAATTAGCAATTACAATTGTAATTTAAATTACATAATTTAAATTACTCAATTAAATTACTGCCCATCCGAGGAAGACACGATACTGCATCAAGGCAGTTATGTGCAAATGGGATGACGAGAAGGCTGGCTTACACACAATTACAGGGCTATGCGTGCATTTTTCTTTGCAACTGATTTCTTTCCTTGTAGTGCAACAGAATATGAGTTAAGGGAAGTGAAAAGAAGTCTCGAAAGTAACCTACACATTAAAGACGATCTCATTAACTGCCTCAATGGAAAGGTATCTTCGGTTTTCCTAGTTAATGTAGATAACAATGACTGTGATACAATGGCTGATTATTCTCCACTGACGAACTTCTCATATACTGACTACAGATTCAATGACTTTCGCACAATCCTTCAATGTGTTATCAGCTCCTCGAACCAGAAGTCATATGAGTTGGACCGTCTCCCATCAGTCATCATTGTTAATGTGCTAGATGATACTGTATCATTTCTTGGTAAGCGTGTCTAATAGATCACTAGGTGAGGGTTACCTTCCTGCATCCCATAGACATGCCTTGGTATTCCCGACACTGACGAAGCCAAAATTGGACCTGTATGTTTTCCATATCTAACCTATCTTACTTATCTAAAACTCTTGTGTGTCTTGTTTCAACCCAATTTGTGCCTTACTTATAGCATGCAGGGCTCCTGCATCCCATTCAATCTGGCTTCAAAAGTCACCGAAACAGAAACTGTCCTGCTTTCACTCCTTTCGGATATATACTCGGCTCTTGATGTTTCACAGTCGTTCCTGTTACTACAAACTGAGGTGTCTTTGAGCTATTTAGGGATCAGTATCTTCCACAGTGTTTACGACCATGGTCCATGCTTTTGTTTCCAATTACTCTAATTCCTTATTAATTGAAGTCTGTAAAGCTTGGGTGTCCCCTGTGCAATTAAATACTGCAGCCATGCCGATTGCTCGTCTTCCTCGATACCCACATATCTCCAGTTGCATAATCAATGATCTACGCTGGATAACGGTTTTGTGTCAAATTGAATATCTTGCTCGTGGTTACCAAGTCTCAGCAGGGTTTATCTCTGCAACTTCATGTGTAAGCCACTAGTTCCTCTCGCCCTCTTTGCTCTGCTGACCAACTTGGTCTTCTTGTATGTCATGAACGTCTTTATCCCAGCACCGGGCTTTTGGTGTAGTAGATTCTTTGCTATGGAATTACCTGCCTCTGGCAGTCTAGAGTAGGATTTTCAAGTTTATCTCACCTGCATCACTTTGTTGCTTAGTTCCTTTTCACGGATCACATTGAGAGAGCGTCGTAATAGTCTGCTGTGAGAGGCACTTTACAAATGTTCGTGTAATTATAGTAATAATAACAGAGTTGCTGTGGTCATGTTATGTTATTACTCTGAATAAGCAATCGGTTGTGCTGTTCACAGTGAAATGAACTTCTAAGTTGGCTTACTTGAATATACTTTACTTAAGAGAGAGAGTTGTAGTTGTAGTTGCTCACTTTTCTTATTGTTTGTGTAATCAACATTCAACACTAGAAACTATTTTTTTCTCATGCACTTGCCTTTGAGATGGTATATGTCATTAAGAACCAAGGTTTATCAGTTAACAAAAAACAATGAAGATTCACCAATACAATATGCAAACTTAGCAACAGTAGACTCTAACATGTTAGAAATTGTTGGTAAAATTCTGCATTTGGACAAATTAGTCTGCTAAATTGAGTGTCAGGGCCATTGGGAAGGCCACGAATGTCTATTGATTGGTGCTATGGTATATCCGCTTATTGGAGTTGAGGGTTCGGATATGCTGATGACCTTTGACCAGTTAGTTGACCGCTCTGAAGAATTTGTCAACTTCCATGGACCCAGTGGCAGAGGGCTGATGCCTGTATGCAGCAGCGTCTTATGCCATTATAATTATTATTACAAAATAATTGTCTCTTTTTCATGTGTGCAAAGTCTTGGAATATGTGAATCTGAGACACAGTTAATTTGTTGCCAAGTGAAGAGCATTAAGATACCCATCCAAATGTTTGAAAGCTAACGAGAAGTAGTGAGCTTTGAGGCATGAAATTATGTAATTTCTGTTTCAGCTAAAAGAGAAGGATTCTGTTTTAAACGAATGGGAAAAGAAATGCTTTGCTCTGAAGTCTGATGTTGAGTCTCTGCAGAAAGAAATTGCCAGCAAAGAAAGATATGTCAGTGATTTGCCAACACCTGAAGAGCATTATAAGAATACACATTTTGTATCCTTTGTAAATGCAGTTATAGCATAAAATCAGTATTAATGATCAATTATATATTGAATATCTTTGAGTTATTACCACATGACTGACTGACCTTTTGTTAACTGACTGTAAGAATACAAGCCATCTTAACTAAACAGGTAAGAGACTGGAGATCATGTGGGTAGCCCGCAGATGTCTGGCACAATTTCTATTAAATTTTATTTGATTGAGACCCCAACCTTCAAATCATCTGTCGCTTTCAACTTGCGAAATTCTTAACTGAACAATATCTGCCGACGTCCTATAATCGACTTACCATGCAAAGAAAGAATAGTAATTTCCTTGAGGAATTTAACTCTTCTATCTGTTCTTGTCAATTCTGAACTGCCCAGAGCCTACATTAGAGATGCACGAGTCTGAGGCAGACTGGGGGAAGGAGGAGCTGGAAATCGACGCTGGGGCACTTGGGTTGGAAGAAATACGAAAAGCAATCAAGAATCTTAAAAATGGAAAGACAGCAGGAGGTGATGGAATAAGAACTGAATTACTGAAATATGGAGGCGAGACGATTGTCATTGGTCAGGCAACTAATAGAACTGTGCAACAAAATATGGATGGCAGGAAGCGTGCCAGAAGCATGGAAAGAGAGGTTCATCATTCCAATTCCCAAGAAAAGTGATCTAAGAGACTGCAACAGTTGGAGAGGCATCACTCTGCTATCGGTTCCTGGAAAAGTCCTAGCGACGGTGCTACTGAACCGCATGAGATCCACAGTAGACGAGCGGCTGCGACAGGAACAGGCAGGTTTCCGACCTGGAAGATCCCGCAGCGAACAGATCTTCACACTCAGACACTATTATAGAGAAGGCTTTAATGTACGATAAACCCATCCTGGTCAATTTCATCGATTTCAGGAAGGCATTCGATAGTGTGCACTGGGAGTCCATATGGAAAATAATGAAGGGGTACAGAATTCCTGCACAGGTAATTGACATCATCAGAAGCTTCTACCATCTTAGCCGATGTGCTGTGAGCTATGATGGAGAGGAGGGCAAGTGGTTCCAGATCATAACAGGAGTGCAGCAGGGATGTGTTTTGTCTCCAATGATTTTTGGAATTTTTATAGACTGGATAATGACGAGGGCAACGAAAGAGGTCAACACAGGACTGACATGGCATGAAGATGACAGATTGAGCGATCTGGACTTCGCTGATGACATTGCCCTACTGGACCATACCTGGGAGGGGATGAAGAATCTGACAAGCAGGACGTTTGGCAGAGGCGGGAAAGATGGGACTTACTATCAACCAAGAAAAATCAAAAATTATGAAAATTGGGAAATGGAGCAAAGAAGACAAGATCTTAATTGATAGAAGAGAGGTGGAATCTGTGGACACCTCCTGCTACCTAGGTAGCCTCATGTCATCGAATAGCAGCTATGACAAAGAAATAAGGATACGAATAGGAAAGGCAAACACTGCATTTGAGAGGCTCACAAATATCTGGAAGAAAAATGGATGTAGTTTAAGGACCAACGGCCGCCTGTACAATGCCGTGGTAGTGAGTACACTGTTGTATGGATCTGAGACGTGGCCAATGACGGTGGCAAACAGGAAGAGACTGGAGGCGGCTCATCACAGACGGCTGCGAAGAATCTTGCATATATCATGGAGAGACAAGATAACCAACAACATCGTACGAGAGAAAACGAGACAAGAAGACATCGACATTTCCAGAAGGAGAAAACTAAGGTGGATGGGACATGTCTGTCGCATGGAGGAGAGCTAGACTGGCGATGTCCTGGTGTGCGTGAGAGCGACGGAGGAGAGGAAGACTGAGAAAAAACTGGCCAGAGACCATAAGAGACGACCTAAAATGTTTGGAGACATCGTGGGAGGAGGCTGAGACACTGGCTTTGGATAGAGACGAATGGAGGAAGTGCGTTGCCCGATGTGTAGACCTACACAGGAAGGACTAAGTACTTGTCACCACACAACATGAATTTTCCTTGACCCCACTGATGACTTACTTCCACACCGACAACCCTTCCAATCCATTTGCATCCCAGTCTATTTCCTCCGCAAGTGCTCTGACTAACCTATCATCTCTTGTTCAGTCAAATTCATCCAATCTTCTAAATTGTTTTGAAAACATGATTAACAATATTCTTCACTATGACTCCTCTCGCCTCCAAAGCTCTATCCAACATGCATCCATTCAGACGATTCTCAACTCCTTGGCAACGTTCTTCACTGACTATGTTTCCTTCCTCTGTCTATTGTTTAACAGGCTCTTACGAAAATCAACTTCTTCACAAACTGACTCCTCCCACTCGGGCAAGCACAATGACCCAACTTTGTCATGTACTGCACCTTTTAAACTGTTAGAACCTGCTACTGAAGCAGACGTCATTGCCATCATTTGAGCCTCTTTGAGCATACAGTGTGAATTTTACTCAAGGCTGATTTTTACTGTTTCTGTACAATTTTTATCTTGATTTCTGTTTGCGTGCTCTTTTAGTCAGTCATCAGGTGACTGACTATCAGGTAGGTGAGGCATAGAGTTTTTCATTACAGTTGGTTTGTATACATGAAGATGTTTAGTAAATTCACGAAGAGGCCAAAACTTTAACAGTAATAAAGATCAAGTTGTTGAAAGAAGAGGACATCAAGTGTAAGGATATAATTGTTCAGCTGGAAGAGAAATTACGAGAAATGACAAGTGATCTTCTGTCAAAGGATGTGCTTATCCAAACTCTAGAACAATTGAACAAAGAACTAAAGAAAAAAGCAGAAGACATAAAGGTTGGAAAATTAAACCATTAGAATTAGTTATTAAATTGCAGCTAATGCAAAGTTCAGACTTTGTACTTCTTTTAACTTCTTTTGGTGCTTGAATGAAGCATGTTAGTCAATTTATCATGTATCTTCGCCTATCCAACATTTAGGATGAGCTTTTCAATGATAATAATAATAATGATGATGTTTGTTTGTTAATTCAGATTGAGAAGTATACAGTAACGACATTCTGTTAAATTGCATGATTTTACCCGAACATATGCCAGAAATATTCCGTTATTCCTATTGGGTGACTGCCCGTGCAATGAAATCGATTCTTGGAAACCCGACATTCTGTAAAAATGCGCAATTTTATACATTTCCTAACAAAATATATGCGCGACGGGTACCTGGGTTGTCATTTCAACATTTTTTGACAGCCTAATTAGGGAGTGGAATGCTGAGTCAACCTTATGAGGCTAGCGAGTATCAAGCCTGCGTCTCTCTGATCTTTCATGCCAGTGTATTACCATTCAGCCATATCCCCGCCCTGTGAGCCATGATGCCTCTATGAGATGTCATTCTTTTCACTTAAAAATATTCATTGCATTAAGTTTTGTTCCTTCTGCTATGGACCAGAGTCAAATTCTTTAGTTCATGGTCAGTTCAGGAAATCGTGCTTTGTGTTAAAGCTATAGGCTGATGCCAAGACAGGTCAATTATGATATTTCATAATCCATGATTATTTACTGGGCATGAATTTAGGGTTTTCATGCCTAAATATTTTGCTTTATGAAGTCTTGTCTACCCATGCATGGAAAGTACAGCACCCATTCAAATCTACATAATAATAATTACGTAAATGATCAGTGCGAAATCAGTCACATATTTCCAAATTTGAAAAATGGGTTATTGATCCAACATTATAGAGCTTCTTATTAGCTTTTCAGAACTGCTTTGGGTTCTCTTATATCTTATACCTGAGAAAAGTTATGTCAATTTAAAATCATACTATGTTTGCATTCTCTTCTGAGAAAATCGTTCCCAAAGTTCGTTGCATTATTTGATCATTTTTTCGTAGCATGGTATTTCCTTGCATATGACCTCTTACTCAAGCTATGATTGGCTTAAATTAAAAGCTAGTCTATTTCGAATACACAGGACGGCTAGGCGAGATGTTAAGCTTGCAAGTGATACCATTATTGTACGGGTGCAAGCATGGGAATATGATGCAACAGACTTGGAAAATCATCATAAATTTAATAATGCAGAAATTATAATTTGAAATAAGCGTAGGTTCTAATAAATATTCATTAAAAAAGATTTAGTATTATTTTATAGAAGAAACAATTAACAACATATGTTTATTAATAATGTGTTTAATCATTAGTGCAAAACTGTCAAAGTGATGAAAAATGGATTTTCCCACTAATAGACCAAAATGAGGCATTTAAAAAAATGCGACTTCCGACTGGTTTTGTGAAAAATGATCACAAATCGCGTGTCGGATGCTGTTTTTTCGTTGCAAGAGTCTTGCATGATGTAATTAGATGTCCGATTCGCATTTCAAAAATGTTTTATTCACGTTTGTGTAAGTATATTTGCAGTTATTAAAATTAAATGCATCATGTAATGTAGGCATATTTGCAGTTATTAAAATTAAATGCACACTTAATCGATGAAACTCAATTTTTAATTGGTTGAATCGCCGTTACTAATATATGAATGTAACCAACGCTGTTCAGAGGGCGTTTCACGGGTAAACAGTGTGACGGTCGTTGAGTTTCGTTGCCTTTGGGGCTAGGGTTGTTATACTATTTGTTGGTGCAAACTGGTTACCAGATTTAAAAACCGGTTGTAAACTGGTTACTGGTTTTTATTGGTGTTCTTAGAAAAATATTATAAATTGTAATATCATACAACTCTGCGCATTAGAGGATTTCATGGAGTTTTCATGTATTACATTCCACAATGCAGCGTCAACACTCGATACTGAAGACTTTGAGTGGTGCTTGAAGTCAGGTCTTCCGTCTGAGGGATGCTATCTTGGTCGGCACGAGTTACCCTTCCCCTAGCTCACATTTCCACGTTAGGCGTGTCTCGACAAAAGGGCTTTTTATTAGCAATCGGCAGCTATTAATTACTCTGTTGGAAGACGTGTAAGGGAAATATTTCATTTAGGCGTGTCTGTACCTTTGAAGTTGATTGATGTACTTGAGCATTTTTCTATGGGAATTAATCTGGGATTGGTGAGACAAACAATAAGGCGAAAAAAATATAAAAAATTGAATACCGGTTTGCAAATGACAGAAACCAGTTACCGTTTTCAAAACTGGTAACCAGAATTCCGGTTATTGTTTAGCATCCCTATTCGGGGCACAAGTTGTAGCCTTTCTGTGCAATGGAAGGAAACGGGTTGAATCGTGAGCTATTATATTTCCAACCCGGAATTCTTCACGGGTTAACAGCTAGTGGAACAATAAATAAGGAATGGTATTTGACAAAAGTTTAAATTTATTGGGATTTTAATTTAGTCTGCCAGGTAGTTTGTCAGTATTTTAGGCGACCATTTAGTTACAATTGCCAAAAACATTATTTTTACAAAATAAAGCACACTATTTGGCACATGATTTTGTTTTGTGAGAAAACTGTTAGTATCATTATTTGAGCCAGACATACTCAAAAAACAAGCCTCAAAAGAGATTTTTATGTGTGCTAAATGTAAGAAATTGACTTAAATGTATGTGTTGTGTGGTGGACTTATTTGTTGGGCTGACTTTGTTGGGATAGAATACATTATACACCCTGAAAAGCAGGGTGTGTAATGTAAACTCAGTGCCATTTAAAACAGATTGCAAAGTCTGATTAATTACAAGAGGAAGGCAGGCCTATGTAAATGGCCTGGAAATATATAGAAGCAATAATTATTTCAGGCTTGTCAGGTTAAAGTTACTATCCGTGAATAGGAGTTATGCTTTTACTATATATACGGTTAGTACTGTGTACCTTGTCAGGTACATTGAGGGCAATGATCTTTCCCTACAGTAGGCTACTATATGGCTGCGAGACATGGACAATCATAAAGAACATGGAGAAAAAGATTAACGCATGAAAAATGTGGATATGGAGGTAGATGCAGAGAACATCATGATATAAATGTCTGATTAATAATAATGTATTTTCTGTGCAGGCTTCTAATAAGGAATTACTTGAAAAACTGTCTGTAAAAGTGGATTTGCTGCAGCTTCAACAGTTGCAGAAAGATAATAGAAAAGTAACCGGAGAGTTGGAAAGTACTAAAAAGGTAATTATCCATTAGTGGTTATATTCATTTTCTTGTGGCTTTGTGTAATCAGTTTAGTGGAGAATGCTAAAATTGGTAATGACCTTCAGTTGACAGTCTAACGATGTTATATGTAGCACCCTGTACAGCAGCGGTTCTCGACCTATGGGTCGTGACCCTCATGGGATTGCCTACGATTTGCCCGGGGTCAGCTCAAATCTTCTTATATTTAGTGTTCATATATGCTTATTTATGAATACAACTCTAACTGTATATATATACTACTCGTGTGGCATGGTGGCCGATTGGTTATAGGGGTCAACCCGTAACGCGAAAAGTGCAGGTTCGAGCCTCATCAAGGATTGATTCTGGTCTTAAAGTTTATTTGGCTAGTTATGTTAACTGTCCAAATAAGTTTTCATTTGAAGCCTTCGTCGAAAGAACTGCGAAAGTCCATTTTCGGTTTATTGATATATCCCCCAAAATTGTTTTTAAATCTACAGATATAATATATTTGTATACTTATAAAAAATTTGTTAAAGTCTACAGATATTATATCTGGATACTTTACAAGATTTAACAACTAAATTAAATACAACTACTAAAGGGATTGTACAAAGACCAGGAGGCAGTGATAAGAAGAGAATTTGGAGACACAGACAAATTTAAAATCAAGAAAGGGCTGAGGCAAGGGTGCATGCTGTCCCCATTTCTTTTCAACCTGTATGCAGAAAGGATAATGAGGAGGCAGAAATGGAAGGGGCAACTGAAGGAGTAAAGATATCAGGAAGGACATTGAATAATCTAAGATATGTGGATGACACAGCACTACTGACAGGGTAGAAAGCAGATCTGGAAAAACTGATAAGAAAACTGAAGAGAGAAAGTGAGAAGGCAGGCCTATACTTCAACTTAAAGAAAACAAAGATAATGACAACAGCTGATTGGGACAGTTTCGAGATAGACGGAGAGGAAATAGAGGTAGTAACAAGCTTCACATTCCTGGGATCATTAATAGAAAAAGAGGGAAAATGTGACTCGGAAATAAAGAGAAGGTTGGCGATAAGGAAAACTGCAATGAACGGACTGGAAAAGTTATGGAAAGACAAACATGTGAGCATAGACACAAAAAAAGGAGGAAGGAAAGAGGGCACCCAAGAAAAAAATGGATGGATGTGATACATGGAAAAACAGACATGAGCCTGGAGGAATTAAGGGATGCAACTTCGGAAAGAAAAAATGGAGAGGTGGAGGGGATTGGTCATGGCGGTTGCTAGATTTCCAAGAAATAACAGCACAAGGTGGTGGTGGTAGATTTTAAAAAAATTTTTGGGGCAATATATTAATAAACCGAAAATGGACTTCTGCGGTTCTTCCATTTTTATTTTTTCCTTTGCACTTGAATCAGCTAACACGTGTTTCATGGCATGTGTGAACACAGAAAATCCTGACAACAGTCTCAAATTCTAGGTTTTAGATTCACACTAATAATGGTTATAATTCTTTAATTATCTGCATTTATGCATGAGTCACTGTTGATTGAGTGAGTGATTGAGTTCATTGCACTAAAATCAATAACTTTATAAACATATGCATTCCATTAACTCCTTATCCTGAGATATCTCGTCCAATAACTATCTGGCCGATTCCGTGCATCCCGAGTTTTCTCGTCCTTGGGTATAGATGTTGTCTATGAACCGCGGAGCCCGAATTAATGTTTCTTACTGTTGGTGAGCATTGCTAATCGACAAGGTCATATATTATACTGCGTAGAGAGGCTAAAGTGTATATATATTATATTTATATTTTTACACGAAGAATGATGATGCATCCAGAGTGAACCATGTGCAATTGCTGATCAATTTGACAGAGTGACTGTTGGAAAGGTATCATATTCTGAAAACCCTCAGCACTGAGACAGGTCTTCACTAGAATGACTTGATGTAATATAATGGAACATTTATGTAGCGCCACTCAATATCGGAGATGCTCATGACTCAACACATAGCTAAAGGGAGAACAGGCCCCTCCGGAAGGCAGTAAAGGGAATAGAGAGCAGCTCTTCCCGAAGAAGATGGGGAGGCTGTTCCAGTCTGTAGGACCCATTTAGGGGTAGCTTCTGGTTTGAGCCATTGCAGAGCACATGCAAGGAACCGGCAGCAGGCCGTGCGGGCAGAGGAATGAAGGTAGGGCGGTGCATAGTAGAGGAGGTCCTAGTGCAGAGAGCCAGAAAGTCGGCGGGGCAGACCCAAGGAGACAGTTACACATCAACGAAAGGGTCTTGAAACGAAAGCATTGATGTGCTGGGAACCAGTGAAGGATTCATGAATGAAGGAAGATATGTCCAAGACACTGCCAAACATTGTCCGATGTACATACCGGTAAATCCGGTTAAATCTGAACCTACTCGAAGATGCAGTTTGTTGCAGTCAACCGTACTATTTTAGCACATGTCAAATAAGTGTCTCATTTTCAATCATATGCATAGGGGAAATTTCAGTGGTGGGGTAAAAAAATATATAAAAAATAGCTTCTGATATCATAAAAAACAATACCTTGGCATTTGTGTATTTATAATTGCTCATGTCTCTGTAGAACAGCAAAGATTTCTGTTCTTGCATCTAAAGAAGTCACAATGTCTTTCATCTGCAATTGCAGAACTATTTGTGTTCAGTGTTGATAATTACGAGATTGCAGATTTGTTTTCATCCTCTAAAGTCCACTATGTTACTGAGTGTTGAGCTTCTGATATCATAATTTTCCTCTGTGCCTATTTAAGTGAAAAGAGGAATGCCAAAATGTTGGTGACCCTGTGCCTCCTACTCCTATGTTTTCCATAGACTACAATAACTGTTTCTATAACAACATTGGCGTCTAAGTACTGGTGGTACATAATACGATAACCAGTAGTCATCTTATGTGCATTGGAAATGGTGCTGTTATGATTGATTAGTATTAAACAACAAGTGCACCACAGTAAATACTAGTAAATAACCTTCAACTATAGGCCATCATATAAAGAGTAGCAAAACAGTGAAGTGTTCCCAATGAACTACACCTTGATTGGTCTCAAGGTTTAGGTCTCAGAGTGAAACATCTCGTGTGTTGCATCAATCTCGGTGTCAATCATCTGATGAAAGCCCTGGGAAGGAATAATGCAGACAGATCCAACTGTAGCTACCTGATGGACAATTTCATTTTGTTACATTACAGCTTTTGGATGCATTAAATAACCGGTTTCAACAGCAATCAATGACACACAAGTCTGAGATGATGATCTGTAAAGAACAGTTGGATCAGGAAGCAGCTGGAGTGACTGCTTTGCAGCAGCAAATAAGAGAAAATGAAATACTGCTCAAGAACTATAAGCAGACAATCAAAGAGGTAAGTTTTCTTACTGTTGATTTTGACACAGTTTATTTCAAATGGTGTAATTTTGTGGTATGCATTACAGCTAGAACTGTTAGTCTCAACGGTTGCAATATACTAAGTGTTGTGAAAAATTTACACTCTAAAGTGAAGTCCAGTGTGGAGATATTTTTCATTAAGGGACACTGATCTAAAATAGACCATATGCACTTTACGATATGTGCTAGCTAATAATTTTAAGTGGAACTGGTCATTCTAAAGTTTCGCAACAGCGTTTAGAAATACAAACTGACTAACTTGATGCTTTGCAGAGTTGTTTTCATCCTCGATTTTGTGAATTAAAAATGCAGTGGAAACTGTAATTTAATGTTATTAAATGTATTTTCCTTTGAGCATACAAAGTTACATAAATTTCAATAAGAAAGATGATTACTTTCTTATGTGATGTCTCATAAAAAATTCGGAATTGAAGACAATATGAGGCTTAACTTTTGTATGAAAGCAAGTTAAAGTATACATTTTCTAAATACACGTACTTTGTATTGTTTTTCGTATGCTCCACTCTGTCATCGCCTGCTAATCATATTCGTATTTGTCGCAGTGGTGTGACCAATAATTATTTGTATTTGGTAGAAAAGTAAAAAATGCTATTCGGACAGCTCTGATAACAATTGAAAGCAGATAAGATCTCTTATATGAACCTTAGCAGAGGATGATTGTTTGAGGAGAGATTACTTTACTTACTTACTTCAATTTTAACAATTATATGTATTTGAGTCCCATATCCATGGAATTGTACACTGCATCTACAGCTGGGTAAATTTGGCATTGGCAGAAGAGGTGCAACAGAGGTCTTTAGAGTGACCTTGATGAATACCTGTTCTATGCAAACTCGATAGTGAGAGGGATTTCCACATGATGCATCACCCAGAGATCCCTCATCATAGCATGAGGGATCTCTGGGTGGTCCTATCACCCATGTAACACAGATGCTCCTGCCTTTTGTCTGTGCTAGCAATGGAAGTTTTTCAGGGCACATAGAATCTGTCTCTGAACAATATCCATTCCTCATGGATGCATCAGCGTGACACTATTTGTAGTTCAATGTATCATCTGTTCATTGTGTTGTCTGTTCATTGTGTTGTCTGTTCATTGTGTTGTTTGGTGATGTACTTTGTTTCCAATAACAATTGGATTCTTTAAGGCTAGTGTGGACATTGGACAGTGCTTTTAATTACGACGATGTATAAAGTGCCGTTGGTATCAAGCTACCTCTAGGGCAGCGATTCCCAACCTGTGGACCGTGGGCCAAAAGTGGCCTGCTAGGCCTCAAAAGTGGCCCTCGACTTAAAAAAGATATCATTTCAAAAATATACGTGCAAAAAATGAATATTTGACAGAATAATTATTTTCTACTATAATTTGTTATATTTTGATGACGACTGTAAGTAACATCAAATGTACTATATTGTAGTTCAATTTTAACAATTATAAAAATGTTTTTAGTGCATCTCTAGTCACAAAGTCAGTCTTTGCCAGTAAGCTGCCGCTAATACTTAAGTATTCTTTCTTGCATAAAATAATTATTTTTAACCCTATGGCCCATATATCCTCCAACTAAATAAAAGTGGCCCATCATGTCCTCCAAGTAGATAAAAGTGGCCCTATGTTGAAAAAGGTTGGGAACCACTGCTCTAGGGTGACCAGTGCTTTTCTGAGGCACCACACTTTAAAGGAGTGATATTGAATGTCTAGTTAGCTAACTAATAAGTCTTGTTGATGCTGGAGTGTTGAAACAATTGATCTCAAGATAGTCATACTTTTCACACACTAATATGTCTTTTGGTCGTTGTTGACATAAGTGATCATTGAAATTTTAAGGGTGTTATATGTATAATGTTCGATATCAATATTAGTTTAAAATGTAGTTTAACCTATCTTTGTATTCTTACGACTATCAAACCAGCGTTTGGTTAAACTTATGCTCGACTCTATACAGTTTGAATTTGCAGATTAAGCTAATTTAATTATGGCTATCAATATTTACCAACCCCGCATTAAATCATAGTGAGAACCAGTGAGTAAGCTGGTATCTCTGATGTGGCTTTTGTGGGCACTGAGAATTTGTTTAAGATTTACATTTCATTGCCTAATAAATTTGATTAATAGCAAGATTATTACTGCCTTGACCTAGCAAATCTTGCTAGCAATGAATATGATCTACATCTTCGTGTTATTATTTTAAGTTACTTCTGTTTATTACTGTTTCATCACACGTTTGTTTTAGATGTACATATATAGTGGCGTCGCTGGCCTTGAAAATTTGGTACGCAATTTTAAACTCTAATTTAAAAGCAAAATGAAAACAGATCATTTTTAAGCAGGAAATGTTCGATTATTGTCCACTATGGAAAGCGGGTAGGGCATAACCGGAAATTGCCTCGGCAAATTTTACACCCTCAAATAGCTAAAAATAACTTTTTGATTAAATAATTTTTTTCATAAAATAATATTGTTTTATCAAATAAATTAGGACTAACGGACTTACTTGTAAGTTATTGATTAATTAAACAAGAACTTAACATTCCATTGAAATTTGTTTAAAATAATGATAATTTATATATTTTAATTTCTTTTGGTTGCATTCCCCAGGTGGCAACCAAATCAGTAATTTTCCCACTTGAATTGGCTCCATCCACTTTCCGGTAAGCATTAGAGAGTAAAGACGTCATTGATAACTTCATATTTCACATTTCATAACAAGGTTTTACATTTTTTCACAAAAAAGTTACTGAATAATAAATATATTGTTATAGCCTAGTGTGATGATATGCTATATGAAGGAGATTGCTATAGACTCTGCAGTGACTATAGATAGTTCTCCATAGTTTTGCACATGGCAGATTAACTATGTTTTGCCTACGGAGTACGGATTGTACTCGCTTCTTGAGTCACTGGCTAGATTTGCCGCTACTATTCGGTTCGTACCCAGATCCGGCAAATAGTGCATCCAAATACTCGGATTCGGTACCCGGTGGAAATTGTCTACTCGGTTATGCCCTAAAAGCGGGATAATATATTAGCTATCCTGAGTCTCGAAAACAATACATCGTAATTTATGTACTATGTATTATCTAGCGAAGTTGAAAATTTAATTCCATTTACAAATTATTTGGTTAAATATTTTAATTTTAGTGTATTTCGTGAAAGATTGTTGTCGAAATATTTTTGGTGATTTTTTAATCCTTTTTGGGATGCAATTGCGTATTTTGCCTCCTCGCAGCGCCGCCACTATACATGTATATGCAAAAATCTCAACTTTCACATCCAGCAATTGATTTGATTCAGTGTTAAATTATAACTCATTGCTTGTAATAGATTACAGTGGAAAATCAGAATTTGACAGAAAGGCACTTAAAGCAAGAACAGGAGTTAAAGGAACTGCACGGGTCAGAAAGTATGGAGGAGCAATATGTTCAACAACTACTGATGAAGGAGTTAAATATCGGACTGTGTGATCTTCAGGCGTTGGTCAAGATTTGTCTGGAAAGGGCGAACGGACAAGATCCTAATTTGGCAGCACTTCTTGGGATCAGGGGTAACTTGAGTTCATGCATTTTTTACTGTAACAAATTAAGGTAATTAAGTAAGGTCTTTTGCATCACGGGACTTATCGTTTACTTGTCCCATGTCAAGTGAAGACCAAGTTCTATCAGCTGGTGAAAGAAGCAGTAATGAGCTAAACATTTGACTCAATCTTTAGGTAAAGTAATTTTTCCTAGTTCCCTACATAAATAATAAATTTTTCAATTTACATGGAGACTGTTGCAAAAACTACTTGTCAGGTTGTGCTGCAGCCTATCCTGGGGCTTATTTCAGTCACCCATGTCTATCTGGTCATTTCTGTGCTCTACAACAAAGAATGATCCAGTTGCTCTTCTTTCCATAGTGCCACATGGAAGCATTGAATTAGTCTGCTTCTCATCTAGAACAGGCTATTAAGCAATCCACAGCACAAATTTCTCCTTTTCTGCCTATATAACTAGCCAGCAGTTTTTGGTGCTGATCATTTGTTTTGATTGTGACCGTGGTTTCTAATCATTTTATCAGGTTGGAAGCACTTCAGAATAGTTTTTTGAAAGGTGCTATATAATTGCAATTACTGTTGTTATTTGGTTTACACTTCAGTTGGAAGATCTTTTAACTTAGGACCATGCCTCTGAAGGCTGATGTTGAGTTTGTCATCTTTATTCAAAGAAACTTAATAGAGCACCTCTTTAAGACATCTATTTAGAGGTGCTCTCTGCACTAGCCTACATGATATTAAATGTCGTTTCAATGAGCAAAACAGTTAGCAAAACAGTGTACAGTAAGCTAAAAGAGTCATCTTATTATTATTATGTCTTAGTTTAATTAGCTGTGTCCTCAGAATCAGAAATTCACTTGTTGCATTCAGAAAGGATGAGCTGCAGTATTAAAATGGTTGTTTTTTAGAATCTGCCATATCCAGATCTACTGAGTCCATCACACAGACTTCAGCATCAGTTTCTGTAAACTCGTTGAAGCATCAACTTTCAAAAGCAAAAGATATTCGACATGAAATTGACAAATTACGAGAAATAATTTCTGATAAATTTGCTGATGACATGAGCAGAAGATTAACATGTAATCCTCAGTAAATTCCAAAGAAGTTTTATAAGTTAATACATTTGTTCAGAATTTCCCTTTTGGTCAGTTAGTCGAGTTTTGCATATCTTGTAGAGTGATGTGGACTGGTCAAATTTAATTATAGTATCATTACAAGACATTAAGTGCCATTTAAGTTGTGCCACAGTGTATGAAAATATGCTTGCACATAACTGAGCAACATGTCACAGAGTATTTTGGAATGCACATGCAATGTAAATCAACTACATGACTGTTTATCCCTTCTTAGACTGTTTTACTTCTCTCTTTTTCCTTTTAACTCTCCTGAAGTAACACATCTCAATAGGTATTCTCCTTCTGGTAGGATTTGGTCTGTTATCTGTATGTCATTTGGCTTTTGAAGTACTATTTCTTTTCAGTCGAATTTTATGCTATGGCATAGTTGGAACAGTGCTACATCAATCCAAGAAGTGGCAAAAAACAGATAATTTTGAGGACATATTTTTCCTCTGCACCACACTCCCTCGCCCAGAGGTGGGGGATTTCCGATTCTAAAGGCTTAGCCTTTCTGATTAGTTTTGTTTCTTACTGACCTTTCCCAAAGACCAGGGTGATCTGAAGCTGCATCATGCCACATGCAGCTGTGGTTACTTATTTAATGCAATATACAGATCACTTCAGTCATGCAAACACGAATCATCAGGCCTTCTGCAGCTAACATGCCACCATTTCTTGAATGCCATCTGAAGTCATCCAGACCAGGAAAAGGTTATGCCCAAGGTACTTAAAAGGCCTTATATTATGAGGTATTTGAAAATACACTACAGGACCCTTGAGTGCCCTGCACATTAACGACCAGTGCATACTAAAATGTATGGGGAAATCAATCTGGTTGGTCTTTCACCATAACTAGTTCAAAGCAAAGGTTATTCAAAAACTTTAATCTATGCCATTGTCAGGCCTGCCAATACTCAAAGGTAATCAAGCCAAGACAAAAACGCCTCTCCCATTCCTGCTTCCCTATCCTTAACCCTTCCTTGTCTGTATCCAGCCTTTCCCACCCATTTTCCCCGCCTTCCTCTTCTCAAACCCTCGACACACAATCCATTCCCATATTAAAGTTGGAACTGTGAGGGCCAGTGTAGAGTTGTTGATATTGTATATGCTTGCAACAGCAATTTAGAGCATTTTAAAGTCAATAAAAGAAGCCATGGAAGAAGCACTTTTTGTGCCTCAACGGTTTGTGAATGTTCTGTGAAGCGAAAACATATGTTCTTGCTTCTATGAAGTATCAACACATTTATCAAGTATTTTTGATTGATTGAAATTTGTTTCCTTAAAACAAAAACACTATACAAGATGTAGCCAAATGAAGTTCATTCATAATATTAGACAATAGAAAAGTGAGAGAGAAAATTGGAAGTTTATGAGAATACTGATTTGATACCCAACAATAAAAAATATCAATGTTGAAATGAATATTTTTATAAGTTCATTCATGACGATTTTGCATAATTTTCCACATTAAATGTCAATGTGAAAAATTTCTTAATATCGTTCCCAATATTATTTTTATATTCTGACAAACATACGGTAATGCCAAGCCATTAAGTCCATCTTGAGGCATTGTCGTCCTAGTTGAGGTCTTCAGATGTCTTAGAGCACCAACGATAACTCAAAATAGGACCACACAAAGCAGAAGCTTTAACATTGTAAAAAAATTTCTTTCACCCCATTCCTTCTATATTCACATAATGATTTCCCTCTACTGTATAAATTCCTCCATCCAGCACATGACCTATGGTAATCAATCTTTTTCTGTAGTGCAAGTCTTCTAATCCTAGGCTTCCAAGTTATTCAAAGCAATTTTTTAAATTGATTTTGTAAATCCAAATAATTTTTAATTAGAACATAGATAGCCAATCTTTTAATTACTTTCAATAATCAGCACTTACGAAAGAAAGCAAGATGTGAATTTAAAACTGTACGAACTGGTTCCTTAGTCACCTGGAATGGGTTTGTACATACAAAAGAGGCAACATCATTATTTGGGTCAGACGCTTTGTGAAGCCGGATGTGGTACACGATAACATTAGTTCTCATGTTGAGGCAGTAGTACTGCAGTACGAGGCAAAACAAGGTGTGCGTGCCTCACCCCTCATTCTGAATTAAAGTAAGAGGCCTGCTTAGTACTCCGTTGAAATGTGAACTACCAACGGGATGAAAAATTAAAATTGAAAATAACAAAACACATGTATGTTCTTTTTAAACTTCAATATCTTTCTTGGATCATTTCAATCTAAATCTTAGCAACTGAATTTCTTCAATGCTCACTTCTTGTTTGTTTAAGGACAGAGAGAGAGCACACATATATGCAATACAAAACACACAATGTTTCTTCACTAATAAGCATGTACCATTTTAGGTTGATTATCTTCCAATGCAGTTAACCTGAAATAGAAAGAAAAAACTCATATACACTCTATAGGGGCAATCAGTTTACTAAAAAAAAATTATGAAGATCATGCAGCATTATACTATGGTCAAGTTGCTGGGTACAATGTTTTACACAAATCAACTGTGACAATTGTTAGAAATCACAAGTTTTTCAAAATGGCTGATCAAGTTTTAAAGTAAAACATCAATTCATTGGCTAAAAGTCCCTTTATCACCTATATATATATAAAAAGTATTTATCACCTACAATGCACTCCATATTGTATCTCTTCTCCGCTTTCACTCTCTTCTGCTACTTTCCACTCTGACGGAAAATCATAACTCTTCAGGCTGTCCAGTCCAGATTCTACTGCTGCACTACCATATGACCGATTACCACCGTAACATCACACTGTCTCCTTGGCTTGACCTTCCCGGATTTTGACCTGGCACTGGAATGAAACGAGAGACTTGGCTATTGCAGACTTTATTTTGCATAGCGCTGGTGAATAAGTTGGACTCCGGCGTGGCTTTTTTGGGCAGTGAGGAATTTTAGAAGATTTACATTACATAACCTAATGAAAGTTTATGCAACGAATATCAAGCGGGAAACCCTTGCCACCTCAGAAATATTAGCTAGTCTCAGCAGTCTCTGCGACAACACTCAGGTTACTTTTCATTTAATAGAAAAAATATTAAATATAAAAATTATTTAAAAGACTCAGAGAAGGCACAAGCTTCTGTGCCTGCTTGTCTTGGACATTTACCAAGCACTAGTTTTGGTAACGGCTCTTATAAAAAAATAAAAAATGCAAAAGAATAAAACTCAAGCGAAATATTTTAACAATTCTCAACTCGTAACCAAAATACTTTGACACTATTGTGCCATTGAATCAGTGCACACAAATATAAATGATCTGTGTTCTAAGACATCTACTACTTACTATGTCGTCTATCTTCAAGATGCTACGCACAGTTTCCGCAGCCAAATGAATGGCACTCACTGAAACCAACAATGGCTGCACAACATTCTCCTCAAGAATGTTTGTAATGGCACCCTAGACAACCAAACAATCAAAAACAATATAATGCAGTACTGGGTAGCTTATAAGCTTCAATTTTCATAGATGAAAAACTTGCTATTACAATGCTTTTCTCATTATCAGGTCTAGGAATGAACCAAAAACAAGCAACAGCAGACACTGTATTTTCACTTTCTGTATAATATTCATCCGTCTTTCCTGGTCCTGTTCTCTTCATTCATTCCATCTTCATCTGTCTCTCCTACATCAGATTATCTCCCTGTAAGCCTTTAACCCAATACCTGTTTGCCCCAAGATAACTCACCAGCGGCTACTGAGTACAGCGTTTACCCAGAGATATCTCCCCAATCATAGTCCTAACCTAATCTTTGAAGTTTACAATGAATTATCTCGCAAAATTATTTGTCTATGGTATTGATCTATTAGTTACACTGTCTATGAATATAAATGGTATCAGTTTAGTTTCTATTTCTATCATTCTTTTGAGTCTGAATTTGCGAATATTCTACACACTGCATGAGCAAAATGTGCATGGGTCCACCACTGGGGACTCAATCCATCCTATTGTGCAGTTTTGCTAAGACATATTTTACTCGTTCACTATGACATTTAACATCATTTAGGCCACAGAAGAGCGCCTCTGAGTATATCTTGAAAGGATGCTGTGTAACTTCTTGATTACATTACATTGTAAGTTACATTGCATTACTGCTTGATACAGTAGTACACACATTCACCTGCTATCATTTTAAGGCGATAAACATAAACTTACATATTGAACGGCATTGGTTAGAAAAGCATAAATACTGGTATTAACAATGCATTTATTATGAAGCATTGGAATTGGTAATCGTAGTGCATTCGTCCAGTATTGTCAAAAGTCATGAGAAGGCTGCTATGTTGTTCTCGGTTGACCATTGGTCGGTCATCAGCAGAAGCTTCATGAGTTCAAGTCATATAGACCAGATGTGAGAAGTAATTTTTCGCACGTATAAATAGTTCAGAGCAAAGCAAAGGTCATTCAAAAATATTCAACGACAAGACATTACACAAATTTTACAGATCATTAACTCTAAATGCAAACCATTATTTTAACAGAAGTTAATATTTCGATGTGCAATGTGCATTTAAGAATTATAGTGGTTACTCAATTTAAGAATTATTCCGGTTACTCAATATATGATTTATACCGGTAACTCTAAGAGTTACTCCGGTTGCCCTATTTAAGAAATATACCAGTTACTCCATTTAAGAAATATACCAGTTACTCCATTTAAGAATTATACCGGTTACTCTACTTAAGAATTATATTCGCTAATCTGCCATTGTGAACAAAAATATTTATTGGTGTGAATTGTGGTCCATAAAACCTGGTTATTCATTTCAGACCTTTCTGACATTGATTCCAGCCGTCTGCTCTCCCTGGGCATGACGATTGCGCAGCTCAGTTACAGTTGAGATTGGATTGAGTCCAGCATTTTCAGCCAATGTGAATGGGATGATGTCAAGCGCCTCAGCAAATGCTCGAAAGCAGTACTGCTCCATTCCAGTCAGTGTCTGGCAGTATTCCATCAGCTGCAGTGACAACTCGATTTCAGGCGCTCCACCACCTGCTATCAGAGCTCTGCAAATATCACACAAACGGCCAATCAAAGAACTTCTGAGACGCTCCTAACATGGCTCCAATCTTGGGGTCGTCTTTGGCCAGGAACTTTCCTTTCTGAACACCAACATCTAGGATGAGATACAGCTTGGACCCGTTAACATGCTGTTCCGTTAAGCTTTGAAATCAACACCTGCAGATGGAGGAATTTTAATGTCAAGCTGGTTATGGTATTGGATACATTCATGTACTAGAGAATTCTGAACTTGTAGTATTTTTTTATTAGCACAAAATCAACAAATTTCCAGCTTCTGTAAAAGCCAAAGCAATGGTACTGCTTTATTACTCTGATTGAAGACAATCAGATCCTCTGCTTGCCCCATCCCCACCTCATAGCTCTGGTGGCACTACTGTTAAGGGCAATATGCCTAATCAAACTGGTAATCAAAAGAAAAAATGACTAGCAGAACATGTACCAGTAACTAAATTAACAATATGTCTTTTGTGGCACGGTGGCTGATCGGTTAGAGCACTCGGCAAGTAACACACAGCGTGCGCCGGGTGAGCGGGTTTGACCCTCGTCCGAGGCATCGGTCACTGTGTAGGGACCTTGAGCAAGTCCTTCACGCACAATTGCTCTGCAATACAACTGCAATTGTGTCATCGAGGCGTGTGCACTTCTGAGCAAAAGATGTTGGAAGAATGGGAGTATCAAATTTCAGTATAAATTTTTTTTTAAATGTCTGGTTGCAAAGCCAGTATTTCTATTGCGTGTTAGGGGAAATGACATGTGGAGCTAATAGCTATGAGGGACATACACCACTTCCCATTAGGCAGAACAGCATGAGGTCCAAGAGTGCATTGACACAGCCATAATTGAGCATGATGGAACATCTTGTTCTGTGAGATTGCAGTAGGCAGTGGAAGATAGATTTTACCAGAATAATAGTTAGTAGATCTAACAGAATGAACGAGTGGCTTCCAGCAATAATTTCATTTTTACCACTTTGTTGTGGATCACAGCAATGTGGTAAAAATGTCAATATGAAATGTTAACAATTGTAGTAATAGACAAACTCAGTGAATAAACTCATCTACTATGCCTGTGCAGCATTAGAATAATTCAGCCTAACTAGCCTTACCTTTTTTTAACAAGACATCTGATGACACACAGCGCATCATGAATAGAACGTTCTGCCTCTTCCAGCACCAGCTTATTAGAGCCACGCACCAACACTGTGATTGTCTTTCCTGCATTCTGGATCCCACTTATCTGAAAAATTCACAAAATAACTTTACTGTACAAAGGCTACATTGAAGCACAACTGAAACAATTATTCTGGCAATTTCACAATACTTAACATCTGTGTTGACAAATGGCAACAAAGCAGTTTGAATAAGTCTTTTTTTGTGGCTATACAAACATTGCTGACAAATGTTTAATGCCACCTATGAAATTTACACTTAAACTTCCTTCCTTTACTCAAATGACCAATTGAATTTTTCTGCACAAATTCTTGCATTGACATTTACCTTGCAATTGGCATGACAGAAAATGAAATACAAAAACACGTAAGCAATACATGGGCTGTGAAGCAGCTGTGAAAACGAAATTACTTGTCGTTAAAGTATCAAACAATTCACAAACAATCTTATAAAATCAGTAATCAAAAAAACTACATTTATTTAAATATGAAACTCAACTTGTTTAATAACAGCCTAGTCTAGACAACTGTTAACTTTGAAGACATTTGTCAGAAAATTATACACAAACCTTGACAATCTTGCTTTCTCCAGCAGAAACTTCTTCAACAACCTCTGCTGTTCCCAGCATTTCAGGCAAAAAGTGATCAAGGCTGGCAATTGGACGGCAACTGAGTGTCTAAAATAAACATCTGAAACTTAGTTTCTAGGATAAACTAAACTTCTGAACAGTCTTTTTTTAACCCAAAAATAATACAAAATTCCCCGAACTAAACTCAAATGACTATTTAAATATTAATACACAGATGACACCCACTAAACAATGATTCAATGTTGGATGGGAACATTAACAATACCCCCATATAACTCACTCACACTTGCACACACTGTGTGGCATGATATTAAAGACTGATTTAACTTCCTTCAATGAATTCATTTGATCAAAACCAAACAAATCCTTAATTCAACATCTTATACTAAGATATGATTCATGATGGTGTTGCACAACTGGCACCAAACCTACAACTGGCACCAAACCTGCAACTGAACCTTACACTAAATAACAATTTGCTTACCTTGCAGACAAATTCAATATCTTCACGTTCAATGTCTTTTACAACCATGATCTTCATCTTTGCCAGAAAGTGTAAAGCCAAGTCATTAACTGCATCTCTAAAGTTTAAAAGGAAATCTCTTGTGATCTTAAATGCCTTGCATATTATTAAGCTATAAATAGCACATAAAACCATAGCTTCTCAGAGGCCCATACAAATATAAAAAAAATGTTTTCAGATACATAGTTGTGCAAGACAGAAATGGGCAATGCATTATCAATAGCCATTTTATGCAAGCAGCAAAACAAACCACGCTGGAAAGCAAGGACGATGCAACAGATGAGTTTACCAAAAAAATATAAACAACACATTTGTCACAACATTCATGATATTAACTACTCGACTCCCAACAGTGTTTCGTAAATAGTGTTTAAATCTGGAAATATGGATACAGTCTAATCTAAAAGTAATGGAGAAATAGAATAAATCACATTTATTGTTGCTTAGATTACAGCCTCTAATCTTCACAAGTTGAAGCTGTCTGTGACAACAGAAATCAAAACCCATTCTGAGTAAAGACCTGAATCACAAGACTTGTCTTTCTTCTCTTAATGTCTGTTATTGTGACTAAAAATATCCAAAGAGTAGCAAGAAAGACCTCTGAACACATAGAATCAAGTGCAAGCACAACCGGTGGCTCTATCGTCCACTGTCGACTGAATGGGACTGGACTGAAGTTGCCCACTCGTGCACATTACAGGAAACAATTATTACCATCCTCCTTTTCAATGCATGGCACTATTGTCTGCACAGCAACCACTCAATTCAATACTCCATCATCACAACGTTTTTTGTCATCATCTGAACTATTATTATCTTTGATGTTGCAGAAGGTCAAGCAATAAGCAATGCTATATAAATTGCAAGAGGAATGTATATGATGAGCCACATATACCATGAAGCGACGTGTTTTCACCTCAAATATTTGATAACTAAACTCAACCTGACCTTTGCTTACGGGCCAAAATGGAGACACCCAACAAACTTCAGATATAACTAAATCCCAGAGCATTCAGGAGTCTTTACCTACTATACTCTAATAAGTTTAAAACTTGATTGACCATTAAGAAAATGCCACCTGAAATCATGCCTAAGAACAACAGTACGAATATTGCTTAGACTGACAAAGGCTGGGCTTTTTACATGTATTATATGGCAAGGTATTAAGTGTCTGAATACTAACCTAAGGATCGATTTCTGTATAAGCAAAACATTGCAGCCAGCTTTCTTTATCTGTTTTACAATGTTGAGGATATATTGACGTTCCTCGCGTAAAACCCTATCCATCTGAGTATAGTCTGAAACAATAACTTGATTTTCCATCTGGAAATCAACCACAGCAAAAGAAGTTAAGTAACAACATGGCCGACTCAGGCTTACAAAATAGCACAAGCATGCCAAGTGGCAAGGTCACCACTAAACAATGAATACCCATATAAACATACAACACTGCACAGAAACACTTAGTTACGTCCAACCAGCAGCACTACACACACATTAAACATTACCTCACAAAAGTTAAAAGTGCAAGATGGATAAGTTAGGAGTTGAAGCAGTCTTGTACCTAGGTTGCAATGTGTCAACCTTGTGCATTGCAAATGAATGAAACTCATCATCTTGGTAAAGACACCATGTTGCCCAGACAAGGACTTCTGCTATTATAATTCCTTTGTTCATGTTGCTCCTGGATGCTCAGCAATCAGAACTACAGCTTATATCTTGAGGTACACTTAGTAACACATAGCTTATAAAAAAATTATTCTTACAAATATTGCAATGAACTATTACACATAGCTTTTGATGGACTCAACTTTAGTTGAGAGGAATGGATATCCACACTGCAGAAGAACTCATTTTCAAGCTGACAAATCAAGTGCAGCTGAATCAATCTATGTACTAATCTTATCTATTCTATCTATTCTAATTAGTCTGCAGTTTTTTCTAAAAATCTAAATAAGCCGTAGACCAAGAATTGGAGAGATGGCATACGGCTAAGAAACACCCAAATGGTACTAATTAGATCCATGTCCCAAATTCATTAATAAAAACCAGCAGATTCCATTGTTACTTGATCCTCTTAGGCCAAAAACAACCACAGCGAAACTTACATCAGTCTTTGGAGGTGAAATACAGAACTGGATTAAAGCAAGCTTGGCCTTCTCAACTTTACTCGGACCTCCGTAACCCGCTGTCTTTTGATCGAAAACAAGACCTTCAATCAGCTCAGTATCCTCTATTGTGCCCCTACAAGCAAAACAAACACAAAAGCAGTACTGTAAATGAGTTTCACATTGTAATGTCCACCATTTGGTTCATTTGGCCAACAATCTTAATAAACCATTCATGTATTAGCATATGAGTTCAGCATCACGACATCACCCCAAGTTGCCTAAAACCTGTAGGGTTCAAAAGAGGACTGCAGAGCTGTCATACATATTCATGGACCATATCAACTGCTTAGACTTACAGGCAGAATTGGATGCAATCTGGTCATCATCTGAGACAACTTGCAGCACAGAGTTTATGCAGGCAGATGACAATGTTAGTGGCACAGTCGTGAACAGACTGAAGACAACAACATATCTGGAACATCAGCCCATATCTAGAAAAATAATAACTACTCTAAAAATGGCAGAGGTGCCATGGCATTAAACCAATTCATGTCACATGCAGAGCAAGAGTTTCAGAACCATGTGACATCAAGAATGAGAACAGGTGACAACTTGACAGACAAGACAATGGTTATACACATGACATGTCTCTGATAGTACATAATACAACTCCTATCCTGCACATCACAACAGCACTATTTGTATTGACCCATCATTTATTACAAAAGGTGAATCCATACAACAGCGATCTTTTCCAAACAGAGGACCGTTACCAGACCCTTAGCCAGTCGCCTGTCTCTCGGACGAGCAGAAATTACTTTAGATGGGCAGAAATTGTATTAAATGCGAAATAATGCAGTATCAATTCTTCTAATCATCTGAAGTTTGTATGCCTTTGGATGCCCTACTCATCATTTCTGGCTAAGGGCATGGTCACCAAGTGCTGGCAACATCCTGCAAACACATACAGCCTAAGAACCAAATAATACCAACAAATTCTAATTCAGAGCAGACAGCAGAGAGAAAACGTAATAAACAGTGTTCATTGAAGCAGCTGCTAACAAGATGCCATAATATGTCATAAAGCAATAGAAGCGACTTAAATGGTATTAAACAATGGAACTTCAACAGCCCCATGAACAAAAAGCAAAAATGCATAGCACTCACCCAAGCTTCTTGATTATTTTGATATCATGCAAGTCAACATTTGTGTCCTTTGCAGGATCAATCACTTTCAAAACAGCATCTACACAGATTGGTGACAGTATATTGGAGTACTGGGACACCACCTGGTACATAAACCAACAGAACTTCTTTTCACAACTAACTGAGTGCAAACCACAAAACAGTTTTTTCTTGTAGATCACTGATCGTGAAAGTTAGTCAGAAGTATCACAAAACCATTATCAAAATCGTAAAATTTAAAGCTTCTTAAAAGTTGTCCAAATACATGTAAAATATACTTAATCCATTAAAAATATAAAATCAGGATCCAAGAATAGGCCAACCACAATATTTAAAAACGTTTCATACATACCAGACTTATCGTTATTGAATAAGTCCCAGATTGTCTCTCTCTGGTCATGCAGGTCTACCACTGGAACACACTATCTAGAACTAGTTTTCATGAACAGGCTTTTGATTGATGAACCTAGATTTTTAAATGATTTTCCTGTAACTGTTCTTTCTCATCGCTCAGGCAATTTCATTTTCAACTGAACACTTACATTTTCAGTGGATAAGTCAAGCAAATATAATGGGTCCATATTCTCATGTCCATGAAACTGATAATGTGACCAACAGTGAGACTGATAAGACAACAGGACATAGTGGGGTTTCATCAGCAGGCAGGTTGAAAAGGAAGGTACCTGTTACCAGGGCTTTAAAAAAATATTGGAACAGTTCTGCGATGCCAATACTTTTAACAATACCTTTTGATAGCCTAGATAGCCTGGTCTTGCAGAGTTCGCTCTTAGCACACTTCATGCAAAAATACAGGAATTTCATTAAGTTACTCAATCACTCTGTACTGATACCACATTGACAATATTCGTTTCAGCAGACCTCAGGGTGGATTCAATTTAAATCAAACGATTTAAATCATGATTTAAATCGGAATAAAAGTCATGATTTAAATCAAACAATTTTTTCCATAAACTAATAAATTGAAATGGTAAAACAGCAACAGCTTTCAAACTATCTAGCAGTAATTTGAAAGCAGTTGTCATTGTACTTAAATTCTGCACTGTGTTACTTAAACATTCAAAGGTGACAGACATTGAAAGGTCAAGAAAAGTGTGTTCTCTATGTTTTGAAATGTTTCAAGTTTGAATCAAGATTCAAGAATGAATGAATGATAAGAATTTCTGGACAATAACTGTCTAATAATACTTGAAATAAATTCCAGGACAGCTGTGATGCATCAGAATAACACTGCTAAGTGAAAGTTAGAACCATGCTACATGGAGTGGACCCTTGGTTTAGTTTCTAAACCAAGTGTCCACTGACTCCACTTTAGTATAATAATCAGCTGGGGTTGAGTTTTCTCATTGTTTGGACTAGTTCATTCAAATTGTCATGGAGTTGAAAAGGCTAGGAAGCTGGTGTTCTTATTTATATTGGGCCAAATAAGAGACCAATACAATTGGACAATGAAACATTGAATAAAAAGACTTCTGCAGAACTAGCAACCTGTTGACTAAATATTTATAAGAGAACAGATATTGAAATAGATCAGTAAGATAATAAATGTTAATAAATAAGATTTGAAGTGCCAGTAACTCGTACTTGGTCTCAACTCAAGTAACATTTCATCAATATCTTAAATTCACCATGGAATTATGTACCTCAAACAACTTTTAATTTACAGTAAAACAACTGTGCGACTGGCTACGTTAATATGTTATAAATTTAACGTAAAACAAGTGTGTAATTGTGGCTATGTTACCATGTTATGTTTCAGTAGTAATTATTTGACTAACCAAATAATTTCTAAGGAATTCTGATGTCCATTTAAAATATAGCACTTAAAATATAGCATTCAGATTAAAATCGAAAAAATCCAATTAAAATAAAAAAATTCGATTTTAAAAAAATCACAATTTTTATCAACCCTGGCAGACTTATTTATTTTCAATGTTGACTAACTTTGCAAACACTTAAAAATTACATAACCCACTTCAGCCTCTGATTTAAAAAAGACATGCTTGTGATTATTTCAATATTTATGGCTTCCTTCCATTGCTATAAAGGAAGAGACAATTTTTAATAATTTCTTTCTCACTATTTCTTGATCGCGACTTATTCAAGGGAATGAGAAACCACATAAACTTTCTGAAACTCTTTAGGTTCTCTCTTCTGCCTAATATGATTTCTCTCTTCAGCTGAAATCTTTGGAACTATCAGAGGCTAAATAATAGGCTATTTCGTGTAGTTGCTATTTTGATAATATTGTTCAAAACTGAATTATGAAACAACAGCGCTGTGATTATAACAGAGCTAAAGAAGGATCAATGCCACAGATGACAAAGGTAGTGTCACCATTTAGTTTCTCATTTATCCCACATACCTTACAATTAAGTGACATTGCTTAACCTGAAAAAATTCCCTAAAATTGAGCTGCACATGTACTGATTATGTCACATACCTTAGAATTAAGTGATGTTGTGGCACTTTTCAGTAAAGATTCCCTATCACTTAGCAGCACAGGCACCGATATTCCCTCCAGAATAGAACAGGCTTTGGCAGCTGCTCTTTGGAATGACTCAGATATGGTCGTAGGATGAATACCTGAAAATATCATCACAAATGTGTTTTACAGCGTCGTCAGATGCATGAATTCTAACCTTTTTACTTGATTTGCTACTGGGATTGAGCAGAGCTGTACTGCAACCCAACACGTCCAAATGTGGACTTGTTGGGTTGCAGTAGAGGAATACAGATAGTGGGTTGAAAATAGTGGAATGCCTGTCAGCATGAAAGGCAGCTGCAAAAACAAGTGGGGTTGTCAATGACGAATGTTGTCAGTCACGAACCAACAATGGCAACTCAATTTAAATCAAATTGATATTTAAATGCCAAAGCATTTTAAGAAAGTTCTTCAAATGCTTGACAATAGCAGCCCTATCCACACTTTAAGTAATGTATACACTAGCATTATTATTATCATCATTGTAATTATTCATATTGTCACTCAAAGTGGTATGTGGAGCAGGAAGGACTGGAATACGGTTTACAATTGGGAAGCCACATAGCAGATATCACTCATGACTCAACAGAGCCTACAACACTGGTTCAGAAATATACTGAACCTTCTCGACCTAATGAAGCAGAATAAAATTCCTTATGATGTCAGGTCTCTGTAACTTGTAAATTTATCATGCTATTTACTTGTATTCTTGTCGATTTTAAGAATCGTTAACAAAGATTAAAGTATAGAATAGAAATGAAGCTTCAGTTTACCCTTCAAAAGTAGTTTCTGTGCAGCATCCAAGAGACTACCCGCAACAACAACAACCGTTGTAGTCCCATCTCCAGCTTCCACATCTTGTGCCTTTGACAACTCCACAAGCTACAAATACAACTCAACTCTTCAGTGTGTGTGTGTGTGTGTGTGCAAAAGTAACAATTTTATTTTGTTTACACCAAACTTTATAAGTAACAATGCTCCTACCTATCTGGCAATGCAAATCTTGCCAATTTGTCAATTTACAAACAATACACACATACGTGTGTGTGTGTTTGTGTACAGCACCAGCCATGAGCTGCAGACACACTTGCATGTGCTGTTCAGACAGCCAAAATCGATACGTTTAAGCACAACGCTTCGGTCAATTGCTAAATTACAGAGTAAAACACTAACAACAAAAATAGAGAGCACAAAATATCGTTTAGTACACAATGGCATCTTGCTCCATTCCCATATCTATGCATTTTAACGTCTTAACTTATCTACAAGGCATTCATGGAATAGATCAAACATGCCTCAAACCATCTTATTTCATCAGAAACCACTCCAGTTACTCATCAACTCAACTTGTTCCACATTGCCCTACAGAGAATTCCATAAACTAAAAATGGTACAAGATCCAAACATATTGTAAATGATGGGCAGTAATCCACGCCTGTTGCAAGTATTTACTCAACAAACTGCATTATCGAGCCATCATTCTTTAACCCTATTTAACATGCTGTTCCAGAACTAAACAAAAAGAATCTATATCCAGAAGAAAGCATACCATTTTTGCAGCTGGATGCAACACTTGCATCTGCTTTAAAATGGTGGCACCATCATTTGTTATGGTAACGTCTCCCCCTCCAGCTTGAATCTATAACATAAATCCATTCATTCAAATTCTTTAAAACGTTAAAGTAAAACATGGGGTTTCAGGACCCTCTTTGATATACTGTTGGTATTCTGGAGGAACAAAAGGATGCGACATGGGAAAGAAAGAAATGGAGAAGGCCAATCATGAAGGGCGCTGGAGTTCAACGAACTAACAGCACAACGTGAATTTGGTAGATGGCGCAATCGTTCCATTTCCTTAAGAGATTTTTCATGAAGTAAACTTGCCGAAGTGGAGCTCGTCAAGGAGGACTCGTTCGAGAGGTTAAACAATATTTAATTTTTTTCCTTAAATTTTCAGTTATGTCTTTTCAAAACATGATACATTGCATTGTCATGCAAGCCTGAAATGTGTGCAAAAATTCCCGTCGAACTACAGAGCTAATAGCTCTGTAGGTCGACGGGAACATACCTGAAAAAGAGTTGAAAGATGTCTGACGGTCCGACCGTGACAAACTTTACGCAAGCCAAGTTAAATAAAAAGAGAGTAAAAAAATACTACATAATCAGTTGAAAAATGTCAAAGTTCAAATGCAAAATATGCCCATACTAATTATATCATCTGATTTGAATATTAAATTCTTAATCAGAATATTAATTCACAAGCACCACATTTAGCAGATGTCTCACCATTTTATCCATTCCCCGTGGTCCTAGACTGGTACGGATGGCATCAGAAACAGCTGCAATAAAATAATTCCTTATAAGTAAGCTAAACAAGATAGTATAAAAACTCAAAATTAGTCTATTAGTGCATACTTGCTCTCTTAAACACAACTCAACACTACTTCCGAAATCGATATAGAAAAAATCTAGAAATCAAGCTTTATTTCGCATGATAATTAATCTAAAAATGCATGCTCAGCTCACAAGATTCAATACATGGCATCTACTTCACAAACAGACATGCAAACTGCATCCAATAGCAGCATTGCAGCAAGTTACTGTTCTGGTTAAGGACTTTGCTGCAAGTAATTATGCATTTTCTGATCTGTGTAGTGTGTACAGTATTATACAATAACTATGTGTATACCTTTCCAGAGGTAGTCATTCATCAACTGAATATCCCTTTGCCAGGAATATAGCATATCGATTACCTTTAGGGCATAACCAGAAATCACCTCAGACATTCACCTCGGCCGAATATCCAGTTTTTCTGGACTATTTGGAAGTATTCGCCTCGGCAATAGTACACACAAATTGTTAAAAATTAAAATAATTTTATTCAATAACATTTTTCTAAACATTTTTTATTACACGCGCAAACATATATTTTGCTAATTTTTCATTATGCGATACTGCAAAGGTGATGAAATTCAAACATTTTAAGCTGCCTACGGATGGTACTCGCCGGACCAGAGTTGGCACTGCTATTCGGCTCGCACCCGGACCCGGCAAATACTCAGATTCAGTATCGGTGGAAATTGTCTACTTGGTTATGCCCTAATTACTCTACTGATGGTGCTGCATTCCGGCACTATAAAATTTTAACAGTTTATCTAACACAAAGAAAACTGGACTATTTGAACAGTTTCATATCATTATAACCAGCCATCGATATAGTGCTTTGAACACATTGGTGGAGTCTTCAACCATTTTGTTACCAGAACCAGTTTACAGTACAACACTGCCAACCATATACTCACTCCAGAACAACTGTAATGGACTCATACAAACAGATCAGGAACAACATTTCTTATTGGCTGTGTGAGATCAAGGCAAATAGACAGTAGATTTTCTTGACACAAAACTATACTAGGTACAAGAAGCAATCCCTGTTTCTGTAAGCAGCTGGACTTGAAATTAATAGGTGAAACTGCTATTCTTTACATGGTTAGAATCTACTAATACTGTAGTGAAAATTTGTTGACTGTATCAAATATGTCCAGAATATAGTTGTATCAGATTTGATACAATACACCATCATAAGCTAATAGTCTGCATAGCCTCTCATCACACATGTTTGTTTATCATTAACATCGTGTGATTGGGGAACATTGGTTGACTTGCCATGTCTGTCTCGTGAAAGTTCAGTCTTAACATTATTTTAAACAATGCAAGTTCAGAATTGCAAACGACTATATTACAGAACCTCAATGGTTCATTCATTTCAGTTATTTATATAGCGCCCCTTCAAGAAAACTACTCAGGCACACCCAGCCGCTATGACCAAACAGCAAGAACCTGAGCATAAGATAGAAAGTAGGCAAATTATTCTGAGGAAGTAACCATAGAACAAGCGACGACCCATTCCAAGTGGATGAATCTACGAAAAAAAAGGCTGGGATCAACTTGAATCATTTGAAACCCGAATCCCCGAAAATGCTGAAAAAGCCTGATTCCCCGAAAACAACAATGTACTATTGAAAACGCTGAACTGTCTCAAAACAGCGCAATTCATTCATCAATCTAGCTTCTGGGGTGCTGGTAAAATGTGAACTGCGAACCAGCAAACTGGTAAAACGCGAACCAAAATGCGACCCATAGGCGCGAACGGATCAGGTTAAGGCATCGTGAGGGTCGGTTAGGGTCAGGGTTGGCATCATGAGGGTCGGTTAGGGTTAGGGTTAGTGTAGTTAATAGATAGGGTTCAGGGTCATAGCTAGTATCGTTTACAGATAATTGCCGAAAACTTTTAGCGGCGCGAACTGGTCACGTGACTTTTGGCAGCTAATCGAAAACAAGTTCGCAAACGGTTCGCATTTTACCGGTTCGCAGTTCGCATTTTACCCACACCTTAGCTTCTGCATGAATTCTTTTTATCGATCCAGCTTCCATTTAAGCAGAATTCCTTTCGTCAATCCAACTTAGTTTTCGGGGATACGACCGCACTCACTTTCAGGGATTTGGGTTTCAGCGATTCGCTACGCACCCAAAAGGCTTGGCGTTGTTTGACCAAAGACCGATCCAGAAGGATAAAGAACTCCCCATCCAAAGAACGGAGAGTCCTACTGTTCAAAGCCTCCTCTCAGCAACAATCAAACAATTATAAAGTATTTTAACCACAGAAGCTTCATTTTTGGTTGAGCCATTAATATGACCAGCGCTTTTTTGCTGGCGGAACGGCGTTCTGGCACTTTTTTCAATTACCAGAAAATAAAAATTGTAGATGTGCAAAAACTCCTGAATTTGATATAGGGCATTACAATTTCAAGTTTTCACATTTTAAAATTTATAAGTAAGTGTATAGATTGTGATCATCATTGCGTCCTATAAAATTTATTATATTTGGTAGCTAATTTACGCCTCATTTCTGTCGACAATACAGAAAAACGCATTACATACGACTACGTAATAATCAAAACACAAGAACCATAATAATCCATTTATCATGTACGGTCAATCCTCGAAGTCTATTCCAATTTCCAATAGCTCGTTTTTACCTTTGGCAGCAGTGATATTGCTAAACCGAATCTGTGTCGGTTTATCCTTGTCCCTGTACTCTGATTTTTTTCCTGCTCCCGACATTGTGCGAAGTAAGTTTTTGATGCTGAAAACCAAATATGTGTCTTTTACACCTTACTGCGGATTCTACTGGATTGAAAATTCTTTTCAAAACTGCCAAATCATGCACGCCACCTGCTTCAGCTTGTTCGAGGCATCTCCTACTTCCTCTCTGGCGGAGCTGTGCGCCGTTGTTTTTAACTATGTCGATTTACTTCGTACTCGTAATTGTAAACTCAGCATTTCTACAGGACACACAAAGCGAAGTCGCGGGAACAAACCTATCGCAGGCGCTTGATAAAACAAAATCTTATGGCAATGGTTAAACTCCAGAGAGTTAGGCAGGTAGACGGCTTGGGTACATGGTGCCTAAAGTTGATTGAAACAGCAAGGGAGGGTTGGGGAATCAGAATAGGATTTGTGAAACAGCAGTGCTTTCAGTTTTGAGTGAAGTGAGAGATGAGGTTTTGCCATTTTGGTGAGTTCGGATTGGATATGTGTCTCAACACTGGACACTGCATGGTGGGAGTTTAATTGTTCCAAAGAGGATCGAGGGATAGAAGTGGCTATATGGAGCGAGTTGCAAATTTGAGGGCTGATTATCGGGATGATTGAAGGGCAGAGCAGTGTGATTGTAGAGGTAGAACGTGTTTAACGACGTGGTTAGACCATAAGCAACTGATGGAGATATGGCTCATATGAGAGTTGTGTGGAATATGGATTGGAGTGTGTGAGTGAAGTGTACGTATGACTTTATAATAATAATTATTATTCAATTCGTTCGGGTAGTTTGAGCCAGTGGACTGAGTGGAGTGATTTGAGGATAGAAGTGAAGTGGTGGGGTGTGGGGATTTATCGACAGCACACTCTGAATGAAATTGGTGAACGTGGGTGATATCTATGATGAGCAAAGAGAATTACAGCAGTTCAGTGGTAATGATCAGATGTAATACACTATTTTATACTCTATTTAAAGGACAATAGTGACATTAATCTAAATAATTCCAAATGAACAAGTAACGTAAATTATTAATTCTGGAAGTATTTACTATGTGTGAAATTTGATGGGCAAATCAGCAGACTATATTTGTCTGGTCTGAAGTATTTTTCTTAAGTGACTAACCTTTCTTACATTTCAAGTCTTTGGTCAGACTGTAAACGAGAGATACTGAGATTATTGATACCAATATATTGGTAGTCTTTGTAGAATTGTAACTGTAATTTAACGACAAATATTTTCGTTGATTTAACTGGCTGATTAAAATGGCTCAACGGGGAAGAGACCCTAGGCTGAATAGGCGTCGTCAGGAGGATTATTATTTCGAGCACGAAGTTGCAGCTAACAGAGGCAGATGCTTTCGTGGTCGACCATCGAGAGCAACAGCCACTGGACACCCGAGGCCCACGGCAGCTCAAAGGTTTAGTGAAGGCGAAGTAGCTGGTGGCAACTACAGAGCAGGAAGGAAGGCGGAGAAGTACGATTATGGACATAGACGAGATCGCTCTCGATCACCTTTTCCAGCCACAGATTCTCCCAGCGATTACAGTAAAAAGGTTGTGAAACTGCGTTAAACTTCTATGTTATGGGGTAAAATTGGGTAATCGTCAATGTACACCCCTAAGCAAAAACATATTCTTATATAGATTTCAGATCGGTTATAGGTAAACCCAGAGATTGTGGGCCTCATAACTAGTATTATTAAGAGATTGCTGATAGGATCTTGTCACAAGAAACTCAAATGTAACCCATCTGACCAAAAGCAGGCTTAAAACTCAATTCGTTTACAAATTGAGTGTGAAATACCATTTTCAAGAGTAAAGTCTCTCCATTAAAATGCCACACACTTTATTGTTCTATGATGTTCCTCTCCACAATTATGAGTAAATATATAGTTCGGTTGTTGAATTATAATTCCGAGACAAATGCATGTAAAGTTTGGTGTTATTTTGAATTGCAAAATTCCTAACCAACCTTGTTTGGAAACAGACAAATTAGTTTATATGTTTGCTGTCTAATATGGTAATGACTATACATACAAAGATTGGGCTTTGTACTCATACCAAGTTTGCTACCATCCTAGCCTCAAGCTGAGTTTTCTTTTAATGGCTGGAATATGGTAACTATAAGTGCTCAGATTAAAAAGAGGACACATGAAATGCTCATCAGATCCGATCACCATCCTGTAGCCGGCTCCTAGTGCTACACCCATGTTAAGTGTTGTACAAATAAAAGTAAAGTCAAATTACATTAAATATTGTTCTTATTGCAAATGGTTTCAATTATAAACTTTATTGAGTGAGTGTTCAGTAGGGTCTACACTCTAAGCATTACATTACACTGACTGCATACAGAAACAAAACAGTGACCAACTTAGAAAACAGTAGTGACATCATATTCTGATCAGTCATCAATCAAAAGCCATATTTCTGGAAGCCACCTGGACAGGGGCTTAAAAAGAGGACATGTCCGAGGAAACCGGAACATATGGTAAACCTAGGTGGGAAAATGGCAAATTTTATGAAGTCATTCAATTATTAAAGCAATAGCTACCCCAAAGTCACTCAAAATGTCATAAAAATTCATTTTTTTCAAAAATGTTGTTCTTTGTGTTGAAACATATAATGTAAGGACGAAACCAGCCTTTGACAACCTTCGTTGACCCCTTGACCATCGGCACACGTGAATTCATCGACGCAGATAGGTTGACACTCATCGCTCAAGCCTAATGAAGTTTTCAGCAAAAGATCATCGAACATACTCTCTCTCTCTGTCTGTCTCTCGCCCTCCCTCCCTTCCTCCTTCCCTCTCCGTCCCTCCCACCTTCCCTCCCTCCCTGTCTCTCTCTCTCTCTCTCTCTTTATTTGATGCTCACAATCGTCCTTATCCTTCTGAGTGATGCTGAAGTCTTTGATGTACCACCTCAATACATATTTCCGCTATCTTTTCGGGTAAATGTCACAGCTCATCTCACTTTTTAAGCTTTTGATACACCTCAAAGGCAGATGTGTCTCTAATACTTAAGACTACAACTAATCTTCAGCTGAACTTGCTAACATTAATGATTATTAAAGTATCAAGTGATTACACTTCAAATAAATATTACTATTCTAAAATTATAGGCTACCGGAATTTATCTATCTTTAATTTGATTCTATTCTAAAATAAAAATATGTTAAAATTTAAAATAATTATTTTTAACTTTGTGGCCCGTCATGTGCTCCAACCAAGTAAAAGTGACCCTAAGTCGAAAAAGGTTGGGCTCCATTGCTTTCTTCTGCATTTGCAAAAATTCCATGAAAATGGTGGAGCTACGACTGTTGACTGCATTCGCAGATATAGTCATATTGAATCAGATTAAATTGACCTTGATGATGAGGGCCATTGGATACACATGCGTTAAATTTTTTTGATCTTTGACGGGTAGGAAAAAGTCTTGTTGCCCAGGACGAAGGTTATATGTGCGCTTGATGCAGGAGGGATTATAATTTTACACATTGTCCTACTCCTTCATCCAGGCTTGAGACTTGTACCAACTTAACTGTCAGTGGCAGTAGAAGAGTTGACATAAACAGTGGAAGCAAACGACTTATATGTTGTATATGCATTTTTTGTAGTTTTTATTTGACTTTTGAAAATCTTACTGATGACTTTCTTACTTGACAATTATATAATGCTATATTAAATGTTATATAGTGTTGAATTTATCAATACATAATAAATAAGCGAAAACTGTACTTATCAATTAGTATTTCTGTAAAATATGTTGTAAGTTACATGTGTGTTACTGTTACCAGCGCTGTTTTGTGGTCACACAGCATTGCCATATCATGCATTGCCTTGTTTTGTTATATCTTGTTGAAAATTCTCCCACATTTCCATGGCGATTGCAGGAATAATTATGGAATTATTTGTTACAATGTCACTCTGTTCCAAAGGCAGCTTAAGAGCATAACATTACCTTTGTAAATGGTGATTGTGCTACCAGTATTGTTTATTTCATTGATTATTTTTTATTTTAGCAACAATGTGAAACAGAATCTCTTCTTCAGAAGGAGTCCATTCAGATAACAGTTGGAAATGATAAATTTAGAAGTCCTTTTCCCAGCAGATTACAGTCTGAAGAGGATGCTTTTGACCATGCTTCTATAACTGCTGTTAGCAAAGCCTCTGCACATGACCGGCATGATTATGCTGATGAAACTCCTTCTGTAACAAGAGCCCGAGAAATGGCCTTGCGGACACGTGAGATGCTGTCAAAACTGACTGGATGGACACCATTAAGCTTGCAGCCGCTGTCAGATGACCACGTGAATACAACTGAAAGGCCGAATTTCATTAACATTTCTAATTCTGCTTACACGAAAGTAAGTGCATCAAATGAAGTGGCTCAGTCAATTCTTCGAAATATCAGTGCAGTTGCAGCTGCCTTCTGTCCAAAGGAATCAGGTGGTGTTGCTCATATCAAATATAAATCGCTGGGGAAAATGAGAAAATCGACAACTGATGATGACGACAAGTTTTTATATGGGGAACAACTTATTCCACAGAAAGTTGAGACTGCATTATCAGGGTTGTCAGGTGCTAATGAGAGTCAGCTTAAACGTTTAAAGTCTTCCTCTGAGGATCATTCACTGAGTCTGGCAGAGCCATCCAACAGAAAGGCAAATGATGGTGAATGTGATCCAGTTGTGGCTAATGTTCTTAAATCAATCGGTTTTAACTTTGAGTTGTCAAAAATTATGCAGGAAAAGGCTAAGAAGGAACGTGAGGAGAATGAGAAGAACCGAGCGCTGATTAAGCAAGCATCGTCATTCCTTGCGAAACAACTGACAGGACCGTCACAGGATAATAATGTACAAGACGTTTCGACTGATGACAGTGAAGCCTTAACTACTAGACACATTGGAGATGATTCAAATGAGACTCTGAGAAGAAAAGATGCTGGCATATTATATGATGATTTCTCAAACAGTGAAGATGAATTTAGCGGAACAGAGAAAAGGAAATGGACTGCCTCATCTTCCAAATCTGAGCTATCGGGTGTTGCTTTTCCACCGGGTGTTCCATCTTCGGTTTCTTTACTCACTACCCCACCACCAAGGCATTCACTAGTAGCAACTGTACAGCCCCAGCCTCCTTCAGTGGTGCTTCCTCTGCAGGCTTCTTCCCTTTTTATGCCTCCACTTCCAGCAAACTCTCAACCAGTGCTGCAGCCGTCACCTTCATGGCCAGCCTATCAGATGCCACTAACAACAGGCACTTTGCCAAAATGGAAGCCAAAAGTTTCTCATGTTGCTGATGAAGTGGAGTGGGAGCAAAACACACAGGAATTCCTACGTAAGTTGCAGGAACCTAGGACAGCAGAGTTGCCACCAAGTCGAGAAGCTGGGCTGTCAAGGTCAAGGTCTCCATCGTCACGTTCAGCCAGCTATGAAAGAGTTAAGAAAGAGCAACAAAAGAAAAGAAGTGTAAGCAAGGAGATTTGGTCAAGTTCTCATGAACCAAAAACCAAAAGGCAATGCACTGAAAAGGTAAAAATTGCTGAGCACAGAAGGAGCTGTGACCAGGATACAAAGGTGAAGCGGTTGTCATTCCAAAAGGAAAGGCTGAGCTGTTTGAAAGAAGAGCATGGTCAACTTATGAGCATAAGACAGAAAAGTACTCACACAAAAGAAAAGTTGAAGCTTAACAGACGTCAGCAGGATGAACTCCAAGCCGATATACGATCGCTTGTACAAGAAATTAATGGTAGAAGTACTGAAGGACGTTCTGGATTTCTTTCCGATGATGAGGTTTGATAAAAACACTAGTTCAATCTAAAATACTCATTCACCATCATTCATGCTGAGTGAACCCACATGCCCATTGTTCTTGCTTAGGTAATGCAGTAAATAAGTTAACTGAAAGATTTTTACATATTTTCTTGCGTAAATGACGAATGAAATGCGCATATGGTGAATGAATGACTACGACCATTTCTACAGTGCCGTAGCAAGTGCACTTTATCTAGCTCAACACTAAGTGAGAGATTAGCTTTTGAAAGTCATGTGTCTTGAGCCTTGACTTGAATGACTCAATGTTTGGTACAGTATTGAAGGTGGAATACCATTCCAGCAACTGGGTTTAGCGAAAGAAAAATCATGATCACCACTTAATTTCTGAACATGCAAATCGAACTTATATATAATATGTATTTAGGTATTGGGACAATATATTGCACATATTAAAGATAATATCAATCAATCGATCAATGAACTTGTTATAGCACTCTAGTACTTCTTCAAGATTTCTACTCAGAGACACTCCTGGTCCGACTATGGCTGAAGATGACTGACTTCAGTGAATCATAGAATAGGGGCAGGGTTTTTCTAGGCATGAGCCCATTCCAAATGGTTAGACCCACCAATGCTGCATCATTGAGGTAGAAGCAAAATTTTTACAATCGGATTCCAAGGGGCACCAGCATATGTAGTGGAGCAATAGTCTAATTGACTGGTTATAAGACACGAATCAACGTGGCTGCAGTACTGGGATGAGAAAGTGAGAGATCACTCGCCATTGGTGCAGCTGGTGGAAGCAGCTACGGTATACCATGTTAACATACTGGATAAAGGTGAGCTCTTGATCAACGATAATTAATAATCAGAGGGTGGAAAGGTTTGCCAATACTCTATGGTGCATGCATATTTATATTTATATATACACATATACACCATGATCATCTGCTTGTACATTGAAAAAAGACCACATCAAAACTTTTAACTTTTAATTTGAAATTATACCAAATATATGTAAGTATTTAATCATGGTACATTGAATGGATCGAGTCATGTGAGCAAAAAACGCTCCAAACGAGAACACAACACTTGAGAAAGTAATCTGAGTGATTCTGTTGATTGATGATTGAATATATTACATTTTCCAGCATTCTTTTGGTTGCAAACAGCAAAGAGAACATAAAGTGATGGCTAAACAAAGGAGATACCATAGACGAAATTCTAAAGAAGAAAGCCGAGAAAGAGAGGAGAAAAAGTCTTCATTTATGCACAGAGAACGCTATGAGGAAAAAAAAGAGTTGTCATCAAAAGTGATGACAGATAAAAAATCTCGCCTGATCGACTGTAGTTTACGAGAGGAGATGTTGTCTACAGGATGTCCAATTGAGAATAAGCTCATGAATGTAGAAGTGAAGACTGAAGAAAGCTTAGAGATTACTAAGGAATTAGAATCAAAAAAAGAAATAACAGTGAAAAAGAGTGCAAATAATCATGGGAAGTGTTATGTAGAATCAGTTGTTGATGAAGTGAAAGAGGAAAGCAGCAAGAGAACAGATGAGAAAAGTTTAGAAGACAAGAGAGAGACAAGGAGTAAAGATGAACTCCAGAGGTCAAAGATGATAAGATATGACTACTATGATGGAGGTGACAACTGGTGTTCCATTTGCAGCTCATTATTTCCAAAGTTGTCCGAATTCCTTGACCATCTACATTGTACTGTACATCAGCAGGTTAGTCCTAATCCCTCGTTTCATTAGTTAAACATTTTTCTGCGTCATCAAGCAAACAGTTGTAAATACTAGTTGTGTACAGCATCTCCTGCTGACAATTGAACAGTGATTACATTATTTTGCAGCTAAATTTATGAAATTCACATTCTAGGCAATCAACAAGTTTGGTTTTAATAATTAGTTGTTTTAGCATAGTATTGCTGTGGCTTTTTACACCTTCAGTCTTCAGATAATGTTTGGACATCTACAATTGCCATAGTCGCTAGTCAGCAGTCAGTGTAATTCCAGGGTTCACTATTTTTCTCATCCTATTTACTAGATGCAACTTGGCTCAGAGGCTCTGAACATTCAAGTCATCTATCAGCTACCAACTGGAATCCGTTTGTTGGTTCCACGCTTATGCATGGAAGACACTGATGACTCTTTTCAGCTTACTGTGCATAGTTTTGCTAATAGACTTTTTTTTACTTGTTCACTGTGACATTTAACATCATAAAGGCCAGCACAGAGAGCACCTCTGAGTAGATATCCTGAAGAAGCATTATATATATGTTTGATTACATTACATTAAACATGTTTTCTAAATTCATGTTTATTTGTGAAAATATTTACCTGATATTCTGGTCTAGGATGCCATCTCATCCTTATTTGTAACTTTATAATAATATAATGATAATATTTTCGTTTAATTTCAAACTGACAAACCGCAGAATGATTACAAGAACAGTATGAGCGAATGATGACGAGTTATGACAGGAGTCTAATTTAACCGTCGGCAGCCATGTAGGGCGCCCATTACGCTATACATCTTCATTTTTAAGAAACGCCGCCTAGCAAAGGAAGGAAAGAAGGATAAAAAGAAGGACACAGGTCTCGATCTCGGTACCTCAAGCGCTGAGTTCCAGTGTGTTCACCACTACTCTATGGCCCCCCCCCCCCATATCATCATTCATTTGAGTAATTTCAAGAATTTGTACAATGACGCTTCAGGAAACCTACTTGATGAAGTCTGAATTATGGTTTTAAACAAATTGTTTGTAGTGCATGCTTTTTGTATTGACAGGTAGTTGCCAGTAAACAGACATCTCTAACAGATAAACCGTGGAAGTTGCTGCAAGTGCTACAGTCAAAGCCTCACAACAATTTACCACCTGTCTCTGCACCTGCATCAGGTTAAGCTTTTCTCTTGTCTTTAGCTTAACATGTAACATGCCTGCCAATGATCTAGGAGTCACACAGGATGAAGAGCTTACCTTTGATCCTCACATCCACTGCCTCTGCCGCAATTGCTACTACCAACTGAGCCAGCTCTGCACCATCACTCGCTCAAATACATCTACTGCTACCCTTGTTCACTCCTTTCTCATGACTCGACTCAACTACTGCTTCTCTACGCTAACCTCCTGCCATTGCCAACCAATGAGTAATGTATATTGCATCAACAAAGCTGTAGATACTTTCCAGTTGCTCATGAATTTCGGTCACTTTGTTGCATCTGCAAGCACTGAACACGACATTTCTGCTGAACTGCTTAACCCTTTAATGACCAGCGTGTACTGAAATTTATGGGAAAACATATGCAGCTGGTCGTTTAAGGGTTAAGAGAACTGTGATACACCAGACTCTCACGTATGGGCAATGTTCTAACCCTGTCACAAGATGGCTTATGTCAGAGGCAATTCAACTAGAGTGCAGATGGAAAAGTTCCAGCCTTGAAGAGGATAGACGGCTTAATCATCCTCAATTCCACCTCCCAAATAAGCGTTTACACAATTCTACGAGCTATTACTACTGTAAGCAGCAGATGCTCAAAATTCTGTGTGCATATGCCAGAGGCTTCAATTGCAACGCACGGAACAAGAGAGCCAGAAACTATATTTTGACTTTGCAACTTTTTTCATTGACTATCTGAAACATAAACTTGCTCAATCTCAGATGAATCAATGTTACTGCTTAGCTCGGACTTCTCTTCTTCTTTAATGAAGTAACATTCTTTGAAGTCTCATTCTTATCATTCGGTCTACCTAAATCCTCTGCACTGGACTTTCTACCTATGTTACTTATTATTTCTTGTTCTGACAATATCCTAGACCTTTTGCATTGTTCTTGTGATACTATTGACTGAGTCATTGTGTATGCATGAGCCAGCCACTGGTGACTCCTAGTTTATCTGAGCAATGTTTGCTAACTTAAAAATGTTCTGTATTAGTCACATTTTGCATCATGTATGCTGCTAACACAGAGGATGCCAATGACTATTTTCACATGAGTGTGATGTAGTAGATTTTCTTTGTTTTAAGAATAACTGGTCAGTTTTAATCAACCGTTTTGACTTGATAACAGACACACCACATCAGCAGATAATCAGCAAGTTTGTCAAAATGGGTTTACCCTACTCAATTACGACAAAACAAGCAGAAGAAGAAGAAGAAGAAGAAGATATCCAGTTCATTGAGATATAAGTATACAATATTTTTAAAATTTTGAGAAACTATTGAGGTTTATGAATGCTTAAAATCCTTGAGCATCAGTCTTGGCCACGATTAACGTCTTAACCGTGCATCCCGAGTTATCTCGTCCAATAAATATCTGGTCTATTCCATGCATCCCGAGTTATCTCGTCCTCAGGTATAAAAGTCGTCTATGAACTGTGGAGCCCGAATGAATGTGTCGTACTGCTAGTATGCATTGCTAATCGACAAGGTTATATATTTTACTATATTTTTATATTTTTACAGGGAGGCTAAAGCATTTTATATATATATACATGTATATAAGTATATTATATACATGAAGAATGATGATTCGCCTAGGCTGAACTATGTACAATTCCTGATCAAGTTGACAGAGCGACTGTTGGATAGCTATCATATTCCCAAAAACTTCAATGCCGAGACAGGCCTTCACTTAATGTAATGTAACATTTGGAATATTTATACAGCACCACTCGAAATCAGATGCGCTCATGACTCAACACATAGCCAAACAAAGAACAGGAAAGTCTTCAGGCGCCTCTGGAAGGCAGTAGAGGCAAGAGAGAGCAGCTCATCCTGAAGAAGAAAGGGGAGGATGTTCCAGCTAGCTTTGTGCCGCACATTGTTTTGGTGTTTGTCATACTTAATACAGTTACTAACTCTAGTGATCTGCCATAGGCTAATATATACATTGAGCTTATTAGTTAGTACAAAACAACAGCTTCTTAAGATCTATAATTTAATGGGTGCCTTAAATTCGACTCCTGTAATATCTTGTCATCATTCATTCATACTATGCCGGTAATCATACTGCAGTTTGAAATTAAGCTTATGTTATTATTATTATTTATAGGGCATAACCGAGTAGACAATTTCCACCGAGTACCGAATCCGAGTATTTACATGTACTATTTGCCGGATCCGGGTTCGAACCAAATAGTGGTCGCAACTCTGTCCTGGCAAGTACCATCTGCGAGCAGAGCTTAAAATTTTCGACTTTCGTCACTGATGCCGTTTCCCAAAATGAAAAATTAGCAAAATAAATGTTTGAACCAGTAATAACTGCTAGTAAGGTTTTAAATTTAAATTTCAGGTATAAGATTGTTAAATGTTAATCAAAAATTTATTGAATGAAAAAAATTTAGTTTTAACTATTTGCATGTGTAATATTTGCCGAGGCGAATACTTCCAAATAGTCCCGAAAAATGGGATATTCGTCTGAGGCAATTTCCGGTTGTGCCCTACATCAAATCCATTGAATTTATTCTAATCTAGTCTTGAACAGACCTCAATCTGAGGATCGACCATGTCATCGACAATTTTAATCCACTCCTTTCTGTGTTTCCCTGAATAAACTTAATCTAACACACTACAATTCTATCTACTCTGATCTTGGAACTTCTATAGCACCACTGCCAAAATTAGTGCATAACCGAGTAGAAAATTTCCACCGAGTACCGAAACCAAGTATTTGGATGAACTATTTTGCGGATACGGGTACGAACTGAATAACAGTGGCAAATCTGGCCAGCGAGTACCATCCATAGGCAAAGCTCAGTTAACCTGCCACGTGCACAGCTACAGAGAACTATCTATAGTCAATGCAGAGTCTATAGCAATATCCTTCATATAGCGTAATTCGTCTTGCTCTAGGCTAGACAATATATTTATTATTTAATAACTTTATCTGTGAAAAAATGTAAAACCTTGTTATAAAATTTGAAATATGAAGTCAACGACGTCTTCACTGTTTACCGGAGAGTGGGTGGAGCCAATTCAAGCGGGAAAATTGCCGATTTGGTTGCCACCTGGGTAATGCAACCAAAAGAAATAAAAATGTATAAATAAACATAATTAATTTAAAGAAAATTCATTGGAGTGTTAAGTTCTTGTTTAATTAATCAATAACTTATAAATAAGTCTGTTAGTCCTAAATTTATTTTATGAAAAATTATTGTTTTATCAAAATAAAATTATTTTATCAAAAAGTTATATTTAGCTATTTGCAGGTGTAACATTTGCCAAGGCGAATACTACCAAATAGTCCAATATTCGATCAAGGCAAATGTCCGAGGCGATTTCCGGTTATGCCCTAATTAGTTAGTTTGTTGCTCAGGATGACTTGGTTAGGTTTTTGTCCTCAAGATTTGCCTTGTAATCCATGACACAAGTAGCTAGCCTTGTTTGACTCTTATCTGGTGATGGTTAAAACATATTTATTTGATTTTGGTTTCATAATGTGAGACAAAAATAGTCTCTGAGAATTTTATCTTGAGGAAGCAGCATACAGAAGTGTGATCACAATATGTTGTTAATCTTGAAACTTCAACACCCTTCCTTATAAATTGTGATAACAGTGCGAAAACTTGAACCCCAAAATTACTTTCGCTTAGCAGAATGAATTTGTCATAATACAGTCTAATAATTTGGTGATTCTTGCTATCGTATCATCTCTTTAGATTTATATAGTGCCTCTCGCAGAATAACTATTCAGTACAGAAACTCCAGGGGAAAAGAAACGTCTTTAAAGAGCGAGAAGCCGATGGAGAAAATCCGGTCATTAATGCTATGGCTCCAATGGACGTCATTATATGGGTTTCTGGTGTATATTGTTTTACAGACTTTTGTGGCCATAGGTTATGCTGCCTAATTCTGCTGAAAGCCAGGTTCATTTTTACAAAGTCCTTAAATATTCACTTCATATAAGTATATTTTATGCTGGTCTGCTGTTCCAACTAAGAACCTTTATAAAATGTGTATTCAGTGACTGCTGGCAGTTCTGGGTTCTAACACATAATTAATTTGGATTTCATCTTTGCCTCCTGTGGAAAATTTTGATGTGATGCTGTAGTGAGAAGCCTTCCTGCCTCTATAACACATCACTTGGCACCTTACTCAGCAATTATTCACTAGGGTACACTGTCTATATGGGTAACACAATTGTTACCGTCTGTTTGAAAAATGTCTCTTGTCACTCGTCTGTGTAATATTGTTGCGTTTGGGTGGGTGCCATTTTGGACGACAGCCAATTTATTAGGTATGTTCCTGTTGACCTACAGAGCTAAAATTTTGCGCAATGTCTTGCTTGCATGGTAATGCAATGTGCCAAAGTTTTACGGACATAACTCAGAAATTGAGAAAAACAAAAAAAATGCAAAAAATTAAATATCGTTTAACCACTCGAACGAGTCCTTGTTGATGAGCTAATCTCTGGCAAGTTTACATCATAAATGATCTCTTAAGAAAATGGATCGATTGTGTCATCTACCAGATTACCAAAAGTCAATAAAAGATGATCCCGAAAAACCCACTTCTCATCACATGACCAAACCATCTTATTCTGGCCTCTCATATATTTTTTTCATTATACATGCCACTTCCAGCATCTTTCTGATGTCTTTGCTGTTTTTCTTATCCCTAAGTGATACTCCAAGCATCCACCTCAGCATTCTCATTTCCATTCTGTCGCAGTACTACATTACAAACAAAACATTCTCGAGTAATACGCGAAGCCAGCGTTCAAGAGACAACGGCAGTGTTATGCAACGAGAGTTATTTGCTGACAATGATCAACAAGGAGTATTTCAGCAGAATGGTGCACGCTGTCATACATCAGCTGTGACGATGAAGTGACCAGACTACATTCTCCCATCATGCATAAAGTCAAAGGATTGGTCACCAAAACTCTCCAGATATCTTTCATTTTGAGAACTTGTGGAGTATTTTGTCTCTCAGCATTTTTATATCAAAGATACCTGATGAGCTCAAACGTCACCTCGAAATTGGAGATCAATCGAAATTGAAGTAGCTGATTCAGTCTATGCCGTATAGAGTCGGTGCTGTCATTAAGCGGGGCAAAAACACTAGTAATGCCAATAGCTATTTCTGTAAGACCTATAAGTAACAATATTGTGTTATTGTCTACTAGGCCCAATATTTTGCTTACAGTGGTATTATGATGAACAAACTGTATCGCATGGCAATTATTTCCGAGAAACTGATCCTCTTAAAATTTTTTAATATATGATAACCACTGACCAGGTCAAAGCCAAATTTGTACCAATTTCTTTCATTTGATTTTGCATGCACTGTCAAAATATCAGAGAATTATGAAGCCCTTCCTGAGAAAACACATTTTGAAAACGGTGAACAAACTTTTGTCACCCTATATTTTGTTCTCCCCCTCTTTTGTATTTAATTCTTTATAAACATATTGCACTGCCATTTTTTTGGCCATTGCTAGTTTTTTTAGCATGCTTTGATATTGTTTTGTATGTCACTTTCATATCCCCATCCATTTGGTTTTCTAATAAGTAGTGTCACTTAATTTTTCTTAGTCTAATTACTGTTAGTTTCAATTTGTTTCCTTTGTTGGTTTTACATCTAGGAATGGAATTCTTGTTGCCACTTAAAGGTTTTTTCTGCACATTATGTCAGAAGTTTTCCGGAGACTCTGATGATGCCGAGCTGCATGTGCTAAGTGAGGAGCATAACACCAAGTTCAAGGTACTGCTTTGGTCTTAACTTCTAGTACGTATGCATGATGAGACAGAAGTGTTGGTCATTTCAATTATGCAGATCTTCTGTCTGTATAAAACCAATTACATTAATTAGGGCAGCTTATGTGGTCATATTTTTGTCTATGGTGCTTGCTTCCATCTCTAAGGCACTAGATTCATTGTAGCCTAAAGGGCTGTTTGTGCTCATAAACCACAATAAGATTTCATAAACCATGGCATAGAATGGTGCTGTTGTTGATGTTGTCAGTGATGCAGTTTGTATGGGGATCCTTATTATCCTCATCAATCCCATACAGTTGATTGTTTAGGGCTTTGGGTTGTCCAGGTCTCACAACCATAAAGCAACATGGACAATAATTATACTAATAATGAAGACAATTTATATGGGGCCATAGCATAGCCATTCTGTTACAAGGACAAAATAGCATACAGACTACATAGTTTGATCTCTGGTTTTGAGTGGATTGTTAAATGTCCTGATATGGGCAGAGGACCATAAACAACTTGGTAACTAATGGTCCACAGTAACTAAAGCTGTTTGCAGTCAGTATCTTTTTGTTCCAAGGATAGTTCTTGCATGGGGTATATTGTGTAGTAGCCTGGACCGTCATTTATCCCAGTTTAGCTCTAATTCATAGCTATAATCATTAGTGTTAGCAGGAGAGCCAATTGCATTCTAATTCTATTTGACTGATGTGTGACAATGTGCAAAGCGACGTTTCTGTCCAACTTTGTGCCTGGATTTCCTCCAGCTTGCCATTAAAACATCATGGACTTAATGATCTCTCCACTTGTGCTGCGAATGGATCTGGGACCATAAGATCTATTGTTGTGAGGCAGATTCCTGCCTCACAACAAGGCTGATAACAGACTATTCTGATGTTGCTCCTACTCGCATGCAGCTAGTAGTGTAAAAAACGATAACCAGCTTGTTTTGGCTCCAAACTATTAACCCAATGAGTCTGTGTAGAACTCAGAAGTTTGTCAAACTATGTCTGACTCAAACTTAAGTCCCCTTTACAGGTATCCTCCTTCCAGGGTCTTTAAATTTAGGATGGGTCCTTCATGACATAAAATGACATTTTAATGGATTGTGATATAATAGCTCTCCTATCAAAACAATATACATTTAATTATAATAATTAATTATAATAAGTGAAATTTGTTTCATATCTCTGGTGTTTGAACTTTATGCCCAAGTTCTGCATTTCATAGTTATGGCTTTTCAAGTATTTGTCCAGTAGTTATCAGTAAGCAAATAATGTTCTGATTGCTTGAAAGTTATAATTTTACATTGTTCAAAAACTTTTGTGCGACACTTTAAACTCACTGTAATAAGTGTATAGATACTGTAAGCACTTGGCAATATGCTGAAAATTTTATACATTTTGATGATGAGCATCACCCTGCAGTTGTGCATTAGGAATTTACCCATGGTTAAGACATGGAGGCTTTGAACCTGCACATTGCTTTCTAATTCTATTTGACTGATGTGTGATATGATATACCAATGGTATTATTGTCTGATAGAGTTGGATTTGAAGCACACATTGACGAAATTTGCTGTAAGGCCCGACAATCCATGTTCGCTCTACGTGTTTTAGTTGCCCATGGGCTCCATGGTCAACGATTGTTTGATGTTGTTCGTGCTACCACCCTAGCTCGACTACTCTATGCCTCCCCCGTTTGGTGGGGATTTGTTGTAAGAAAACTGACCCACTCTGGCTTCCTTCCTGTTAATGTTCCTTCTTTTGAAGAGCGCTGCTCTAAAGCTGACTTTGCTCTCTTCCGCTCAGCCCTGTCGAATCCACGTCACGCCACGCTCCCTCCTCGTAAGATCATCCCTTGCAACATGCGACCAAGGCCACATGACATCCTACCTAGAATTGATACCTTCGAAAAGAGATCTTTCATCATGCGAATGTTATTTGACTTTGTTTGAAATTGTAAGCTATTATGCATTTGCTGGTAGTCTAATATAGAATATTCTTACTTACTTACTTAAATTACTTAAATTTTCACATTAAACTTATATTTTTAGACACACATTCAATCAATCAATCAATGCAATTTATATAGCGCCTCTTCAAGATAATTATTCAGAGGCGCTCCCGACCCAGGCCCGGTCAAAAAGGAAAGCCTTGAGAAGTTTATAGAAAGAGCCAGACAGGCCGAGCGAAGAGATCGGTGACCAGAAGAAGCTGAAGTTAAGGTGAACAGATCCCTAAGATAGACAGGCACATTGCCCACAACCCAGTGCCAGACAATAGAGGAGATTCTATATTGAATGCGCTGCCTAACCGGAAGCCAGTGAAGGACGTCCCGCATGTACGTAGAGATGTGGCCAAATTTAGGAACCAATCAAACGAGCTGCAGCCCTTTGAACCCCCCCCCCCCTAAGGGTTGCAATCGGACCTGAGGGAGCCCACAGAAGAGAGAGGAACAGTAATCTAATTGATTAACGATAAAGGCATGAACCAAAGTGGCAGCAGAAGATGAGGAGAGAGAGCGGGAAACAACCTGCAACTGGCGCAAGAAATAATAGCAGGAAAGAGTCAATGCAGAAATGTGATTCACAAAAGACAGTTCTTGATCCAGAACTACCCCTGATCCCTGACACAGGTGGAGAATACAAAGTTAGGGAATTCAGAAGACAGAGAGCCCAAGTCGAGCTTGTTCAGCTGCTGGCGGGTACCAAGCCAAATATATTGAGTTTTCTGCGGATTAAGTCACATTCAATTTGATGACATCCAGGCAGTTAGGGTATCTGTAGCTGGAGACATTCTTCGGAGTGTAGAAGAAGCCTGGGATGATGAGCAATGCACATACAATTGAACATCATCTGCGTAAGATGCAGAAGTTGGTAGCTGAGGAAGAGGAGAAAACCTCAAGATGGAGATTAAGGTCTCCAAGGACGGCTATCTGGGTATTATAAAGAGCGAACTGTTCCATAAGTGTAGAAAATTCCTCGAACAATTTGGATGAAGGAGGTTCAGAGCCTGGTGGGTAGATGGCCAGGGCTGTGTAGGGACCGTGTGCAGAAGTAACGGAGACAGCTAGAGCCTCGAAGGTAGACGGTGAAGAATTTAGAGCAATCATTTTTACTCGAAGACTAGCTTGGTGGTAAATCACGATGCCACCACCGCGGCTGGGAGCATTGGAGGGGTCAGTCTGCGGTCGGTCAATGATACAATATTCGGGTGGGATTGAACGTAGGATCGAAACATTTGTGGCCGCCTGATGCCACGACTCAGTAAGGGCTAAGAGATCCAGGTCATGTGACAGAATCGCGTCGGCCACCGTAACGTATTTATCCCAAATGGAGCGCACATTCCATGTGGCAACGCTAAGACCCTGACGTGATGAGGATGAACGAGACAATGACGGAGTATGGGTATGCTCAGACGGAGTAGGGGTAGACGCAGACGAAAGAGGAATAGGCGCCGACGGAGTAGGTTTAGGCGCAGACTCCGGAGGATGATCGTGCGACGGTATTGAAGGTCGCATCATGTGACCGGAGGTCCACAGTCGGCCAGTGTGTGGTCTCCATAGGCCAGCAGCGAAGAGCACCTTACGTGCTGGGCGTGAAATGTGAAAGGCAGAGTTATATAGTTTCCAAAGTAGATCGCTTGAATACGTAATGAGCGTCTCCTTTGTTTCCATGATGAATTTAACGTTTCTTGTCAAACAAAAACGAGCGACGGGAAAAGCGTAAAAAAGCGTAGATCCAGTAGCGCGATATGTGTTAAAATAAATTGCCAAAGCTCAGAGAAAATAAACACTTAAAAACTGAGATATTTGAGCAGAAGTAAGACTGAGCCTAGTCAGTGTTTTCACGCCAAAGCGCCACACTACATAAATAAATTGCATTATCCAGATTTCTTTGTATATGAGACTAAAAGACTGGTTTGTTAGAATCCTATGCTGACACATTTTGTCTATTTGAAATTTCTGTTAGCGTTGGTATATTTGTCAAGAGTACTTTCAAGTCGAGAATGTTCTTTGACCTTGTTTACATTTGATACTATTGTTTATACATTATATAACCTACTGTACGTTTGCTGTTAGTCTAATAAAGAATATTCTTACTTACTTACTTACTTATTTCGTATATTGATATATTATATAATATATATATATATATATTTATATAAATTAATATGTTTTAGCAACACTGTTCAGACAATCCAGCCTACCAGAAAGGATTCCACAGTGCTAAAATGGAAAAAATTACTGTTCAGAAGAGAGACAAAGAGAAGACCACAAAGGAAGGACAGATAGAAAGAAATTTGATGTCTTGCGTTACAGACATTGGCAATAATTGTCCTGTTACAAGACAAATTACGCATATTGAGAAAAGGCTGATACAACTATCAAATGAAACAACGACTGTCAATTCAGCTAAGCGTCTTAATGCAAATGTTCTTACTCGGAAGGTTTTACCTTTAGAAAATAATTTGGATCAGAATCCAGATACTGTAAATGAAGACTTGTTGAATCAGGCAAATGAAAGTTTTGCAAATGTGACAAAAGAAACTGCATCAGTGTCTAGTGGGAACACAATGTGTAACCCAGTAGTTTCAAAGAAGTCAGATCTAGCATGCATCTCAGAGACTTTGCTTAGCTCTGAGATATCTGAGGTAGAGAATTTTCATGTACACGTGAAGGCTTCTAGTAAACGGGAACCGGCTTTCGCAGCATCATTGCTAGAAGAAACTGATATGAGATTGGAAGAAAGTCTAACTGTAGAGGAGGATACAGTCATGGATATTGACAATAGGAACCCCACAGTGAAGCCAGCGGATACAGGAGCAACTGAGCAGACCGATCTTAACATCCATCTGGTACAAGCACCAATATCCAGGGACTGTTCTGAAGCTGCATCTAACGAATCTCTACGGAATCTGAAGATGCAAAGGACTGTTTGTATGTTGGATCCAGTCGTGTCATGTGACATTACTGATCTGAATGCAAAATGCAGCACCGACACCTTTGTTAAAGTAACAGTAATGGCAAAGGCACTTCCAGTTGCAATGTCTGAAGTTCAGAGTGTAGTGCTTCAATTAGATTCCAATACTAGAAACAAAAATGTGTATGAACCTGCAATAGGAGGTGACGTGTCACAGTATTTTAGCCCATATATATCACATGTTGAGCTAGATGAAAAGAAAGATCATGCGACATGCCAAACAATGACACCATCATCTACGGAAAGAAAGGAAAGAGATAACCCTGCCATATGCCCATCACAAAAGCTATCATCTACTGAGGCAGAAGAAATGGAAGATGCCACCATATGCCAATCACAGAGACCATCATCTACTGAAGCCGAAGAAAAGGAAGACCATGCAATGTGCAAAACACTCATGGCTTTATCTACTGAGACAGAGGAGAGAGAAGACCCTGCCATATGCCAAACACAGAAACCATCATCTACTGAGACAGAGGAAAGAGAAGACCCTGCCTTATGCCAAACACAGAAGCCTTCATCTACTGAGACAGAGGAAAGAGAAGACCCTGCCTTATGCCAAACACAGAAGCCTTCATCTACTGAGACAGAGGAAAGAGAAGACCCTGCCTTATGCCAAACACAGAAGCCTTCATCTACTGAGACAGAGGAAAGAGATGACCCTGCCATATGCCAATCACATGTGCTATCATCTACTGAAACAGAGGATAGAGAAGACCCTGCCATATGCCAATCACATGTGCTATCATCTACTGAGACAGAGGATAGAGAAGATCCTGCCATATGCCAAACACAGAAACCATCATCTACTGAGACAGAGGAAAGAGATGACCCTGCCATATGCCAAACACAGAAACCATCATCTACTGAGACAGAGGAAAGAGATGACCCTGCCATATGCCAAACACAGAAGCCATCATCTACTGAAACAGAGGAAAGAGATGACCCTGCCATATGCCAAACACAGAAGCCATCATCTACTGAAACAGAGGAAAGAGATGACCCTGCCATATGCCAAACACAGAAGCCATCATCTACTGAAACAGAGGAAAGAGATGACCCTACCATATGCCAAGCACAGAAGCCATCATCTACTGAAACAGAGGAAAGAGATGACCCTGCCTTATGCCAAACACAGAAGCCATCATCTTCTGAGATAGAGAAAAGAGATGACCCCACCATATGCCAATCACGTGAGCCATCATCTACTGAGACAGAGGAAAGAGAAGACCCCGCAAAATGCCATTTGCAAAAGCCATTGCCTATTGAGACAGAGGAAAAGAAAGACTCTGCAATGTGCTAATATTGCAAAACTCTTCATTTACTGATCCATGTAGGCAGATGAAAAGAAACTGCACTTACTATTGTAGGAATGATGAAAAGATTATCAACAATGCAGTTGAAAAAGTGATAAAGGAAATGATTTTTAAGGCAATTTGGCTGATGTTCGTGATGTTACTGATTTATCATCTAAAGGCTAGCATGTTGCATTAGCAGTTTGATATAGTAATGTCAAGAATATGGTGTGTGGATTTATGTCACATTCAGTGAAAGAATGAGATATACAGTATGTCTTTTGATTCTTGACTTAAGCACTAAAGCTGATGAAACAGAGTCAGTGTTATGTAACGCAAGTGATATGGTTTTGGATATAAGTGACTTTCAGCTAGGGGAATGAACTATGACTTAGACTGCAGAAGTTCATAGTTTAACTAGGGCCCATCCACATATTACGTACGCAAAGAAATCGGATTTTCGAACCCCCTCCCCCTGATGCACAGCGTGGACCCTCTCCCCAATGCGTGCGTATATCTGAGCTCGAACCCCTCCTCCATTGCAAAGGCTAACTTAGCTAAAGACATCTATAAGACATTGATTTTAACATAAGCTATTTATTTTTTAAGGCATCATATTTAACAGCGTAAATTTGTTAACTGTAATGAAGAAATAAAACACTAACAACACTTGCATTTTTAAAAGTTTTAATGTTACATAAAAGTGAGTAAGCAGGAATATAGTCTGTGATTGGGTTTACAGTTCTGATTTTAATATTTCGTATTGTGGACGTCATAATTAGACAGCTATATTTGCGTACGTACTTATTTTCTAGACACCACCCCACCGTATGCACCCGTACGCAAAATTGCCGAAATTCGAAACCTCCTACCCCCTCGTTGCGTACATAATATGTGGACGGCCCCTTACCCTGCCTTTTAGTGCATGTTCAATGTCTTCTTTTAAATGATGTAGGCCTACTGTGATGAATACTTGTTCCTATAGGCCTACTGTTGAGGTCATGAATAGGAATGAGAAGAGACACACAACAATTCAGTTGCTGATCAGACATTATATGGTCAGGTAAATGTGATTGCTGATGATACAGGTGGCAACACTGGCAAGCATGTGTATAATTATTTTAGTTGCAGTTTGCTATTCTTCCAAAATACTGGTAATTCATTAAAGTAAATATAATTTCTTTTGTGATTTTGGGAATTTGATTTCTGTGTTAAATATGTAGGCCCAGAAGTCTAGCTGTTACTACTGCTTATTTTGGATATTCAAACAACTACTATTGGCCTAAATGGTACAGGTACATTCATTTTTTTACATTGACAGCTTTAAAAAAATCATTTGACATTTCACAATTGAGGTCCTCTGCATATAATGTAGTCAAACTTTATCACAAATCGAGATGATTTTGGTACTTTTGTTTCGAGAGAATGATTTTAAAATATGAGGTAGGCCTAACTAAGAGCCCAAAATGTAGCCTGCTTCAGTTGGCGTCAAATCCCCGACCACATTATCCACATACCTGGCGTGGCCACTGTATGCCCCACCAATATTTTACAAACAACCCTAGGGTCTACACAGAAATGCATTTCCAGGTGAAGCTGAGTTGCACGGCGAGTTTTACGTTAAAACTTAACTTCATGCCGCTTGCTTTTAATATCCTGAAAATGGCTTGCAGTTGAAGTCTAGAAAGACTCTGCAATTTAAAATGCTTCAGTCAAAGATGGCAGAATCGCAGACTAAGATATGACACTTCCTATCTCGCTGTGTATTTGGTCTGTGATGGTCAAAGCACACACAAGACTGAGCCATTCGCTACGTGGCGCGGCTGACGCCACGTCAGCAGCGCCACTTATCGGTTGGCCCTAAACCTCACTCCTGTGCTGTACACTTTTGTCCTGTCCACAATCTTGGAGTCATCTTCGATAAGAACCTTACCTTTTCTGACCACATCACTCAGCTATCGCGCACCTGCTATATGCACATCCGTGACCTTCGTCGATTACGCCCAATTCTCAACTACAGGACTGTATGCATACAGTCCTGTAGTTGAGAATAGCCACATCAATTGTTCAATCAAAATTAGATTATTGCAATTCTCTCTTTCATAACATTGATACCTCACAAATAAAACGCCTCCAAACAATCCAGAATGCTCTTGCCTGCGCAGTCACTAAAAACCATCGTTTAACCCCTGTTTTAAAATTACTTCATTGGCTTAAAGTTCCTCGACGCATCCACTATAAAATTGTATCTATCGCCTACAACGCACTTCAATTAAACCTCTCAACCATCTTACATTCGTCAACTCCTTACAATCCAACCGCACGGATCATCGTCATATCTTTCTCTATCTCGACCTCCAGTCTCATCGTCTCTGAAATTCTGCAACCGCTCCTTAGTCTATGCTGCACCACCACTTTGGAACGGACTCCAAGAAGAACTCCGTCAGTTTGCTCATCCCACATTTCACCTCCAAATATCAACTCTCTCCCGCTTTCATTATCCTCTGCTACTTTCCATGGCATTCACGACTAAAAACCGAGCTCCTCAAGGTTTCCTATCCAGCTTCTACTGCTGTCCCACCGTATGACCACCCCCATCATCGACTACCACCGTAGCACCATGCTGTATCCTCGGCTTGACTCCCTGGATTTCGACCAGGCACCGGAAGGAAACGAAATGATTGGCTGTAGCGGACTTGATTTCAATGATTTGGTTTAGTGCCGGTGAATGGATCTAAGCTGGTCTCCCTGATGTGGCTTTCGTGGGCGCTGAGAAATTTTCGAGGATTTACATTGCATTACAACGACACTCGATCCCAAAGTAAGTGACGTGCACATTAAGATACACAGCGAGATAGGAAGTGTCACATTTTAGTCTACGACCCTATACCATCTTTGCTTCAGCTACAATGCCCAAACATCTAAACGCCTTCTGACGTCTACATTTTCAGCTTTCTTACATATAATAGCCCTATATATAGTTATATATGCACATTTTTTCACACATCGAGATGATTTAGGTGCTTTTATTTCGAAAGAACGGTTTTAAAATATGAGGTAAGCAAGAGCCCAAAATGCACTCCATTTGGTATCAATTGCTCAAAACTTCCAGACCCCGACTACCCCAACCTCGAAGTTCCGGCGACGCCACTGTCCTGGAGCTAACTGCAGCTGTCTCTCATTATAGCGATAATTTGGGAAACTATGGGAAGGCACATTCAGAGGTCACTCGATCGATTAGCTGGCATTATACGTAATTGCGAGCGGGATTCTGGCACAATGGAGTTGGCTGTATGGGACGCCGATAATTAGTTTAGGTGAAATACTTCTTTTGAACAAGCTTGCGTGTCAATAGGTGCGTAGGCCTCGGATGTGTACATTTCATCGTGTACACTTCTATATTGATTTGTCATATTTGTCGATCATTTATGCGTCACTCGACGTGATTGGCCAATGGACTGCGTCTTCCTCCTGCGTGCGTTATGCAGGTGTGCAGACGGCTTCAGTCGTTGCTTTGTTCTCAGGTGTGCTCGATGCCTGCCGTTCGTCGTTTTCTTCTCCTCAGGTGAGCTGACGTAGGCCTGACTGTTCGCTAAGAGCTATGCCTATTAACCATTTTTAATGACGGGCTAGTGCATGGCCATAATATTTTCCAGCAAGTGGCGGGTCAGGGTGCCGAAGGCGCTTGACCAAAATGGGAGTAGGCCTATGGTTCTGGAAGAGGGCTCAGTGACCTCCAGTCCCAAGAAATGTTCGACAAAAACGGAATCTTAAATGGCGTAGCCTAGGTCTTATTTCTAGCGTACAAACAGTTAAAGTAGGCTTTAAAATCTTCATTTCATTTTCATCACCAGGCACGAACTTTACATAGGCTTAGACCTAAAGCACGCGAAGCCAGAAATATGACGAATTTTAACTTTTATTCGCAAATTTTGTTGTCTTAGCAAGGCTCCGCTGTCTAGAATAATATCGTTGGTGGGCCAGAAGTGATACAAAGTAACAAATCGTCGACTTCTTGACACCTAGCTTTAGCCGTTATGACCATTTCAAAGTATTTTGGCGATTTGGACCTACATGCGGCGCTATAGAAGTTTGGAGCTGACGATCAGGCCTACGATTATTTTGCGCAATGTAGGAGGATAATAGGCCTAGGCTTAATTGCCAGAATATGCTACACACGGCTAGCAATGGCATATCTGTGTGATGCAGGTAGGCTATGGCTTAGTGATTGACACTGATTGTTCAGGTAGGTTTAGCCTACGATGTTGATTGAATTGACACGTGTGGGTTCCGATAAAAGCGTTCGGCTGGTTAGTGGTTACACCCAATTCAATTGTCGCTTACTTTTGCGTTGACTTATTTTCCGTTGGTTAGAACTTATCAGCTCAGATGGCCCTGGGCCCTAAGCCACTGGGAAACCTGCTGAGGCTCAGTCCGCTAACAAAATATCCGTCGATTTATCAAACTGATCAGTGATCAGCGATATCTATTAATAGTAGCCCATTAATACACAATCATAAGTGGTTACGGTGGTTAGTTATAGGCCTACTCTGACGACGCGTTTGCGATTAACGAGGTGATGCATTTAATCGAAGGCGGCGGTTGCTTTGTTGAGTCGTTTTCCTCTGCATTTGTGCTTGTCGGGCGTTTCTTGCCCTATTCATCAGCAGCTTTTTCTCCCAACAGGCCTGTATAAACGCCCTCAAGGCACGAAGTATATTATTGCAGTGTTTGCAGTTTTCACATTTTGACCAGGGTTCGAAGTTCAACGTGCGATTAGTACGATTACGTAAACGGTGTTGGCAGATGGCAACGGTTAGGGCCTACAGAGAGCGGATTGTATTGTTTTTTTTAAAATTATCCTGGGTATGGTGTGCCGTTACAGTCATAAATACGCATTTAGACTACAAAGAAGGACAGAAGAAACAGAAGAACAGAAGGACAAAGAAAGACATAAATACACAACTGAAGGGTACAAAATCCAAATTATGCATCACATTGCAGACTGTTGAAGCAGTTTAAATCCATAAAACCATAAACTTGCCAAATTTAGGCTTATAGCTTGAATCCACACTTCAGCAAAGGCACTTGATCTTTTTCTTCACATTTACCTTTGTTTTATCATGTGATCAATTGTACAGATTTTTATGATGCTAGTTAGGATAAACTGCACATATTTTAGTTTAAAATTTATGCTTATAAATGCTTTTGAGCATTTAGACCAACATCATAGGTATTATTTCCCTTTCCTATTCTGGTCTGCAGTGTTGGGCACGAGACAAAAACCTCGACACCCAGACCAAGTCCGAGACCGGGTGGTCTGAGACCAAAGCCGAGACCGATGGTTCGAGACCAAGACCAAGGCAGTTATTCTTTTTTTATAAACAATTCAATTTATTAAGACTGAAATGGAATAACATGCTTAAAACAGTAATTTTATTGCTGAAGATTACTAATCTTAATAATGGTCCAGAACACAGTTTTACGGGCCAGTCTGAACTTTTGCCGATTCAGCCCTTAGCTTTGACCTGAGAATATCACACAATAATTTACTTACAGTATACGATAGGTAAATACTTTAAGATATCTGAACAAGTAGATTAACGATCCGTTTGAATGGTGTACTTGTACTCGGAATTGTAGATTAACAGTGGCTACACATGGCCGACCACATAATTATTAGATTGTTCCAAAACCTTGACAATTGCAAAAGCAAATTTTGAAATGGCTGGCTCCGTTGCAAATGCATTCTTTTACCCATAGTAGGCCTAACATGTATACATAGATGGTCAGCACGTCATACATCGATAACAAGCACGTAGGACCTAAACATCCGGTGTCTCTAATAATCGAAAATAACCAACAAATATAATAATTGCTCTGATACCGCAAATGATCAAGAACGCTAATCTCAGGCGGAGACCAATCCCAAGACCGTATCTTTAAGGCTAAGACCAAGACCAACGCATTCGAGACCAAGACCGATGGTCCGAGACCAAGACCGCAGTTTCCGGTGTCGAGACCAAGACCGCAGTTTCCGGTCTCGAGACCAAGACACCGGTCTCAAGACCACATCCCTGCTGGTCTGCACATCGGACTTCTCCATTTTTCTTTGTCCGTTGCCAGTGTTTCCACTTTCTCCCATGGCATTTCCAAGCACCTCATAACATCTCGATGGTCTCTAGCCAATTCCTCTGTGTCTCCATATATCAGTCCAGAAACATGGAGATCCCCTCTGCCATCTACGATGTGCCACCTTCAGTCCTTTCTTTGCTTGCCACCGTCATGGGCTACGTCTCGGTTCCATACAGCTGTATACTGAACACTATATATAGTGAAGATAGTCTTAGTTTTTATACTGAAGCATCTGACCTTACTTGTGTCAAAGTTGCCACTGACATCAAAGGGCATTCGACTGATGAGGTTCTCTGATATCATTTACTATTCATTAATTAATTCATTACAAAGTTTTATATAGCGCCCCTTCAAGGCTACTACTTAGGAGCGCTCCTGTCAGACCCCTCCGCAGCTAAAAAGAACAGTTTTAAGGCAAGTATAAAAGGAGTCTGAGTGGACCCTTGGCGACAACCGCAATGACTATGGTCATGTGATGCTGCTTGTGTTTCTCGATGTATACATATATGACGTTGACATGGCCGACTATGACATAACCTACATAAATTGTATAGGCTGCTGCATCGTCTTTTCTAGATGTTTACAACAGTTGATTGTGTCCAGTCAGGTCATTAATCATGTTGCTTGGCTACCGGGGAAGATCTACAGGTTCACATCTCAGAAAGAGAACATCATACTCTATTGTGTCTATCTAGGTCGTTCCCTCTGAAATAGTCTCCCTGTGATTAGTTGTATATACAATTTGTGCAAACTTTGCCCACGTAAAAAGCATTCTCTTTGCCTCTATTATCCACTTCTAATTAAACTTCCTTATTGTGTTCAGATATCATCTGAGGATTCTCTTTGCTTCCACCCATTTGCTTTCTTTTGGATCTCCAACATGTTCGGGGAGTATTGATGTTCCAACTGATATGTCAAGCTTAGAATTTATTGCTTAATATTCCAATGTTCCAATTGCACAATGCAAATGTGTAAAATTTCTTTACATTTCATATTTTCATGAACTTCTTGTCTTTACTGGTAATCTGATCTTACTGGACTATTTGAATGTAGGCCAATCTACATTCATTTCATAGTCTTTCAACAAAATCCAGGTACAAGAGAAATATTACACCTTACTTGTATTCCCAAATACTACTATAGATAATCAAGTTGTTATGGTTAGAACTTTAACTTGAATTGTCCTTTCTTTAATATCTTCCATTATGGAATTCTTTCTTTTAGCTACTATTACATTTTCTAGGTTTAGGCAGGGGCACAACACGAACATTTTCCTGCGGTGTTTGTAAATGTTTTTGTTGTTGTTTTTATGTTGTTATTGTTTTTTGCAAATGCTGAAAGCATGAGGCAGCATACTAAAAGCACTCCTCCCCATTCAAAAAAAGAAAATAATCATCAGAATTGGATGAATTGTGTGGGTCAACTTTTTTATCCTGGGGCCCACCCCTCATCACCCCCTAGTTGTGACCCTTGGTTTAGGCATATGTCAATCCATTCTCCATTTGTCTGCTCAGCATATATAGGCATGAGTAATATCGCATCCATCGTCTAATGCATAAGCATCATCAACAGATGGCACAACAAAACAAAACCATCAGTCAATACCTACATCAGTCCAATAAGACAGAGAGACAGAGACAGAAAGACAGACAGGCAGATTGGTTGGTTCTAACCACTGAACCATGCATTTCTGACAGACAGACAGACAGACAGACAGACAGACAGACAGACAGAGACTGCATGCAGTGGATGTGCAATTGGGTGGAGCTAACCTAATATCATAATGACGTAAATGGCTGAGTAGAAAGGAAAAATAACTGCTTTATCAGTTTTGTTCTTGAAAACGTTGTGTGACATATGGTTATGTGATCACTAGATGCTTGGTTCTAACCACTGAACCATGACAAGGCACAGGTCATGTGGTTTGGTGGTCCCTCCAGTTGGATCCATCCAAGGTTTTCCCTCATCCAAATTTCCTCTTCTGTTTGTGACCTGGAAATTGTTATTGGATCCTACCATTACTTTCACTAATCAGGTCAACTCAATTTCATTTCCTGCTTTTATCATCTGCCATCCTATCACTCTTTGGTCCATGCCATGATCTGCAATCTGTTGCACATACATTGGGCTTTCTTCCTCCTGTGTTCTTAAACTTCGTTCTATTCTTAATGCTGCTGCTCGAAACATAGATGGCATTCCATAGGTTGCCTATACTTCAGGTTTCATTTAGACTCACATTTAGACTCACTTCATTGACTCCATATTCGACAGCATTTTCAGTTCAAAGGTCTTGGCCTTATGCACTACTGCCTCACTGGGATAGTGCTGACCTACCTGAGGTTTTTCTGTACTTTGGTCTCATTTTTACGGCGTTTGCCTCCTTGCGATCTTCTGCAAGCTGCCTTCTGGTTGTTCTGCAAATCTCCAATCCAGGACCTTTGCCTATGTTGGCCCCTCAGCTTGAAACTGTCTTGCACAGTCTGGAATTACTAGCCCCCTCACCTTCCTAGTTCAGGAGATGCCTTAAGACTCTTCTGTTCTCTGGCCCCAGGCACAAACACCCATTGAGAGCATTGATTTTGAGCAGCGCTATGGAAATATTCAATTACATTTTATTACATGACGGACAGAAGCACATACTTCAGAAATGAAATTGTTTCTGTTTTTGTGTATTATTCAGGCATTTTGAATCAAGACTGAATTGATCTGGAGTGTTTTGTTGTTATAAATTTATTGTGAATCCAACATATCCTGTGCAGGAGAATTATTTGAAGAGCTAATGGACACTTTGCTCTACTGAAGAAGAAGTAGTTGTATGCTGTGATATTGGTGTGAAAAGCAGCAAGGAGAAAAATGAATTGATCGGTCAATGCAAACAACAGCATCACTAAACCTCCTGAATATGGATTTCAGTTTGCTTGACCAGAACACAGTTTCAATTATTAGGTCTCCAAATAAGCAGTTCTACTATATGGCAGCATTGGACTCCAATGATTTGGAACAGTTCTGTGCAACAAGAGATTTCAAACTGCGCAGCAATGTTTTAGGATATAATTCAAATGATGAGGTCAATGGTTGGCATCTTCATTCAAGTGAACAGAAGGATTCCAGTGACAATATATTAACTGGGATGACATATTATACGCTAAATGAGCAAAGGCCAAACTATGAAATGAAGTGCATTTGTTATCCAGTTTCATCTGAATTGATGTCAATGAAAACACAAAAGTCGTTTGATGTCTCAAACAGCTGTGGCAATTTAGCTGTTGCACAAGATGACGCAATTCCTGTGCTACCAAACACCAGTTCAGAAGAAGCTGTTCTACAGGCGGAGGATGTTGCCGAGCGCAACAGAACTGTTTCTTTAGAAGGCGTTTCACACAGTAATAATGATATTGTGAAGACCAGAGGAGGTTTGGCTAAGCTCAATGACCCAGTTGATGTACCCCTCCGATTACAAGGCTGCCATAATCCTGTGAAATCAAGGCGATCGCCCAGGAAGTCAGTTAAGAAGTCAAAGTCTTGTTACAACAATTTTAACAATTCACGGAAGAACTGTGAGCAACGGCCAGACTCAGAGAGTGAAACTGCTAAGCAGAATAGCGTTCGAATGAAGTCTGAGATGAATCGTGAAAGCGTGATTAGTAATGGTTTCTCTGAACATCATCCATGCAGCAGTCAGTTGAGTTCACATCCTACATTAAGTCATCATGTGAACAATGTTGTCAACAGCAAAAGTGAGAATTCTGATGGCAAGAGAGATTCCGAAAGTTCTGGAAATGAAGATGATATGCTTACAAGTGGTGTTACTAGCACTGGCCATGAATCGACTGCCATCGATCAGATATGGGATGGATATCAGGTGATCCTACCATCATCTGTTGCATTCATTTCACCAGTTAATTATTTAAAAGAAACAAACATTTAAAATGTGAATATTTGTTCTGGATGGATAAACCTGATGAGTGCGGGCATTATGTTATCATTTGGTGCATTTGAAAGGTTATTAAAAGGCTCTATATAAATGTCTCAATACATTGCATAATTATATACAATCATGCTTACTTGCTGATTTATGACATTTTGTTATTACAAAGGTATTAAAACTGGCATCACCCTCCTCCGTTCTTCAGGCTTGGGACTGGCACTGTTAGAGTACAAACAGTGGCACTGTTGCTATATACAATCATATACAAATATACAAATATTATATACAAATATATATATTCACGTGTGTATATATGATTATCTGATTGCATAATTGTACATAATTGTGAATTTACTTGCATACTACGAGACATTTCGTGTAATTGTATGTTTGTTTATGTGCTTGCAAGGTGCCTCTCTATGTAGCCATCAGTGATGATTCAACTGAAGAGAAACTGGATGCAACGCACCTCCTTCAGAGCGAGTGGCAGCCAATGGCCGATGATGAATTCATGGACGACTTCAGTGACTTTGGAAGTGATTTCAATTCACACAGTCAGGTCAGACAATGGTCACTCAATTAACACATTTAATTTTTTTCAAATGGTCACAGTTACTTTTGTTCATCATTAATGGTTGGGAAGATGTTGGTAGTGATGCACTGTTTGCTGTTTTGTTGTTTTGCTGTTTGCTGTTGTATTCTTTATCCACTATTTGTGTTTATGATCTGGCTGTAACTTTGGACCAGGAATTGACCTTTCAAGGCAAATGATGCTTGTGAATCTTGTCCATGCTTCTACCACCTGCATGGGATGATACTCACAACTGAAGCGACCACAACCATGATGTATAAATTCAGATGCACCATAGGTGACAATGGCAATGCCATATTTTGCAGGCCTAACTTAAGCCTAAGTTTATCAATCTTTTCTCTGTTGAGCAAAGTCATGACTAACTAAAGCAGAACTGTTCTTGTTGAATGAGATTTCTAGTTGTTGAGCTTGCACCTTGGAATTCTCTTTCAGTATCTGCTTGTTTTGTTCAGCTGCTTCTGTCAATTCAATATGAACTTTATACTTTTCAAACTGTTATCGACCATAGCCTGTCTCGCTGCTTACTGGCTTCATCAAAAAATATAAGAAAGCATTTTTCTTTGCCAGTGCTGCAGAAATGTAGAGATAATTATAATTAGAACTGCAGCATTGTACTGTTGACTGTATGTACTATCTGTATGTTGAGAGAGAATGATGGGATGTCTTACAGCATCAGACATCAGAGGTGGATTCCGACACAGATGCTGAGGAAATGCTTCACCTGATCAAGGAATCGTCTGATGCTCTGCGGCTGACGAGGTCATCACTCAGTCAACTGAAACTGAACAATGGAAGCACCATACAAACTTCATTCCATGTAATTATTTGCAGTTGCAGGCATAGTATTGCTTTCATAGAAGGATCATAATTGTAAAATGAACATGTTTGAACAGACTACTAAAAATGCCATTTAAAACGTGAGTGCAATGCATCAGCTTGTTCATGAGTTGATCAAAAGGGTTATATAGAGATACTACAGGAAGTGTAAGGACCAGATTGCAGCAAGATCAGGAGGCAAGACTTCTCCACTGAATCCAAGATTAGAGAGGTGTAACAAGATTTTGAAAAGTGGGGGGGGGGTATAATAAAAAAAAAATTTGCACCCTCTCCACTTTTTTAATTTTGCCCCTCCAGAAATTTGAAAAATGTGGGGCCACAAATTATCTTAACAAAAGTAATCTTAAAAAGCCATTGGATAAACATAAAGAGAACCGATTGGGGTGGGGGCACTGAGCACTAAAACTGGGGGGCTTTGGCCTATCTGCCCCCTTGCTTGTTATACTCCTGCAAGATTGTCTTATCACAGACAGCACGCATAGATCATATTGTTGTTGTAATTTATTTTGATGTAATTATTAACTTCTAGCCCACCAGTGTTCAATGCAGAAGACATCAACTGTTGGCAAACCAAAGCCAACCTATAATTGGGTCAATAGTTGAGGACGATATGACACAAGAAACTCAGTCTAAGAACTTCCTTCTGCTACAAGAAGCATTGTGCACTTTTAACTATAAAGTAAATAAATGTAATTTTGTTTGGACCGATGGAATATAAGTATAAAGCTGGAGCACATAAAACAAAAGAAAAAGCTAACTCATTTGAAAAGGCAAAACTTGGTAGTCACACATATTTCAATTTGGAAGTTCAAAAAAAGACAAATCGAAGCCCTAAATCACTTCTACCTCGGTTGATTTTAAGGAATTAAACATACATGAACATCACCAAATTCAAAAAGATGGCAGTAGAAATGAAATTCATGAAAATTATGAAATTATGAAAGCTGTATTGACTTAGATTTGATGTTGGCCCATACACAGGCGTACAGCCCTACCCAAACAATGGAAACTGTAATGGGAAACAATCCTCCTAGGCATCCAGACATCCATGCAATGAAAAGAATCTTTTCTGAAGATCATTTTTCAGTTAGCAGCTGAATAAAATCATAGTTATATAAATATATATATTATACCTAGATATTGTACTTATATATATTATATATATATATAGATATAATATCATACGGTTGTGTCCGTACTTTTATTATTTCAATTTTTTCTCATATAACCTAAGGATAGGTACATGTTGTTTAGAGGCCCATAACAGTTCTGCCCAGAGGCCTGAAATTTCTGTCAGTGGCCCTGCATGTGGTGGCGCAGAAGTTGATTCAGGATAGGGTAGATTAAAGAGTTTGCTTGTCAGTCATGAGTGGAATGTAGCTGAAGAGAGTGCAAGCAGGGAGGGGTTCAATTTTGAGAAGATAGGATGCTATCATATACCTGTGCTTTTATGTACTTAATGAGCTTTAATGTTTCAGAGAACTGATAACTTACTGTCCTGTTTAATTGAAAATGTGTGGTTGAATTTAGAGTATTTTAAATGGATGTATAGCCGCAGGATATTACACTAACAAAATGCATCATCTTGTCAATTGTTGTTTGAAGAGGGAGCCACTGGCAACATGTACCACCAACATCAATTGTCTGAGAGATTTGCTTGCAATTGTAAGCGAAAAGGATTGGACGCACGCTGATGTCAACCAGCTTTCAGGTAATTTTAGAGTTGGCACAGGTATATAAAATGTTTGGTTTTTGTATGCTTCAAAGCTGGCTTTGTCTTTGGTCTGGTTCTGACCAGATTAAGTTACTTATGAACCACTTAAAATTCATGTTATGCTAAGACCAATAGCATCCTATCATTATATGGAGTCTGTTATCCTCAATTTCTATAATATATATGTATATATATCTATTTATGTGTGTATTATAGTTCCAACATAATTTACATAAATATGAATACAATCAAGGAACAACTCCTACTTACGAGGTGACACAGCAAGTGCATATTGAGTTGCATGTGACAGCTGGTGTCTTTAACTTACCTCACACTTTAGAACAGTTTGTCCACAAGTTGAATCTTCTGTTCTATAACAGGAGCTCTTTTTTGTCATGTGACCCGCTTATGATATTTCCAAAGTTGTGGCAACCCCCAACTATACAACTGATTGGGTTACTGCACTCACCACAATATTACTACCATGCATTTCACTTCTTGCCATTTTGATAATCACTACCCCTCATGCATAATAACATGATCAATCGTTAATTAACAGAACACTAAGCAAGGCCTAATGATCGAGGCCTACCGATCGTCCCGTTTGCCCACACAACTACTAAACAAAATCATGCTTTCTCAGTGATTGGCCCTCACTCTGGAACATGCTCCCATTGGCATTGCAGTTGTCTCCAGGGTTCCAGGGTCCACTCTGACTTTTTTATACTCGCCTTAAAACTGTCCTCTTCAGCCGTGATGACGCTGGCGGTGCTCCTGAGTAGTCTCCTTCAAGGGCGCTATATAAATCTTCGTAATGAATGAATGAATGCTATACATTTATTCTGTACTATATGATATTTGTATAATTAGACAAAATACAATCTGACAAAAACACAGAAATGCTTACATGAGTGAGATTGAGTGACAGTGGACATTTGAAGTAGCTAGAATTGAATAACAACAAATCAATAAATATTCTTATATAATGATCTGGGGATAGACTGAGAGTTGTATTTGGTTGCCAGAGAACATGGTTATAATTATATGTTTTTCCTAAGTCTTTGTTGGTGAATGTAGCAGGGACTGAACTGCAGCTCTGACATGTACTGTCTCATCAAGTGGATGGACAGTCATGCTTGAATAGTCTTCTGCTAAACATCCAAAATGTTTCAGTTGATGCGCAAGAAAAGTTCTCAACTAAAGTTAACTCTTAACAACCAGCTGCATTGGTTTCCTGGACAGTAACTTTTGTGCACTCTCGTTGCTATCATGTTACCAGAAACGTTTTAAACAGTCGTGTTATGAAAGATGTTAAAGAACTGCTCAGATTAATACAAAGAACAGTTAATGTTGTTAGAAATCATGAATTCTGGGTAACTAATTTTTAGATCTTCTGAAGCAGTGGGAAGATGTAGAGTCTGAATTTCTTCGCCTGACCTTTCAGAAGAACCTTTCAATTGCACATTCAGATGTCATCATTGATGTTTCACCTAAGGCTGTTGCTGTTTCATCAATTTGCCAAAGGTTCAGCAACAGTTCTTCAGTAAGTCAAAAAATTTCTTTTCGGTCAGTTTTTTCCTTCCAATTTGCTGGCTCCTTTTACAGTTCAGCTGTTGGCTTGAAGACATCTGCAATTACGATTGCATTTTACTGACATTATTTTGAGTGTCAACAGATATCAATTTTCAGGTGAAAAACTGTTAAAGACTAATTTTTATGGCACCTTTGTTATCTAGATTTCTGCGACGTTCGAGAATAATGTCCTTAATTATGCCATGAAATGACTACACATCTTATAAAAGTGAAATAAAATGGTCTACTTGTGTATTGATTAGTAGAAGGTCATGTCCTGATTTAATGACCTTAAAGAGAATTAAGAGGATGCTTATGTAGCTCCTTCAAGCATGAAGGTAGACATGCAGGAGTAACCAAGCTCTATCTAGCAGCTGTGTTTAGTACCAACTGACGAGGAGAGAGGAACTTTGGACAGACTAATCAGAATGGAATTGCAGTAGTTCGATTCGAGAACATATAAATGCTTGAACTAAGGTAGTGAAGGTGGAGGAGGAGACTGAATGACATATGTCCCATAGATGCCGTGAATGAACATAAGAGGAGATTTAGATTGCTGCTTTTGTGTCAGTTATGATATCATAAACTCATATAATCATATATATATAACTGAAGATTGATCTTTCTGATCCACGTTAATATTATCTATGACTCGGTCTAAGTGTATTCATTCTAGCCGTCTATCATTAGCTGCAGTCAAGGAGCAAGTATGTCGGTCAGTTCGGTAGGAGTCGTGTCTACGACTGTCAGTGCATTGGCGTAGCCATTAGCCAATCACGTCATATCAATTCCATCATTTATTATTTTCATGTTTTTGTTAAAATATGCATCTTGTGGATGTATAGTACTACATAAAACTGTTGGTCTGCTTTGTGACACTGATGTTAATAAGTTTGCATGCCAGAAGTGTTCATGTGTTTGAATTATTTCCCGTTAGATTTGTTTTATGTTGATTAAATTTATTCCGATGACTGAATAAATGTCTCCACCTTCTATTTCTAACCAGGATATTGACATGACGTTAATGGAATCCTCAAGTTCTCCAAACTGCTATTTTAAATGTTCCAGCAAGAGTTTCGCTAACAGGTAAAAATATTTTTACAAATTAATTAATATGATTTACAGTAAAATTTTCTGTAGACTTATTCTATAAAATTTAATTCTTAAATTATATTTTTAATTATGATGATTATTTTCATAGAATCTTCCAAGAATGCAAAAAATGTCGCTTATATGTTATAAATATTAATTTTAATTAGCAAGGTGTTGCAAAGTGAAGTAAAAGAATTCTTGAAACCTAAAATGTCCAACACTAATTTGCTTACATTTTTGAGGATTCAAAAGACCAATTTGAGTGTCATTTATTATTAATTACTTAGTAGTAATTTTTGTTTTCCACAAGGCATCAACAGATGGTGCACTAAATCAGGTCAATGGACCAAGAGAAGATCAGTCAGCTAAGACAGAGAGAGATCCAACCTTTGGTCTATGATCAGTGAATCTGTGAGGGGACATGATATGTAAAGCAAAGCAGTCTGTCGTTCTTGCAACTTGCTGTAAGCTAATGTTGTCTGCTTTGATGTTTACAGATTTGATATCTTCAATAGCAATGTCAACAAGTTGTTGAAGGCAACCAGTCAGCAGCACCAATCCACACTGGCACCAATTCAGATCGTGTTTTTTATCATGATGTTCTTCATCTTTCTTTACTTTTTTGCGCTTAAAAGCCATTGGACTGACGTGGTGGGGATAAAATTCGAACCTCAATTACGATATGTTATTGGACCACCACCCTTCTAAGAAACAACCTAACCCCTTTAAATTACTTTACAGTTTGATCTCACTGTATTGTACTTTTAAAATTGGCAACATAATCATAGTCTACCATACTGGCATTCATACCCGGCTTTGCTGGGTTTTTTCGCAGAATGCAAGTTTTCGCAGCTTTGCTATATTTCATATAGTAAAGGAGTATACTATGTTAAGAGCCTAAGAGTATAGACATTGAGCTTTGCCAAGTACTGACATCTACAAAATCATCCATTTTTGTGGGTTTTCTATGCCATTGATCATGGGCTTTATAAAAATGAGTTTTTATTCAGGGCCTTGCCTTTGGTTTGTTGCCAGGCCTTCGTGTACTTCAGGTCTTCACCCTGGCTTTCGTGTATTTCTACCTTTATGTATTGTTCCTGCTTGATTTGCATTGTTAAGCCCTGCCTTTGGATGACATGCTGTGGCATGTCACATGTCCCTCAAGATAAATGTCAGGCAAATCCACTTGATTTGCATATTTGGCCCCACCTTCGTGTCACGTTGTGCATTGATAGGAAATGGTAGGCCTGATATGTAATGGGATTCAATGTAAATATGTGTGAATTTAAAATGTCTATATTTTGGAAACTCAATGACATTTTGGGGTGAAAATTGTTGCATTGACTTTAAAATTTGCAGCAGAACATTGTGTAAAGTTATCATATCACTACAGAGTTGCATTTGTGAGTTTTTAATGTGACAGATAATATACAGAGGCTCAGATTGTGCATGTGTGTGTGGTTGTGTGTAGACACACATGGGAGTGTTCTGGATTTTTTAAGAGAGCCGAGTTATAAATTGCTGATACGGAACTGAAACTTTTGGGTGTAGAAAGCAACTGACTGCATCCAGTGCTTTTTTTCTGACTGTATGTCCAATACGGCATACTGGGACCTTTTCGAAGCTTTTACAATTTAATTTATTTATATGCAGTGTTTTTAGTAGGGCTGATTGTCAATAATAGTAAAATTAAAATCATGTGTTGTGTGGTAAAACTCATATGCTTTAGCTGAGCATAAAAAAGCCCCTTTTGATCCTATACTATGTGTTGATTCATAGTTCCTTCGATGACGACACTCAGCCATAGATACCAACAGCAAAGAATGCAGTCAGGAGGATTGGGCAGATGAGAACTTGGTCAAACTTCGGAATTTAATAGGAATGATTAGAATGAAAATTAATGATTGACATGATCACATAAATATTAAATAAATTTTCTGTTTTAAAATCTTTTAAAGAAGAGGTTCCAAAATGAAGCAACAATTTTAAAATTTAAATTAAAGACGAGTTGCAAAAAACATAGATGGATCACTTACCATTTTATTTAATTTCATTGTAGATATCAGTGGCATCTGACTCATCTAATTCTCTAAGTTGCAATGCAGGAAAGTACAATATTATTTCTAAAAATATTTTAATTTTTTTTTTAAAATGCACTTCTGGCCCACACTAATATGTAGGAGATTCTGATTAAATAATGTTCACAGGGAGGTGGCGCACTGAGTTCTCCCAGACCAAAACTATATTCCTCCAATTCACCTAGGTGCAACAGCATAGTACCGGCAATTGTATTTCTACAAAAAAACACTGACTGCATCACACTCTGCACTAGCTCCTACAATTAGGGTCTGGCACTGATCCCACAGCCACCAGCGATTTTTAACACATTTGACACATGATATGATGGGGCCTGCTGCTAGCATTCTGGAATCCATTTTCAGGTTTATCTGAACGTTTATTTCAGAAACGAACTGCTTAAAGTTTGAATGTTTTATCTACTTTAAACTCTTTAAGTTAGCTTGATTAGGTTCGATAAAAAGAAAAATGTTGGAAATATCGTAGCCATTCAGTGTTAACAAATAAGATAAGTAAATTTTTTTAAATATGTAAAAAATCTAGAATCAAAAGCCCCTTGCCTCCTCTAGATGTCATGTGTTCGCAAGTACGTTTGTTTGTTTGCTTGTATGTTTACAATATATTAATATACAATGTACATGCATATAGCAGTACTTACATGTCTATATTTGTACATGTTTATATTGGGTCTTCAGTTGGGTGTCAGACAATCCAGCCATATTTCAATTCTTAATGTCCTATCCCTCACTAATCCAGCAGCTGAGTGTTTGTGCCAATATTTGCTTGCTGGACACATGATCAAGAACTATCTTCCATTTCATGTCTGTTTGTTTGGTGGATTATAATTCTAGCTAGACAGCATTACAGACAAGTTTAGCCTCCTTGGCGCCCTCTGGGGAGCCCTTAGCCTCCTTGGATAAAAATTTTTGGGTCCCCCCCTTAAAAATGAGAAACTGGCTGAAACATGTCAATTCTATATAACCAATTCGCTGAGTGCCCTCGTGAGGCGCCCAGCCTTGGCACCTCGAATGGTTGGCATTGCTTGAGTTTGATTTGGTTAATGGTTTCTTATTAAAACTGGCCCCCTACTGATGCTTTGATCATTTAACTATAATTACTATTCTGTGCATCTGGTCTTTCTGCATGCCAGCTCTGTGCTCTCCCAGATTTGATGTTTGCATGGTCTCAATATCTCAGACTCTAGACAGTTTTGAGATGTTCGTAGGTATGTATTTATCTTGGTCTTGTCTTGAATGAATTGGCAAACATTTGATGTTGCATTGGTCTTGGGGCAGGAAGTCTTTGGTCTTGTCTTAGTGTTTGCTTGTCCCATGTCAACAAACACAGTTCCCAACCAACAGCATCCTAAGACTAGGTCATCAAAGACTTTAGGACTCATGTACTCTGCTCCTGGTATCTTGGCACACTCTTTGGTCTGTCATTCTGTGTACTGCCTCTCAGACTTCAATGACTTTTATTTTTATTCCTCATGAACAACCAAGGGATTCAGCGCACACACACACACACACACACACACACACACACACACACACACACACACACACACATTGTGAATCACAACTGAGTGACCAATTGGCAGTTGTTGAGCCTGATGGAAACGAATCTTTCTCAATGTTGATTCACTTCAGTAGCCATAGACGTCTTCTGAATGTTGTTATTCTTTTCATATTTTTCTTTCATATTCAACTAATCACAGTTAGCATTTTTTAAACACTCTAAACTCCACATAAATTGTTCAATTATGCAACTGTGCAGTATCAACAATTCTAAAATCATGTTTGCTGTCATATTGCTAGTTGTTAAGTCTAATTCTGTCATTTTTGGCTGTTTTCTGCTTCTCAGAAATGTGCTTTATAATTCTGGTAATTCTGGTGTTGTTGGCTTTTTGCTCTGATGGAGCCTGCGCTTTCAAGTTTCTTCAGGACTGGGATAGTTGTAGTGTGTCTTTTGACGGTTTTGTCGATTGCTGTCATTGACCGACCTACCATACAGAGTGAATGGTTCCCAGATGGACAGCTAAGTGTCAGACCTACGGATTTGTATAATGCCTACAACTGGGAAAATTTAGGACTAAGTGAGACATGACACTGAGCAAAAGATTCTATGACCAATTGAAATATGCTTGTCCTAATGTCCAGTGCTGACCTGCTGGGTCAAGGGCTGACCGGATATTACCATCTACGTACTGTGAGAAATACCAAATGACGAGGCAATCATGTAATCCCAAGTTGCAGACCACATCATCATCTGTCATCGTTCCTCATCCTTGATGCAGTGTCACAGAAGATGTAATCTTGGTACTATTTTTGCTGACTGATGTTATGTCAGGTGGTAAATGTAATGATATTTAACTTCATCTAGTGTATCAGTTAGTGTCTAGAATGCTCATGGTTAGTATCTTGAAGTGACTGTCTACATGTATCTCTGAACATTTGCATGGTTGCATTTTAAGTACCTCACAACTTAGGTGCTGAAACTAAGAAAACAAAATCAACAGATTTCATTGTCATAAAGCATAGCTAAACATACCGGTTCATTCAGTTGAGCTTTACTCTCTCCTGCAGAGACACAGACTAACAGCCACTGATCATTTGTGATCATTTGCTCATCCAGCTTTTGTCTGTGGTCTCTTTATATGAGTTTCGTTAAGTCTTAAGACTCAGTTTCTTTGCAGAAGAATTCCTTTAGGCTGTCAGCATCTTGTTCCCGTTTTTTAATGGTGCAACGATTACTAATTACTAAAGGATTGTCTCTGTGAAGAGCTATGCAAAGTTTCTTTGATTCATAAGTGAGAAGTTAATAGCTGTCAATGGAATACGTTTTTTCTGCCCTTTCGTATTGAGTCCTACCTGGTTTGGCCTCAATGTATCAAGTTGATCTTGTGTTAAATTTTCGTTGACAGGACTTCCGACTTTGTTAGTTCTGTATTGACTTTAGAGTCTACAGTCAATTTTCAACACTGAGTGAATCTTGGAAGACCTTTGGTTTCCATATGAGTTGCGCAGTCTTTGCAGACTCGATCAACATTTTATCACGGTTAGATCAGATGGTGAGGGTGCGGACTGGTCACCCATCCTTATTTGAAGAAAAATATTCTTTCTTTTGTTTAATCTCCTTAATTAAGTTATTTTTACCAGAGGCTGGTTGTGCAGCTAATGCATTAATGGTGGCATTTCTTAAATGCTGGAATGCCTTTTCTGCCCCCTGCATTTATTTTGCAGTAAATTTTAACCAATGAACCTGAAATTTATGGTGATTATTATTGCTGAGACATATACGCTATAAAGTGAGGCATCAATCAGATTCTTTTTATTTATAAATGATTTAAAGGCATAAGTTAAAGTTCAAGAAGCAGATGCAAGTCATTTTAATGCATCTTTGCTCACTTGATGTTCTTCTGTATGTTCTCTGTGTATATCCTCGTAATTTCTGTAACTTCTAAATTGCTTTTATAAGGTTATTTAGTTTTTGTTGTCATTAGTTCATTTGTACACAGTTTGTGTACAATTTATTTTTCTTTCTGTGCTTTTATGCTTGCATTGTGCATAAAATAATAATGGTTAAACTTTGCCTTCCTCTTTTTTTATTCACAATAATCTTAGCCAGGTTCATAAAAGATTACACAGGCCATCAGTTCAGCAGAGACTTGATTGACTTGATTGCAAAATGGGTCTAGTTACTCTAGTACTTCAACATAGGCATAGTTGCATACTCCAAAGGCTAATCATCAATATCCATGAATTCTCTAAGGCCCCATCCATATCATTAGGTATGCAAAAAAATTATGTTTTCATAATCCTCTGCACCTGGTACATTTTGTGAACCCCTCCGCATGCATATGTACAACTAAGCTTCTCTAACCCCTTTTACAAAAGTTAATTTGACCATATGCTACTATTTATTTTTGCTAATTATCATATTTGCTAGCTGAATATGAAGAAATAAAATATTAACTATTACAATTTAACAAGTTAAATTAATTAATTAAATTAATTAAGTTAATTAGACTACATAAAATTGATGAAACAGAAGTATAGTCAGTGATTTGGTTTTTAGTTCTGATTCTAATATTCTACAACTTTAAGTGTGAACAATCTGAAGAGAATTTTATTGTACTAAAAAAATAAAAATCCTGAATTCAAAAAGAATCAATTGCTTTCCATCAATATCGAATGCTGTTTGCAGCCATTGAAACAATAGTTTTGCATAGGCCAAGTTGGTATGACCAGACCAGAAAGACAACTCTATACTGAATGTGCTGTTGCAAGAGCATCCAGATAAGGAGGGGTCCAGAGGCAGATGCCTCCAATTTCAAGTGGGGGGATTTTTTTGTCTTGGGGAATAAATTGTGGGTTTGCTGGCGACCTCCATCACTCAGAGGACAATAGACGTCCCTGTGCTGTCGGACAGGAAGCCAATGCAGAACCTTTGACATATATTTTGTGACATGATCGTATTTTGTTGTAATAAGGTGTGCTGCAGTTTGCAGTACACGGTCAAGACAAGACAACCTGCAATTCGGAAGACCAGAATAGAGGGTTAAACAGTAATCAAGCCATGCTGTAATGAAGGCATCGACAAAAGTAGTTGCAGCACTGCTCATTAATGAACGTCAGTGGCGGCAATCTCATTTGGCAGGTGACCCAAACAGTCATGAGGGGCGCTGTAAGAAATGTTGTGCGACAGAGAGAACAATTTTTACACCTGTCTTATGCAAAAACAATGCATTACAATCGAAACAATTAGACTAATTTTTAAAACTTAATGGCACTTTGGCCCCATACTATGGACTCACTTCGCTTTATCACTAAAAATCCAAACAAATTCTTCTTAATGTCACGTCTGGAAATGAAATATTCTTCCAGCTCACCCAAGTCCAAGCTATCTATAATATATTTGTGTGTGTGACAAAATATTACAAATATATTAAAAAATAAGGAAAGGAAACTCACTTTTGTTTAAGAGATCAATTATTCATGGGGTTGAGGTAGGGGTTACAAGTGTATAACATGACCCCTCTCTGTAAAAGGTGAGGGAGACTAAAAGAGTGTTGAACAAGGTGCCACAGGCGCTTGGGTTCTTCCGTCTTTCGGGGTTGGAAATAATCCTATCCTCCCAATATGTTCACTCTTCGTCACGTATGGCTATGCTATTTAGGCCGGTGCATATTACATTTGCTGTTGTGGATCCAAAGACCTGCAATGATCTTCCTCCATCACTGAAGGCTAAACCAATGATTGGCTTCTCTCCATCGGCTTCTTGCTTCTTGAAGGCGTTGATTAGTCCTCTGGGTCTCCGTGTTGAGATCCACTGAATAGTTATTGTATGAAAGGTGCTATATAAATCTCAAGGTATGATACGATGCGTACATACTGGATCAAGACACTAGAGAGACAGAGCGGCCCGATGGTGGCTACCGTGACTCCGTGCGTGTGGCTATATTTTTTTGACGCTCTCACATTAACCCATTATGAATATTCATGAAATTCAATGACTTTTTAGCGCTGATGAGTATTGATGAAAAACTTTACGAGCTAACAAAACTTTGAACTGATAATTTTTATTAGTGAAATTTATGTTAAATAATTATTTCTGGTAACCATGTAGCGTCGTAAATTATTTCCATTTCTCGGTTAGTTTGGAGACTCTTCGACTCCAAAATGAAGTATTCAGTATGTCCTCATTTGTCCTCCTCCTTCCCAGCTGTCTGTGTCCTCCTTGGGCTAACCCGGTATCTGGCAACATAGGCAAGATTGAAGAATGTGTTTACAAATGGAAATTATACTCTACCAACTATGACTATTCATTTTGAAGCATGAGAATGCTCAATAAAATTTAATTTGCTAATGCCATCAAAGAAACTGGCAAAATGGCAACTTGTCTGTGCTAAGAGCAATGTATGCAATTGTCTTGAATTTAATTGCCAATGTTGAAGATAAGCAGTATCGTATGATCTTCAGCTTTGATCTATAAATTGATCATGATTGTTCAGAATGTTTTTCAATGCAGCTGTCGAATACTACATGCTAGACCTGTGTTGTAGGTGTTTCTGTTTAAACTGAGAAACCTGCCTTGCCAAGATTCTCATGAAGACGCGAGTTGATGAGACCCAGTAGTCAACTAACGGTGCGATGTTTAAGTCATTGATTGCTACAGCCTCACAGGTAATATTAATTAGTAACTTACTATTAATGTCATTACAATGGATAACATTGTTGCGAAACGTCTGCGCTTAGCAATAAGCTTACCAAATAAGATATTGTCGCCACCGTCAGTAAATTAAGAGTTAGCTTGGTCATCAGACAGCACACTATCCCGAAAACAGACAGAGAATGGCAACGAGCTGCTGCCAATCTTCGCCATGCAGTCAACCAGTTCGATTAACTGCACGCCCAGAGACCACCACGAGGAGGTGTTGGCAAAGGTCTCCGTAGGCCATTCATTGCAGCTCTCAAGCAGTAGAAAGTCATCACAAGTTTGGCATCACCCACAAATAGGCCAATTTTAGGAATTTTCAATTTGAGTTAGTTGCTTTTACTTGGATTGAAATGTAAGGCAAACATTGGCGCTGGGGCAAAACCCAAAAAGACGCAAATCAGAGACATGATTGTGTGCAGAAATAGCCAGAGAAAGTTCGGAAATGACATACTACACAAGCATAGGAAAGACTGCAAACGAATGAACGAAAACAAAGTTCGTGAGAGTAAAACTGAATGAGAGAAAACGGAGAGCGAGAGAGCGGACATGGCAGTGATAGCGAAAGAGGGAAAAAGAGACACGGAGTTTGAAGAATGAGAAAAACAAAAGACAGGGTTAGCGATTGGGTGTAAGAGATAGATAGAAATAGATGATAAATGGAGATAGTTTGATAAACAGATGGAAAAAGCAGATACAGAAAGAAATACTGCATGGACAGATAGATAAACAGATAGATACATAGACAGATGGATATATTAATTGAGAGAGACATAGATGATATATGGAGATAAATAAATATTAGACAGTTAGAGATAGATAGATAAAGCAGAGAAAGAGAGAAATTACAGATAGAGAAATAGATGGATTGATAACTAGATAAATAGATGCACGTATATATAGATGAATTTATTAATAGATACATAGAGAGATAGATATATCGACAGATAAGACTGAGAAAATTATTATTAGATAGATTGATAGATGCTTGAATAAACAGATCTATACATCGAATGATAGATAGACAAGTGTATCGAGAAAATTATTATTAGATAGACATACACAGAGTGAAATGGTTAATATACAGCGCGATGACGAAAATATGTCGTCTGGTTGAGTGAAAGTAAGACAAATATGAGATTGAAACTAAGATCAAAACTGAAATAGTATGGTCGCAGCAAAGACAGTATACTTAAGAGTGAGAAGTACGGTTAAAGTGAGTGAGAGATTGAGAGCATAATGTAGCAGATATTGTTTAGAGTATTTGCTTATACCCCTCTGCTTTTCATGTCTAATAACATTCAGTCACAAACAACTAAGTCACTATAAGGGGCCCAAGTAAAAATGGAAAATAATGAACTGCCTGAGATACTTGTAATGAGTGGACTACCCAAATGTACCCTACTTAATATTATGCAAAGCCAGGGCCCTACAGAAAAAAATGTGACGCATTTGGTCCGTCACATTTTCTCAAGCAAGCAGTTGGAAGGTAGTTCTGTGTCGACCTCATGTCTGAGGTGAATACAAAACTACCTTCGAACACCTTAATAAGATGAATGCAACATATTCATTCAACACCTCCGATTCAAAGCAGCCATCTTCAATAAACTGGTGTCCAGAATTTGGCTTTTGAGTGGTGCTTTAAAAGTTTTGAGAAGTTAACGATTACGATTAGAGTTACACATAGCAGCATAATTTTTATACTGTATGCTATTTTATTTTCATCTGTGCATTTAAATGGAATTGTTTAGTTGTGGAGGCAATTAATTATCAGAACTTAACCAAAGGAGGATACTCGGATCTGAAACTGATATATACCAAAACTGACCAAAGTAAGTGAAGAGAAAGGAGATCTGGAGTAAAAACTGAGTGCAGGACAGTGAAACAGAAGTGAAAAACACAGAATGCACTGAGAACGAAGATGGAAAATAATGAAACAGTCTGATGATGATGAGTACTTAGACCTCGGACAGGTCTATTGGCTTATATGACACCGACATTTTACAAGAGTGAGGTGATTTCCCATTGCATTTCTTCCTCACAGACAATTCTAGGCAATCAACTTATCCAAGGTCACTACGCAGTGGCTTGAGGCAGATTCGAACCTGCGACCTTCCAGCAACACGGCACAGAACGTATACCACTACACCACCACGTCCAACATTCATCTGTATAATGCTAACCTGGTATAAAGCAATAAGTTATATAGCTTAGAATTCTAAAACTTAATTCTTCCTCCTCCTCCACTCGACTCCTCTGTCCATCGCCAGCTCCTTCTCGGACTCGTCCCATGACATCTCCACTCTCCAGGCATCTCAGGTCATCTCTGGTGGTTTCCAGTCAGTTCCAAAAGACAAAACAATAATGCAAAATGTCATAAAGTTAAGAAAGGACGTGAACTAGACAACACGGAGAAAAAGATGTAGAGTAGGACAGATTGAAAGAGAGCAAACAGTAGCTTTATCATTTAGTTGAGCTGCAATATTCCCCAAAAAATTTTCAACAACAAAGCATAGGGACTATGTTGCCAAAAGCTTTCAAAATCTAATTCAATTCATCCACGACAGGGAGGCAGCCAGAACTAAGACGACATTTTGGACACAAGAAAAGAAAAAATATGGTGAGCAGACCTAAGAAGAGGGAAATAGACATAATAAAGGTGTAGACAGACTTAAGACAAGCAGAAAAGAAATTTAGCAAAGAGACAGGCAGACAAGACAGAAAATGCTCTCTGTGTTTCATTATCCTGGTTGACATTTTACTGCATGATTACCATCTTCCAAACGACCTGACGATTTTATTAGCAACAAATCTGCGGGATTTATTGTAAACATTCATAAAACTAGTCAGTCATCTGGATCATGTTAGTTGCTCCGGACTGGAGCTGAGGTCCTTCAAGTGAAGAGCTTCACACGACCATTGCAGCCGGAGACAGCTCAAAGACAACAGGTCCATGTCGGATGCCACAGCGCCTCTACCAGAGACGGACGGTGCCAAAAGTGCCGGACTTCTCTAGCCTGAGGCTGCCAGGATGGACGGTGCCAAATCACCCCGAATTCTCTGACCTGTGTAATTCATAAACCTGCTAATATTGTATAAATCTAAGCAGTGCTTTAATTAAGTCGATAAACATTGTCAAGAATATAATGCCTAAATTAGGTCAAGAATAGTAACTTATTTCTGCAGGAGCTACCATCGTCTGGCATTCTGAAGCTCAAATTGCCTGTCTTGATATGGCTACTTGCATGAAAGACCAAATTTGTAGCTATGAATAAAAAGTATGTTTAATTGTACCTGTCACTAATTTCTCAGTACTATATAGGCTTACACACCTCTGAGGAGCCTCATGGGTCCATACAATCCAATGCTGCAAGTTTCTACTTTTTTTCTAGCATCAAGCCTTCAAAAGTGGTGACCAGCCACAGAGGATTACAAAATAGACAAATACAAACTAAAGGATCCAGTGACCCAGGATCTCAAAACGGGTCAGGATTTCTAACCTCACCTCTGTAATGCGGGCAAACTTAAACTTGACCTGTTGAATATCAACATATTATCACACTGGACAGCGTAGTTAACTTATTATTATGAATATTAAGCACTAAAAATATGTTCAATTAAATCTTCACTTGAATCTACATTAATGTCCGAACATCTAATTACTCTAAAACAAAAGAAGACAGGAACACATCCACGTAGGATAGTGTTAGGTGCGGGTGCATTGACTATGATCTAGGACCATCCTAGAGCAGGTGCGTTGGTCGTAGACGCAAGGGGTAGCGAAGAACCAAAGCGGGCCTACGATGTGTACTGAGGTGTACATAGAGAGTGCACATTAGGTTATCTGCTGTGTATATAAGGCTGTGCAATGAGAGTTTCTGGGAGTGTTGGATCAGATAGTTAAGGAGTGACGTCGCGTAGCAGGCTCGTTGCTGTTTCAGGTAGCTACGTCGTAGTTAAGGCTGACCAACATCTCCTGTTGTTAAAAAGACAAAGTGTCTGCATTTGACCTTAGTATTTCCGCTTCTCGGCCGAGTAAAAGACCGTCTGAGTTGTTTTCTGTTGACTGCTGTCGGTAGTGCGTCCCTTCCGTTGGAAGAGGAGTCTGTCAACGTGCTTCCGCATTTCGTTTCTACGAACGTTTGTATAGGTTGTGTCTCTGCTATGGCGAAAGAAATAGTTAACTCACTAACTGTCTTATTTCTAGTAACTATAAAGCGCAGCATAACAATAGAAATAAGATAAGAGAGAGAAAACATGCAGCAAGGCAAACAATATATAGGCCTACACAACAGAAGGACAGGAAATAATTAGACTAATTCAGGCAAGGCAGATAATTTTTTAATGTAACATTTAGCAAAATACCAAAAAATGATTGTATTTACCGCAGTCTAAGGCCTAGTTATTAAGTCTCATCGACAGGCCTAAATGGCCAACAACGAAATCTGTAGCTTATGATCGCTAATCTCCAAAATGGGAAAAAATCGACAAAAAACGTTGTTTTGTAATTTGTTACGTCTACCTGCTACTTCTCGACGACAATTCAATCGAAACAGAAGTTGGCGAAGCAGAATTCGAAAGAAACGAGACGAATATTAGCTGATTTGCGAATTTTGCAAAATCTTGAATTAACAGTCTTCTTCGAGATCTACGTCGCAACCATTGAGATTTATTATATACACTATTTATAACCTCATTGGTCGCAACTAACAAGTTGAAAAATAGGCCTACGATGACGTAATCATGACGACATTTCGCTTTTGGCAAAGTGCCAACGTTTGTCCAACATAAATAACATTTATTTATTTGGAGCATTTAATTTATATGGCGCTGCTCCAAAACGTTTGTGTGGCGTTCTGCAGCCCGAGCGCCTGTCTAACGCTAACGGACGGTGTCTACTCCAACTTGCGAACACGTCTGGAGTCGCCCGAGTCACTTCTTTATCAAATCTCAATGCCAAATGGTTGCTCTCACCAGTATAGATTAAGGACGGGCCTCTTCTCCAAGAAAGGTAACGCGGTTCAAATTAGTAATGAGGTCTGACTCTGCCTATTCCGCGGTCGCCGGATGGGTAACGTTCTGAGAAGGCCGTACTCAAAGCAGGGTTCGTAATCATACCGGCAGGAGTCTTTCTCGCCTTCTCTACCTTCCAAGCTACTAGCCTCTGCTTCTTCTCTACCTGATGTCGTATCATTCAGCATCTTGTGACTCTGAAATTATCGCCAATAAGGGACATCGAACGTTTTCTTAAGTTACGAGGTTCAGAATGATATACTTGAGACAAGTCCCAAAGTCATATCGGTAGCTAAATTCAACGTCTTGTACTCCTAGACATTACTGTTAGCAACCCTCTAAACTCTGTCGTCCTAGACACTACCAGTCTCACAGCTCTTCGTCATATGATGTTAGACACTTAGCTATCACACCTTCTGCTCAACATATCTTTCGATCTATTTCTGTGTATGGCATAACTGCCGCACACGTATATTTTATCATGCACCACAATTGACTGAGTAAGTACCCGTCCTTTGTGTTAGCAGTTATCCACCAACACTGATATAATCTGCTTCGATAAAAATGACAATGGCATGGTATTCGTGGACTCTGATAGTGAAGGTCTTCTGTCTAGAACCTTCGCTATCTGCACACAGATCTTCGATCCGACCTACGCACGAGGGGGCCCAACCTCGCACTTCAGTCAGTTCTCAGAACTGTGTGTGACGACAAGCAACCATGCAACCATGTATTCACCTGGGTACCCGATTACCCAAACGTAACTCGTATCGATCACTTCGATCAGACACGCAAGTAGATACACTTCGGGAAACCGGAAGGAGTATCTATGACCAACGTAGGTAACCAACAGGAATATCTACGTTTCGGTCAATTCTTGGTCTACTTGTTATCTTTAACCTGGGTCTCCGACTACCCAGACTTTCACGTCTGCCTCTTGGTTCATTTTCCACTGCCCAGACCTTCACGTCTGCATTCATCTGTTTCGCACTTGGGCATCGGACGACAAGAGACAACCCAGACTTTCACGTGCCTCTTGGTCCATTTCCGTGTGTGGCATACCGGCCTCACACGCATAAGTTATCATGTACACGATTGACTGTCCTCTGCGTTGGCAATTGTCCGCCAACACCGTAATATATTCTGAGACTTAGGGAAACCGGGAGGAGTAACTATGACCAACGTAGGTAACAAACAAGAGTATTTATCGAAAGACTATTAAACCATCCAGAAGAGTTATTTGACTTGTAACCTGAAGGTATCAATCGGCACCAGTGTTTTCTCTTGTTTGTAACGTGCTTTTCTAACGTGTTCACCCTCCACGTGTAATTCCAGCGGGTCCTTCGGGGATTTTCCGGTATTTTTATCGAACGGCCACTCGAACTTTCACGGGCTGTACCACTCTCGGCTACCGGGGCCTATCTGACTATATGCGATCGCTAATCCTGGGACTTACCCAGTCTGCATCTATCACGGCCACCCGAATGTTAACGATCTCGGCTACCCGAACTTCCACGGTCTCCGACAACCTAAGTGCTGCCGGAAAACCCCGGGATTAACTATGACCACGTTAGGTAGCCATGTATATATATATATATATATATATATATATATTAACGAAACCGTACAGAGAAAATAATATGCGGAAACACCCGCAATTATTGAGGTCTTCGGCACCAGTCACGGCCATTTCTTGTAATCGTCGAACGCATCAACGAGATCACCCTCACCGTGTTTTATCGACCGTATCAACTGGGGAACTTTCCCCGTATGTGCCAACACTCCACGGGCAGCTCTCTCTCGGTCTGTACGGTTGCTACTCCGGGAATCTACCCTCTTGCGACCACCGGAATTTTCTCTATCTCGGTCACTCGAATTTTTACGTCTCTGACAACCTGCTGGAAACTGGCAGGAGTAGCTATGACTAAACTTGATAACCAACAAGTATATTTCTCGGCCTGCTTTCATCTGTCATATACTTTAGTATCCGATCACCCAGACTGTCAGATGTCTGTAACTCTCATTGACTGCGTTTATTCCTCTCATCGTAGGAACATATTTGTACTCGTCACCTAGAGCTCTGACCAACGGTAATGCACCAACTCTCGTAAACTTCGTTTCTGAGTCCTCAAACTCGATTCTCTCGCAGGCACCTGAGGTAAGTGTCACCACGTTACCTCTATGTTTCACACAGACCTGTATTATTATAATCACTTTGTCTGAAGCAATTGTACTCTGTCTCTTATACACTGGAACGAACCACGGGCAGCTCTTTCGAGGAAGTCCTCGAAAAGATTATGTAGTTAGATATACAACAAGAAATTCTGCGGCTAGTCCCGCAAGTAGAAGCCTCGCGGGGAAACTATGACCAACATAGGTAGTCAAGTAGAATATTTACCGAAAGACCGTAAGACAATAAAGAAGACATACTGCGGGGACATCGCGAGTACAGATATTATGTTTAGTAACTCCAGTAAAGATACGCGGGGAAACCGCGACCCTAAGACATTGCGATCAGACACGCAAATCAACAGATTGCTGGTAAACGGGAGGAGTAAGTATGATCATGTTAAGTAGCCAAGTTAAGATATTTACGGGAAACCGTAAAGAGAATAGAATATGCGTAGACGCCCGCAATTCATCAGGTTTTCGGCACCAAAGGGAACTTTCCCTGTATCGAACGCACCAATGGGGGTCAACCTCCCCGTATTTATTGAACGTATTTATGTTTTCCAGTAAGTGTCAACGGCTTCACCGGTAGCTCTCAGTCTGTTTCCAACGACTTCACGGCGCCGCCCTCCCCATATTTTAACCAACGCGTTCACTGGGGAATTCTTCCCGTATATTGTCACAACGACCGCCGTAATCTGTCTCGCTATTTTCGATCGACTCCGCTTGGGATTTTCCCGACATATTGTACCAACGGCCACCGAGGCCTCTCTCGATATAACGTTCGGTTGCTCTGGGCTTTACCCGATCTCTATTTCTAACGGCCACCGACGGGGTCACGTATCCGACAACCTGCTGGAAATCGTGAGGAGTAACTATGACCAATCTAGGTAGCCAACAAGAATATTTCTCGGCCACCAGAACTCCCACGGTCTGCACGGTCGGGGATTTATTCCAGTCTATCTCTCTGTCGGGTCTCTACGCACTCTCGAACGGCACCCAGACCTGTGAGCTTTTCTCACGATCGGTCTTTCCTCTGTCAGCCTGTTGACTCCTACGATCAGGTCACGGTCCGTCTTGCGATCGACGGCAGAGGGGCCCACCCCACCAGATCAGCGAAAAGCAGCACCGGCCTGACCGCGAGAGCGGCTGTCACTAGAGATCGTATTTATATGGCAACACTCAATTATCCCTGGAGCGGTACGAGAACCACTCTACGTATGAAGCAGTACGAACCACTGCTCCACATATATAGCAATGCAACGTGTGTCGGGGTATACTCAAGCCAATTCATGCGTCTGCAAGCTACGCACTCAATTAAAAAAAAACCCGATCGGTCTTCTTCCTATACGCAACACTGTAACAAAATATACGTAAAATAACGCTATGGCGAGCCGATTATTTAAATAAATATCCATTCAAGCCTTGTGGCCTGTCTGCCACACTTGCATTATAAAATTCTATCTGGCAGTCTCTCATCCTCTTTTGCTTTTCTCAAAACCTGCTTCTTCTCGCGGGGCCTTTCGCACTGGCAGCGCTTCTGAACAGTTCATCCTACTAGAGGCGCTTTATAAATTCTCAAATGCAATACAACAAGTAAGTAAGGTAAGTATATTCTTTTACAATGATACTAAATACTAATAATTTTCGCTTAAATTCAAACCGAGCTATAACAGCATAAATAAGCGCCTATTATACGTTATACACTTAATTAGCTAACAAGGTCTCCTAGCGAAAGAAGGTCATGTCAACGTTACATGGATACAGCTCTGAGCCCACACCTCTTCGCTCCCCCAAATGGTTGAAGGATCGTACTCCGGTGTAGGCCTACATCTAAGAATGGTGTACATAACACCAGGCTAGTCAACATGATTTTGACTTGAGACCTCTGGTTACGACTTCTCGAGTTCACAGGAATGCATCAAAACTAGTCAGAGGATATTGACAATAGAAAGAATAAATAAACTTCAAGTAGGAGTGTTATGAAGGGCCTACATGGTTCACAGGTTTTTATTACCAAGTGGTTTCAATCGATGGTTTTATAGGAACCTAGAGATCAATGACCATCAGACGCAGGCCTCAAATAACTATCACCAAACTAGAGTACATACTACTATCCGGCAGCACAGCATGAGAATACATGGTCCGTCCTTCTGGATCATGTTACCTACCCACCTAACTAATATGTCGTCATTACACCAGTTTAAAAAGCAATAATAATCTAAAAACTGTCTTACTGAACGGTTAGATAAAGTTACTTGTTGTTTTGTTGTTGCGACATTACTTGTTATGAAATGATGAGTAGGCCTATGTTCGTTGCTTCTATATGGTACGCGGAAAAACTATGATTTAATTACTTCTAGGTTAATGTTGAAATTGGATGGCCTCTGTTAGCGTAACGGTTCGTTCTTTTGTGGTTTCCTTTGCTCTCTGCGTGATTAATTAACACTACTATTTCCGTGTTTGTATGCTATGTTTTGTCAGTGAACAATAACAAGAATTGATTGAGTATTTTCATCACATCCAGCTTTCATTTAAACATGATTCTTTTAATCACATCCAGCTTCTACTTAGAAATAATTAGTTTCATCATATCCAGCTCCCACTTAAGCGTGAAAAATTTATTGGGAAATCCATAACGTGCATGACGTTTTTTACGCCGTCTTTTTCTGGAAATTATTTTCTAAATAATTACGCTAAAGCGAAGGACTGCCTCTATACCTATATACGTTCGTCATTCGTCAATTCAGTAACAAAAATAGAACCCTGTATGTAGGCTGTACTTTAAACAATTTAAAGCAAGGTACTAAATGCGTAAAAACCAAGTGCGTTTGGAAGTCCGTTATAAACAGCTACTTACTTACTTTCTACAACCGCTCACTGGCAGTCGCTGCTCACGAGAATATTAATGAAGGCCTCTGATCACGTGAGTCCTTCTCTAATCATGAATATACCTAATGGTCAATGTGAGAGCGTCAAAAAGTTATAGCGTGCGTCTATACTTCGTCTCTTGGCGGCGAGCCTGACGCAGCAAGGTTCGACAATCCCCGTGACCCGTCAAACCACGGTAATGATTATGATGGACACCAGCAGATGTTACCAGATGGATTGGGAGAGTCTGTCGGTTACAACGTCGCCACGAAATAGTGCACGAAAAAATAAACTCGTGTACGACATCCTATTTACATTACGCAATGCATTACAGTTATTATTTAGAAATTATTTGTTAAGATCAATCGAAAGCAATAATATTTCAAACCTCAAATTCTTCTGTTTAGAGCAAAACATTTTTTAAATTGGATCTAATGTGTATACATACAACTGAAGTGTAGCCAACCCGCTCTTCCCGATCGTCCTCTTGCCTCCCACTCACTCGACCTCCGATTACATCTCATCGCAAATTCTCCAACCGCGCAATATCAAACGCCGCACCTCGTCTCTGGAACGACCTACCTCCTGAATTTCGTGCCTTCTCGGTTCCTTCACCATCATTGCCCGTCATGCAGCATCATCTGTCCGTAGCGCCTCTTTCCATCACACCCCGGGCTTTCCATTCTAAACTTAAGTCCCACCTTTTCAAGAACTCTTACCCAGACTCACTAGGGCCTACTTGACATCCCATCTGTCAATCCTTGACCAAAGCGACACCCTCCTTAACACTCCGCCTCCCTGCTGACCTCATGGAAACCGAACTCTGACCGCCCACGGAATATCCTTTAGACAACCCCTTTGACTTGACGCAGCGCTCGTGAATAAGCTGGTGCCCTGCGCTTAGCTTTAAAGTGGCGCTTTAGAAATTTGGAGATTACGATTACGATTAGCGACGTCTTAGGGTAGGAGTGCACCGGATATACAATTTGTGACGCGAGTATCCCTTCTTGTACATACAAATTCATTGGTGTGCTAGTATTCTATGTTGTTGCCATAGTTGCGCGTTGTATTGACACCTGTTTACAAAGGAGCGATTTAGTCGTATAGCTGTCGAAGTAAGGCACATCGCTCATTAGGGAAGTACGCGTAGTTTTTTTCGAGTTATGTCCTACTTAAAGGAGGAAGACAGGTTAGACTCTTGTCTGCCTTCCATTAGACCACTCTCTGCGTCTGCTCTGAATCAAAGGCCTCTTCTAGATCGTGACCGTAGAGTGCATTTTGGCACGGGGGCCACCTGTGAACGTGGTCGAGGATTAAGGGACGTGGCATTTATCAACATTCGACCCATATCGCCCACTTTTAATTTAAGAAGATCAGCAGCAGATCCTGTTCTCCAACAGGCGAACCATGTACGTATTTTATTTATTAAATTTTCAAATGTAATCAGCATAATAGTATTGTTATCCTTGATTGTCTTCAACGTATCGGTCGGGTTTGGGGGCTGTTATCGAATGCTGCCAAATGACCACAAAACATTGCTACAGATGAATACATGTGCAGGCAGGTTGTCAAAGATGCCTAATCCAGCTGCCCATCTCGTGGAACCGATGATTTGCAATTTGCTGCAATTTTTTATTAAAATTCGCCTCTGCTCAATGGAAAAAGTTTCTCATCACGATATGGGTACAAATTCCGGAAATCGCCATAAGAAAATCCTTCCAATTATGATTATGTGCTGTTCAAGGCAATTTAGAACTTTTATTGTCCAATGTAGGCCCGCAATAGGGGCCTGCAATAGAGGCCCGCTGAGAGGGGGGCAGTGAGGGCAAATGCCAAGGGGTCTGGCATAAGTTTTAATTTCAAGCATCTAAATAGTACCAACCTTATCATTTTTTGCTCCCTTTAAGGAGAATTGCTCTGCATGAAGGCCCAGAACTTCTCTGGCCAGTGCCCGGAAATCTGCCGGCGGGCCTAATGCAATGGTAAAGACGTGAATAATAATTAAAACAGTTAAAAATTATTTCATTACGATAATGTATGATCTATCAAAATAGTGATATGAATATGTTGTAAGCGGTGGCATGTAATGAACTGCACTGGTCGACCTATATTAATTTTCATATTGCAGCCAGTTGATTAAGTGGAAATCAACCCATCTCAGTTTCTGTTCAAAATTTGCTTTTTCGAGTAGATCAACATCACTTTTAATACTAACTATGCAATTTCAAGATTGCTGTTACTATCTTCAATTATTTGACCATTCTGGATGTCACACCACGGCCACCAATTACAAGGATAAAAATAAATCAAGTATAGTAGTTAGTTAACAAAGCATTGAAGTCATAATATTCGCTGATCGGTGACACTACTTTCTATATAGTATTTGCCATTTTTAGGGACTATAGTTGTTATCTCTTTGAGGGAGAATTAAGTCATGTGGCCTTTGGTGCAGAATGTTTTCATGATGTTGTAGGAGAGCTGTCATTAGTGTCATATAAGACATGGTTAAAATGACCATCTGAGCCATTTGAAACAGGTGCCATTCTGCATCTTCTATCATCTTCTTCTTGGTTTTACTGGAGTCTTTTTGTAGATTGCCAGTCCTCCTCATTTTCTTTGCAAGTCTTTCTGTCTTCTGCACTGGTATAGCCCCACCATGCCGATGCTACATGAGAGAATGTGACTGATGGTTGTAGCTCTAGCAACCTCATGAAGTGCACTAAAGAACAGACCATGAAATCTCAGAACCACCCTACCTCAACCTGTTTCTCCACTGCTTGGTTAGTACTGATCACAACCTCATGCAACACTTGCTGAAATCTTGAGCAGCTTGTGATTAGAAAAGTATAAACCTGCTTCAGTTTATTGAAATCACAGGATGATGTTACTTGTTATAACAGGTCCAAGAGCAGATACGACAATACCGAGAGGAGATAGCCAAGAAGGACCGACTTATATCCCAGCTAACCAGGTAAGAGAAATCAATCCACTTATTTCGTGCTGCTGCTGTGTCAAGGTCTTTGAAAACTAGACACTTATTGGTGTGTCATCATCTCTACCTGAATTTGCAACCTCTATTTGATCATTGATGTCATCGTTTGATTTCATGATTTCTGAGCTGTTCTTATTTCTTGGTTACTGAAGAACCGGTCATTCTTCTGTCTCATGAGATGGATTAATTGCTTACCCTTATTGCTTGTCTTCTGTTTGCAGAACCCAGGGCAGTACCGAGCTATAATTGTGCCCGGTACCTAGCTAATTGCGACCTGTGCGTAGCATCAATTTGGTGCCCCCACATTTTGAAAATAGTGCATTTTATGGAATAATAAGTTATTCCCTCCTGAAATTTGCATCCTTTCCACATTTGTGCCCTGGGCCTAGGCCCCACTCGCCCCCTCGGTATGGCCCTGGCAGAACCTCCGGTCAGTTTTTAATGCTAATTGATGACTCAAAACTAGCATCAAAATCTCTGATTAAGTTCTGTTGCTCAAACCATAATTATGATGATTGATCCCATACTATAGAGCCAGCCATTACATTCTTAATCATAAAATCCAGAGTTTGAAGTGCAATTCTAGAGCTAAGCACAGGTGACGAGCTTATTCACAAGCACTGTCCAGAGATTTTAAGGGAAGATACGAGTCTGATCACCAGTGAGATCAGAGAGAAGAGGCAGAGGAGTTCTTAGTGCAGGTTTGCTCAGGACAAATATGAAGGGGCGATAGAGTAATGGATGCCATGCTGGGGTGAAGAGCAGTAGGAACCGAGATTTATTCCCGTAAGATGATTAGTTTGGGGTTTCTGGTTAACTAGGTTTACTAGTCCTCCATTTGCTAGGTGGATGAATGAATGAATGAATGAATGAATGAATGAATGAATGAATGAATATATGCTAGTAGGTCCATACTTTACTTTTGTTTTTGCATCATTTGTGAGTAATCAGATGGGGTTACTCGGTGGGCAGATGGTAACACCCTGGCACTAAGATAATAAGGACTCTGCATGAGTTTGTCACCCACTGACCCCATAAGGTTGACTAAGCCTTCCATTCTCTCCACTGTAAAAATTCTATTTGATTCTTGTGTTGTCATCTCTTTTCACTACATCATGTAAGCTTACTGTTTACTTGTCAGCTTGAATTAATTAACAAATATTACTTTTTTTATGGTGAAGACTTTAATGCACATTTGAAATGTGACATTTGACTGCAGAGACAGTCAGTGATCTAGTGATTTTGATATCTTTTGTTGAGTGGCAACAGTATAAGAGAGGTTATTGACTGACTGGGTGTTCAGCAGATAAGCTTTTCATTTGTAGTGTGAATGGACCGCGCATACATGGAGGATTCGACTTTGGAAAGGTATTTATTTTCACCTTCAGGCCGTTCTATTCTTGACTTTCACTTGTTTCAAATTTTGACTGATCAAGGGCTATTCAATGCATGCAACAGAGTGGCATGAGGTTCAGCCATATGTGAATTTGATGACAGCTTTCTGACTCTTCACCCTTGCTAAGCATCTTATCATCCCCAGAGAAACCTCTCTTATATTTAATCATTCAAAGGAAGACAATTTTGAAAATGGCTCTCAAATTCATTCGTAGTGTATTTGATTGCTTTAACTTCCTGCACTTAGGATGCAGAATTCAAATGTAATGATTTGCATTCACTGTTTTACATTTTAGCGATGAGCTGCATTGGTTTCCCAGTCACTTTTAGTACAATCTTATTATTAAAGCATTAAAGTAAATATTTTAAAAATGCAAACAGTTTGAAAACAAAAAGTAAACTCTTTCAAGCTGTTTGCATTGTTTTTAGCAATGAGTCAACCTAAGGTGAAGCTGACCAGCCAGCTTTATAGGTTGGGACATTTCAGTTTCTATTTATAAAGGAAAACACCATTGATGTTAATGCATTTATGAGGTGTGCTTGCAAATTTTAAATGTTCGATTTTTTTCATGTAAGAAATGTCACATTTTTAATATTATGTTCATGAAAACTTATGAGAGAATTAAATATTTTAAGAGCAGCTCATGGTTTTGTGAATTGTGTTTGAGTTTTATATAAGATTTCCATCACCTACACTTGACACACGGCATTTATTTGACCAGATTGAGATAAAACTATTGATTGGATTGTTATGAATGAGTCTGTTAGATTCCAGGTGAATGATGTTGACATTCTGTTTAGATGGAAGATGCGTTTGCCTATTCGGATGGTCTGTCTATGTCAGCTGCAAGATCAGATGTCGCCCTCAGTGTCAGAATTGAATCACTACAGAACCAAGTGACTACCTTAGACATCTATCTTATCTGGACAATTTTTTTGCTATAAGTGTTGAAAATTTGGTTAAGATGAGAGACAACAGAGTGAAAATTACATCTTATTCAAATTTTCTTCGTATTAAGACCGTTACGAAACAATTTACTTAGCCAGAAACACTTGATGATTACATCACTTATCAGCAGCAATTGGTGCATACACATGTGTATATATTATGATTACACATATGTGGTGTGGCACAGTGGCTGATCGGTTAGCGCGGTCAGCCTGTAACATTCAGTGTGTGCTGAGCGCGTGAGTTCGAGCCTCATCCGGGGCATCAGTCACTGTGTAGGGACCTTGAGCAAGTCCTTTGCGCACCATTGCTCTGCAGTACAACTGCAATTGCACCGTCGAGGCGTATGCACTTCTGAGCAAAAGATGTTGGAAGAAGGATGGTATAAAATTTTGGTAATAATAATAATAATACACTTGTGTATGTACTGTGATTACATATGTAGGCCTACACATGTGTTATGTGTTTATATTGTGATTACACGCATACTGATGTATGTATTGTGATTATATATATATGCACATGTTTTGTGTTGTGATTACATCTGATTATAGCATGATTTTTTTACCTTTTTGTACGCATGTTTTGCAGTGCCATCTATGTTGGCCTCCCTTCGGGCGCATTGCACAGCTTGAGAGAGTTCTTTGTGCATGGAACTGAAAAGGCTTGTCTGTAGTTTTTTTAATAAATTTGGCCATGTCTTACATTACATGCATGACATGCTCCTCTGGCTTCCTGTTTCCCATGGCATTGAACTTGGGATTTCAGTCTTGGTCGGGCAGTGCCAATTAGTATGTTGTGTATTTAAAGCATGTATGTTATTTGAAGGTAAGGGAGCTTCAAGCTCAGTTGGAAGTCAAAGAAGACAAGATACGTGAACTGAAAATTTTAAACGACACAGCTCGTGATTCTGAAGACCAGAATGCTGTTGCCGTTCAGCATCTTCGACATCAGCTGATGAGATATGAGTCTGAATTTGGGAAGCTAGAGGATGCTGCCAGTCGAAGTGGCATTGCTATCTTCTCACTGCAAGATGATGCCAGGGAAGCCAGACAACGAATTGTGGAGTTGGAGTCACGCCTCCGGTGAGTGTCGTTGGATAAGAAGTAGCCTACTTCTCTGTTTGCCTGACTTGTATTCAGTGCAACTGAATGGATGTATTTGCAATGGATGCATCCACTTATTATTTTGAAATTATTTCTCAGGTTGCACATGTCTTTCTTCAATTGTTATCTCTGCCACTTTGTGTGTATATATTTATATTGATGATAAGGTATACAGTTGCCTGCTCTGTCTGGTGCAATGTTTGACATGGGTTTGATTAGAATATCCTTCTTTCCTAACCCAACAACTCCTATGGAGTCATGGATAAACCTTTGGAATGGTGCATCCAAATCATGTATGTGTTGCATCACCCAAAGAAGAAGAAGATGGCTTTCATAATAATTATACAGACAATAATTGTTGTAAACTGTATCCACACCTAACTTTAATCTTAAATGCTGATATTATTGACTGTGAAAACAAGGAGTATCATTGCTTAAACCCCAATGACTAACGATTTAGCACACATTTTCAGAATTTTCTCCTCAATGTTCCATTATTCTACTAAATAAACTTACGAGTTTGGTCCATCCCCTGGGAGTTTGCATCCATACCCTGCAACCTAACTATACTCGTGTGCTTCGTCATTTGTTTGAAATTTGTACTTTCTTGTTTCAGATATTTTAGACTGCAATGATGAGTTTGAAAAGTAGATTTGAGACTGAGCAATGTGGTTATATCATGATTAACATACGATCTTTCTTTTGTTCTACACTTCAAAAATCTTAATGACTGATCCCTCCCTTCCTGTGAATAAGTTAATCCACCATCCATTTTAAAACATCGAGAATCGTTTTATAAGTTTCACTTAGTTTGAGAAAATGTTCCCATTATTCAGTGTCAGGCTGCATTGAGTCACATGAGCATCTGCAGATCCAGGTTTCCTATCACTTTTTTCAGGTTGTAATCCAAGGGAAATTCAAGCTGAGGGGACAGCATAGAGGAGCCATGATGATTTACAAGTGTTTGTGTAGATTTTGTGAAATATTTTTGCAGAACACATTTAGAAGAGCGGGAAAATGCTGAACAAGATCGTGCGGTTGCTGAGAGAAATTTAAGTAATCTTACGACTGAACTGTGTCGTCTGCTGTTTGTGGAGTACACTATCACCTCTGATCCTCTGTCAACTGATGAAATTATTCGCAAGGTGAGTCTACAGAAAAAATTCAGTTTAAGAATAACTAATAAGAGTAATAAAACACATGAAATGGTGTATTTAAAACAGCTCAGATTCAATGAAGACTTTTTAGACTCTAAATGATTTAATTTCCTTATCTTTGAACCAAATTCAAATATCTCAGGTCACTTCTGCATCACTAGATTTTGGCAATTGTTCTGTATTTGAGGAGGAGGATTGTTTATTAAGAAATATACAAGACCGCAGACGGTGGGGTGGAAAGTTATCAACTATGGTTTATTTGTGTCTTATTGAAAATAGAATTTTGAACTTTGATTCTATATGTCTAAAGTTCCTAGCTGGAGTTTACTGGTTGAGTCAATTATCAGAGTTCTTCAGATTATGAGTGAAAGATGCTGAACTCTAGAAAGGACCTGTTGTCAGGATGCCTTTCTTGTTGCATTAATTTAAAAAGATTAATTTTGGGAACGCTGATAGAAAACATGGTAATCCACTTAGATGTAGATATCAGCCATGAAAAGTAACATCGAAATCAGGATATTTCATACTGTAAATAACTTTGTATGTGTCTAAATTTTTTTTGATTGGACTCTTTAGTAGTGTTGTTGGATAAGTATATGTTTGAGTGTATTTCAGTTGTATGGTTGTTGAATATGGTGTTGTGGCTGGTAGATTGATTGGAACTGCTACAAAACAACTGTGATTAATTGTTTTGGAGAATTGTTTGTGCTAGCGTTAGTCCACAGTTGTGGCCATGGGCTTCTGTGCCATATAAACTTTGGAGCAAATGCTCCATCTAAGAAACAGGGGAAGATTTCATTGAGAGATCTCATCTCAATTATGGGAAGTTTAAAATTATGCAAATTCTGTGGGAGATGGGGAAGTTGCTGCAATGAACAGAATGTGGGTAATTTGAAGTTAGCTCTGCTCTGACAAAGTATTAGTCCATGGTGTCATAGATGTTGGTTTCTATGGTGACATAGGTGTGGATTTGAAGTTCCGTGGAGCCAGTCATCTTTGTCAGAGTTTGATGTCCATGTATGTGTGTGTGTGTTGAGGCATGTCCCATCAACTCCATACAATACTCCCAGCCCACATATCTTTACAAAATCTTCATCATACAGCCAATTCGTTCTATCCGATCCTCCTCCTGTCTCAGTCTTTCTTGACCTCCGGTCACTGCCTATCTCAAGTTCTCCAACTGAGCTATACCCCACACTGCACCATGTCTCTGGAACGATCTTCACTCTGAATTCCACAAATTTCTTTTTGTGTTTTTTTACTGCAAATCACCCACCATCGTCTGCCTCAGGCTCCTCTATGTAGTACTCCAGAGGATTACATTCAAAATTGAAGCATCATCTCTTCAAGAACTTATACTCTGACCCATCCAATCCTCCGTATCCCAACTCTCACCCTATATAACACCCACCTTAAGTACTCTGCCTCCTTGGAAATTGGACCTTGACCTCCTCTGGATTACCCTTTTTGACAACCCCTCTGAGTTGGTGCAGCACTCAGAGGCCGTAGAGTAGTGGTGAACACACTGGGATGCAGCGCTTGAGGAACCGAGATGAGACGTATAGCCCTGCGTGGCTGCTGACGGTTAAATTCAACTTCTGTAATAACTCGTCATCATTCGCTCATACTGTTCTTGTAATCATACTGCAGCTTGTCAGTTTGAAATTAAACAAAGATCATTATAATAGGCTGGCGCCCTGCACTTGCTTTAGAGTGGGACTTTAGAAGTTTGGAGATTATGATTACGATCAAGTGTATAGTTGGGACCTTTGGCAGGTAATGAAGTCACTTTTCTAATCAAATAACTAGGTCCAGGGTAGGCTCTCTATCCTGCAGATCTGGCCAGCCCATTAAAAAGATTGCAGCCCCATTTAGATGTGCCATGGGTCTTTATGTCAAAATATTGAGATCAAGTATTTTGATCTCCATGACCGTTGGGTTGAACTGCAAAGACTAATAATGTAATTGACTGTCTACACCCAAAGTGTAAATACAAAAAGACTCCAATGTTTCTTAGCCAACAACATTTCAATGCAAGGTCTATTCTAAAAAAAAGCCTGCAGTGGAGTCCTATAGAGAGTAGATGACCTCTCGAACATCCGGATCAATTGAGCAGTTCCTTAGAAGTGGATCTTGTGGCAACAGAAGAAGCGATTATTTACTATAAATGACCTAAGCATGTTTTTATTTGTAGGCAGAAGAGATGACACAGGAAAATGCAATGCTTAAGGGAAAATTAGCCACATTGAAGGATTATGTTGGCCAGGCTGAATTCGAACAGCAGACAAACCGAGAAACAATTATGAGGCTGATGTGTGAGGCAGAGAGAGAACAAAAGTCCATATCAAAATGTACACTTGACATGGAAAACCTCATTGTGGTAATGCCAGCTTTTTTGTTATTAATTTTATGTGTTTTAATTTTTTAGTCAATGCTAATTGTACTGCTAATTGTGGTTCTCTGTGGCAACATCGATCGTGTTGTGTCTTGTTCTGTCGTTTAGTGGCTTCTTAGTCTGGTGTAAAATTTGCAGAATTGTATGTTTGCATGTGCAGCCATTGCAGCTTATTGCCTATGTTACTAGAAATGCCACCAGCCTATGGAATCACACCAATAAGTGATATGCATTGTCTAAGATAGAGCGTAGTGGTTAATCTGAAAAGTAGGGAGGTTTAAAGGTTAAGTGAAGGCTGTGCTTTGCTCCAAATATATATTCTCCAAGTATATTCTCAGATGTGTAAATTGCAGTTACCAGGTTTGCTAATGAAACTCTACACCGACAATTATGACTTAACTGAACCAAACTCCAAATGCTCAACAACAACATAATAGACAACATTTACTAAAGTACAATTAAGTACATAACTTCTACTTCACTGCTGATCGACACTGCTGGTTGTTTGCAGGAAAGAGACACTGCGATATCAAGACACGAGGATCTGCTAAAGGAAGTCTACGTTCTAAAAGAGCGCCTTGAAGCGAGCCAGCGTGCATGGTCGAGCATGAGAAACGAGTTGGAAGAACAGAGACAGCAAGTGCATCATGATGTTGACAGGGCTCTGATCAATCAGAGCATAGAAGGACAGCACAAGGCGTTTAAGGAGTGCCTCGCTCAGCTTCTCTCTGATGGCTATGTCATCGTTGAACCATACGAAGAAACCATTCGCGAGCGCATCCAGAACCTAGTTCTCGGTCTCAGGGACAAAAATGCTGTAAGCTGAGAAGAATTCATTATAAACACAAACATTGCTATTGCTTTCTTTTATGTTAAAAGCCACTAAGCATGTTTTGCACATAAGATATCATGAAACAATATTTGTATCACAATGTCTTTTGGAAGATACAGATCATCGCTTGCCAATCATCTGCTTTGTTCAAATAACCTGCTTTAAATAGCATTATGTCACTCTGACCAGCAGATGTAAACAAAATATTGGGCAAACTGGCCGACTCCAACTGGGGTGCTCATGCCACCATCCTTCACACTGCAGCCCTGGGCGATGTGCTACTCAACCGCGAAGTACTACGGCCCCGGTTTGGACTCGTTCTAACCACACTAACCTGGTTGATGTAAAGCTAAATGCTTCGATGAACAGTTTTCTCAAAAGTCATGTTTTAACCAGTTGTTAAGACAAACTAAGTTATTTACATTGTCATGTCAGAATTAGAAAAGTTTCTTATTAATAAGAATCTCCAACAGCATAAGACAGTCTCTCGCATGGGACGGTAGTTGCTGGTGAATCGAGATAGGCCTATGTATCCGTGCTAACCTTGCTGGTGTCTTGTGTGCCACATTGTCTGTTTTCAACCACTCCAAATATCAACAATCTATGTCCATCTGAGGTTCGTCTCAGTAATGCAGCAGTGCTGTTACAGCAGATTTTTTGTAGGGGTTCATCTTCGGAGTCTGATGAAAATTCACAACCGGTTAATTATGCCCAATCCCACCCAATGACTTCAGACCTCAGCCGTACCTAACGCGTTAGAGATAATATGTTGTTTGTCAGCTAATAACTATTAACCACCCATCCAAGGCAGCTTTTAATCGCGATTAAAAAAATTTAATCGCGTTAAACGTCAAGAAATGAACGCTTTAATTGTGAGCGTTAACTGCGATTAATCAGCAGCCCTAGTAAATGGCTTTTCAGTGTCATTTGTCTTGCACCATGGTGTAGTCATGTTGACTATGGTTATGTAACACTGTTATGTCCTCTGCATTCTGTTGTCATTCTTTTGAGTTTTACCTTATTAACTGAACAGACAAACAACAAGACATAATATGGATTCATATGTTTGATGGATTGTACGATTGCTTGAGTGGGCAAGTGAAAATTGCTTCTATTATTTGACGTTTTTAGCAAACTGATGAATTAGAATTGGTATGAAACTCATTTCACTAATTACCATTAACAGTGAAGATCACCTGTGACAACCAGATGTTGCCTCATATCCTACACTTCTGACACACACAGCCCTCGGTTTGGGCCAAGATGCACTACTGCCACTACTGTGCAAGCAACACATCCATCTTACCTGCTCACCTCCTCCTATTTAGATGCAAAATCTACATCTCTGAAGGCTCTTTGCCTCTGATGCTGCTATGATCATCAGCGAATAAGATCTTTTATAATCACAGATTATGTATATCGCCATGCCCTTTGTATGACACATGCCTTGCCAATAGGATCTATCCTGGGATCTCAGATTCAGCTTCACTTGTGATTCTTCCTCCTAGCTTACCTGACCATGCTGATTCTTCTCCACTGGCTCTTTGCTTACTCCAGCCAACAATTCTGACCAAGTTTAAATGATGATTGAAGAACAAATGGGTCACAGTAGTCAACTCAACCAACCCATGCAGTGATTAACATAAGAAACCAAATGGAGTTCATGAACACTGCGTCATATGAGTTTTTTTGCATATATTGATCTGAGTCCCACTGATAAGGACCATGTGACTCATATTTCTTGAAAACTCTGTAAAATATTTGGTGTTCTTTTAACAGTTAGTATTGTTCTGTAACATCATATACTTTTTTAAAATTTTACCTTTTAATATGTCTAATGTGGTATACCCAGAAATGTATTATTAAGTTAATCGCTGGAATTATATTTTTTAATTTTGTCTTTTGTTTTGTATCTGAAAATGTGTATATATATCTATATATATGCAAACATTAAACATTTTTTTTCTCATTTTAAGCAAATTGAATCGCTGGAAAACAAATTTTCCAGCACAGCTGCTCAGCTGGAGACACAATATGAGCTCAACCGATCGAGCGAGTGCAAGACAAAGCGAGCAGAAGCTGACCTGATAGAGATGGAGGATAGACTGAGAAGAGCAGAGAATTCCATATCAACGGAATCTAATCTTAGAGATGGCTGCCGTATCAGTCAAGACAGGGTTAGCACAATTCAACTGCAATAGCAATAAATTTTAATTTAGATCAGTGGATTCTTGCAAGGCACTTGTTCCAATATGTCTTGATTTAAAGGCTGCATATGTTACTCTAGATCAGTTATTTTTTTGAATTTGCTCGAATGTTTGAGTTTCAGGTTCTGCAAAACAGTTGCTCCTCATTTGTTATAATATTATTATCATCAGGTTCAGAGTATAACCAGCTCTTTCTAACATATCTGTCACATCTGGTTTGGTGGCTGAGTCCAGCTAGCAGGATCGACTTGGAGTTCCTCCGTCAGACTTTCCCCAACTTCTCCTTTTTCCTATCTGTTTGAGATCTGGGCCTCCTTCTAGACCCTACCATTTCCCTATCTGGCCACATGAATGCCCTTTCCTGCTCCTGCTTCTATCACCTGCGCAAGATCTGCTCTATTAGACAGTCGTTCTCGTTGCATGCTGTGTGCTCGCTCCGATCTGTTCCAGTCCATCCTGAATGCGACTGCCTGACTAATCAGAAAAATTCCAAACATTTTGTCACATCTCTTCCTTCATTCATGAATCCCTTCACTGGCTCCCAGCACTTCAAAGCATTCATTTCAAGATCCTTGCGTTGATGTGTAACTGTCTCCTTGGGTCTGCCCCACCTACCTTCCATGCCCTCTACACTAGGGTCCCTTCTATTCAGCACTGGGCTTCCCTTCGTTCCTCTGCTAGCAAATTGCTGTTGGTTCCCCGCATGCGTTCTGCCACAGCCGTATCCAGGCGCTTCGCCTGCATCTTATACCAGCAATGCCAAGTCAACCTTGTTGCTGGCCATAAATTTAACAAATGCAGGTTAAGCCAAATCCTGAAATTGCACATGAGTTATTGCATCTAAATAATTTATGTGTATCAAGACTTTGAACTTTGAAGAACCCTTTGAAATGAGTAAAATTTTTTGCTTTTAAATTTGCTCTTGTTACTTAATACCTTAATGACCCGTTGAATTTGTTTCCCAATCAATTTTAGTACACATTCGTCATTATAGAGTTTTATGTTATTATTTCTTTTACGTGAATCAAAGTACTATGCTGTCTGAGAAATTAAGTTAAGCTATATGATAATTGATGAGGTCTGATATTTGCAGGCAAAATCAGACCTAGTCTAGTCATTACAGAGACCATTTTGAAAGGTTCGTCGGAATGTAATGGCATTGTGGCTAGAGCTGTACCGATTAATCGGCCGGCCAATTACTCGGGCCGATTATAGAGATATAGGCATATCGGATATCGGCAAGATGATCGGCGCCGATATTAAAAATTATTTTTTTAATTTAATAATATTTATTTCAGTCTAAAAAAGCAAAATGATGACAGCAACATCAGAGTCTGCGAAGGACGGTATTTCGTTCCGTTCCCGTTTCGTGTCAAAGAGCCAATGGCTTCTTCAGACCAGTGGTGAGACCACCCAGAGTGCTAGTATAGACCGTGAGAACGTGTCAACATAGGTCTTGTGAAGAGTGAGTCATAGTGCCTGCTTAAGGGCCTAGGAATGGCTGGCCAATCCAACAGAGAAACCAATGAATGTACATCGTGGAGGCATGCCTAATCAGATCTCCCTGACACATGTCAGTCGCCTGAGAGGCTGAGACTAGATGGGTGGCTGTGAATAGGACAGCCGTGCCCTGGCCTTTAATTACCCTGGGCACAGTTCGACGGCGGACGGTGTGTCTAATCTGTATTGCCTACCTAGGATTAGTCCCCAACCACATGCATATGTCTCCTATGGGGAAGTGTTTGCTTGTATCACAACAATAGGCAGTAGCAGGAGGTCTATCTTTTGGAACCGGACGTCTTGGGAAACACAAAGAAATAATCGGCAAATAATCTGCTAAATAATCTGCTAAGTAATCGGGCATCGGCAAATGAATAATCGGCAATAATCGGTATCGGCATAATCGGCAAAAAGTGATATCGGTACAGCTCTTTTGTGGCATTGTAGTCATTTTTGCAGGATGAAGCAGCTATAACTTTACCATTAATTTTGCTTTTTTAAATGAAACAGCATATATTGTGATTAGTTATACAATTTACATTAATATTGTAGAAATTTTCAGTAGATTCTAATTGTGCTCATTGCCAATGAGAATCTGCTGTGCTATTAGAATTTGTGGATGTGAGACTGGCTTTGTTCTTCTATTCATCTAGCTCATCCGATTGCTAGAGAGAGTGGCTCAAGCCCTGAATATGGCTCCGTTTGCAGTTGACATGGCGCTGGAGAGTGTTGTGGACGCCATTGTCATCAGAGCAGAGCAGATTGCATCATGTGCCATTGACAATGACAGAAAAGTTCACATATACAACCTGCAACGCAAAGTCAAAAGTTTAAAGGAACAACTTGAGTGCAAGGTTTGAAACTTAATTCTCTTTTAAAATACAAGATGACATAAAGTCAGAAGATGCTTTAATAGGTTGACCTTTTCTTTCCTGATGCAATTATTTTGAAGACTAAAACTAGTTTAATAGTATATTTGCAAATGTAGTATAGTATTTTGATTGTTGCATAAAAAGCATATTTTTAATGAAAGTTGCAATTTTTATGAATTTTGGCTATAACTCCATATTGAATGTAGCTCAATGATTGAGACACCTCAAAACTCTGGCTGGTGACACAACACAGTTTAGTGTAATATATATATTTATATATATATATATATGTATATATATATATAAAATATTCATTCTGAGCATTTATATAGCGCCCCCCCTCCACAGCCATGACTAAAGGAAAGACCTTGGCAACTTGTGAAAACCTGATGGTTGGGCCACAAGCAAAGAGCGGAGCTCAAGTTGTTCCAAATTGAAGGGTCTACAATCGAAAAAGCACGGTGCTGCCTAATAACCAGGCAAACACGTGGAGCTAGACACCCCTCATTGCAGAGCGAAGCACCAGACACGCTGTAACGTCAGATACTGGGTGGCAAGGAACACACAAGTAAGATGGAGCACAACCAAGAATGCAACATGAAACAAGAGCTGTTGTACTGGCAGCCAGTGCAAAACATCACACAGAGAAGAAGAAAGAGAGGAGAATTTAGGAAACCCAATAAGCCGAGCGCAAAACCTGATCCAACCGTCCCAGAACCTCAAGTGCAAGGCCAGCAAATAAGGAACAACAATGATCAACTCGAGCAGTAACGAAGACGTGCGCGAGAACCACGATGTATATACATGTGTGTGTGACACAATACAGAAATTGATCCAAATCTTCATCAGAAAACAGTGTTTGGCACGAGACCAAACCCTCCAGACCAAGACCGAGAGGTCCAAGATCAAGACCAGGTGGTCCGAGATCAAGACCAAGACGAGGTGGTCTGAGACCAAGACTGGGTGGAGACACAATATGAGCTCAACCGATCAAGCGAGTGCAAGACAGAAGCTGACCTGATAGAGATGGAGGATAGACTGAGAAGAGCAGAGAATTCCATATCAACGGAATCTAATCTTAGAGATGGCTGCCGTATCAGTCAAGACAGGGTTAGCACAATTCAACTGCAATAGCAATAAATTTTAATTTAGATCAGTGGATTCTTGCAAGGCACTTGTTCCAATATGTCTTGATTTAAAGGCTGCATATGTTACTCTAGATCAGTTATTTTTTTGAATTTGCTCGAATGTTTGAGTTTCAGGTTCTGCAAAACAGTTGCTCCTCATTTGTTATAATATTATTATCATCAGGTTCAGAGTATAACCAGCTCTTTCTAACATATCTGTCACATCTGGTTTGGTGGCTGAGTCCAGCTAGCAGGATCGACTTGGAGTTCCTCCGTCAGACTTTCCCCAACTTCTCCTTTTTCCTATCTGTTTGAGATCTGGGCCTCCTTCTAGACCCTACCATTTCCCTATCTGGCCACATGAATGCCCTTTCCTGCTCCTGCTTCTATCACCTGCGCAAGATCTGCTCTATTAGACAGTCGTTCTCGTTGCATGCTGTGTGCTCGCTCCGATCTGTTCCAGTCCATCCTGAATGCGACTGCCTGACTAATCAGAAAAATTCCAAACATTTTGTCACATCTCTTCCTTCATTCATGAATCCCTTCACTGGCTCCCAGCACTTCAAAGCATTCATTTCAAGATCCTTGCGTTGATGTGTAACTGTCTCCTTGGGTCTGCCCCCACCTACCTTCCATGCCCTCTACACTAGGGTCCCTTCTATTCAGCACTGGGCTTCCCTTCGTTCCTCTGCTCGCAGACCGAGACCAAGATCGAGAGGTCCAAGACTAAGACCTGGTGGTCCAAGACCAGACGAGGTGGTCTGAGACCAAGACCGGGTGGTCCGAGACCAAGACCGAGGGTCCGAGACCAAGACCGAGGGTCCGAGACCAAGACCAAGACCGATACTCTTTTTTTATAAACAATTCTATTTATAAAGATGCTAAAATGGAATAAAATGCTTAAAACATTAATTTTATTGCTGAAGAATACTAATCTTAACAATGGGCCAGAAAACAGTTTTACCAGCAAGTCTGAACTTTTGCGGGTTCAGCTCTTGGCTTCGGCCTGATTTATATCACGCTATAAATTACTTACAGTACATGATATGTTCTAAATAAGACATCTGATAAGTAGATTAACGTTCCGTTTGAATGGTATAGGCCTACTTGTACTCGGAATTGTAGGTTAACAGTGACTACACGTGGCCGACCTGGCCCGACTACATGATTATTAGATTGTTCCAAAACCTTGACATTTGTGAAAGCAAATTTTGAAATGACTGGTTCCATTGCAAATGCATTTTTTGCCCATAGTAACATGTATATATATAGATGCTCAGCACATCATAAACATCCGGTGTCTCTAATAATCGAAAATAACCTACAAATAATAAAGAAATTTCTCTGATACAGCAAATGACCAAGAACGCTAACCTAAGACGAAGACCAATCCCAAGACCGTTCCTTTAAGACCAAGACCGATGCAGTCGATACCAAGACCAAGACCGATAGTCCGAGACCAAGACCGATGCATTTGAGACCAAGACCGCAGTTTTCCGGTCTCGAGAGTGTCTCGAGACCAAGACCGCGGTCTCGAGACCACATCCCTGTCAGAAACCAGCTTGAAAAGAGCTTTGGGTCTATTTTTATCGAATATTTTTATGACACATATTTGTGATGACACATATTTGTAATTCATCGCCTAACCTGCATAGGATGGCTGGAAACATACTGAGATATGTGTAATCTGTGTTTCATTCATAATACTTTTTACTACAACAGTTCTAAGGCTAGACACTATTTTTACGATTTCATTGACTTAAAAAGTAAATTTTACAATGATTTTTCACTAAAGTGTGGTGATTTTTTTATTATTTGTGGTAGGGCCTACAGACAGACTAAAGTTCTAAACTAACAGTCTAGTTTGTCACTTAGTGCAGTGTAGTACAAACTTTTCAATGCCGATTTTACACTGTCTAAAAAAACTGATCAATTTGGGTATTGCGAAAATGACTAGTAAATATCCATAAATTTTGTATTTCCAGAACCATCTTAGACCTGACATAATTAGCTAAAAGGTTAAAATATAGAAGTCCCTATTGTCATATAAAGATTATGTTATTTGTATAAAAATTCAAGTATTAGATATGGCACAAATAATCTAACAAATCTAGATATTAGTTGTTGGTGTTATTTATCAATCATAATGTTAGTTTGATATTATTTTTTATATTTAAATAATACTGGGCTATAAGGTGTGCTCATAGTGTCTGCCTCAGCACAGGCTTCAGGACGGCTATGTGCAGCATCAGTAATCAGTTGAACTTTCTAATAGTTTTATTTATAAAAAAAAGTTATTTAAAGACATTACTATGACGAACGTTTCTAAATGGGACCTAAATGGGCCTAATAAATTAAATTTGTTATAATTATGTCAGGATTACAACGATTTTAGGATTTGAAAAATTGATGAACATTTGCTAATTCTTTTTGTATTACCATAAGGGGTCTTTTTTCCCCAGGACACAGTATATATTTATATATAAATAAACGCTTACTAGATATTGCACCTTTTAAGTGCCTCACATAAAGCTGTGTGCCAGCCAAAATGATGTCAAAGTTAAATATGAAGAAAAAATGTGGACACATAAAGCGATTGGTTGCTGGGAATCCTCGAGTACAGGTCTTCTCTGAGACAGTTGCTGTCTATGAACCTGAGCAAGACATTCACTCACAATTGATGCTTCTTCGTCAATAGTGAAATTCTTAAGTGCAGAGTATTAATAATCAATCAGTAAAAATTGCTCAGACAATGAGCAGTCACCTTTTCAAGCATTACTAGTGTGCTAAATTTTAATGTAATGAATGAACAATAACTATACATAAATTTACATTACTCCATTAAAGATTTTTAGCTGTTTCTCATGTAAAGTAAACTTAATATAGATCTTGCTGCAAGACCAGACATTTTCAGTGGTTAATTATTATGTTAATTCGTTCTTGTTCTTTTAGGAGACTCATCTTGAAATGTGTCAGCAGAAGCTTGCTATGTTTGAGGAGAAACTCTTATCACAACCTGATTTAGAGAAAGAGGAATTTGCCAAAAACCGAAAGCTCTTGAAATTGGTTGATAAGTATAAGACTGAACTCAATGAGGCACACCTTGAAATTCGTGACCTAAAAGCTCGACTTCTGCAAGTTACTGATATTCAGGTATTTGGTATTTGTTGTTAAGGGGTTAACATGTACTTAATCTATTTATTATTCAATCTATCAGTTCAATAGGATTTCTAAGATTCTTCTGCATTTGTTTCCTTCATGATATTTGATCTCATAACTGATTAGCTTACCACTGAAAAAGAGCTTTGTTTCAAACTGTCACTGTGTTTTAACATCTGTTGATACTGGAAAGAGTTCATCTAAGTAAGCTTCAGACTCAGTGTTGCCATTGCCACTCTTCACAAACAGTTATAAGTCATCCAGAAGACTCGACCTGCTTCTTCCTAATGCAATACAGATGAGGCTGAGAACAGGTCAGATGAATGGTTGGGCGGTGGTCAACAGAGAATGAGCAAACAGAGCATGACAAATGAGTGAACATGATTGGGATGAGATTGATACATTTTAAGTAATTCAAGGAGGCAATGACAAAAAGAGACGTGTTGACGAGAGGTGGCAAAAACATGTTTATTGTAGAGAGAAGCGAATGGTGTTTAAGTTGAGTAAACCAGAGGGCATGAGACAGATGTGGGTAAAAAATTAGATGCAAGTCAGATCCAGGTCAATGCACTTGGTTAATGAGGAGATGAAGGAAAGGTCAGGAAAGGTCAGAGACAGATCGGTAGGTATGGGTAGGTATAGGTATTACAATCCAGCTAATGTTGTACAAGGGTATAACTATCCTTTTGCATCAGAATTGTGCTGCTGTGGCTTTACCCTTTCACAACAGCTGCTGCTGGTCTCTCCACTAGGAATTCTACCTCCTTCTGCTTGCAGCATACTCAACCAGGGCCGTACCGGGCTATAATTGCGCCCTGTGCATAGCATCAATCTGGTGCTCCAAATTTTGAAAATGGTGCATTTTTGCACCCTTTCCACATATTTGCACCCTGGGCCTAGGCCCCACTGCCCCCCTTGGTACGGCGCTGTACTCAACCTTCTTTTGTTCTGACCAATCAGAAACTTGCCTGTTCCAGCTTTGCCCAAAATAATTTTGTCAACAAACTTTCCAGTTTCCTAACAATAAAGAGAACCAGTAGTAGTATCCTGTAGTAGTGAGCTATCTGATGCTAGCTATACTTTGTTGTGCTGTGTTGTAGATGCAAACTTTTGCCAAGGAGGGAAATATGGAAAAGCTGGAAGACACGGTTGGAAAATTAGAGCATATGAGACAGAAGCAAGAACACACGATTGCCAACTTGAAAGAAACTGTGAGAGCACAGGAGCAAAGTCAGAGCGCAATTCAATCGATGGCAAGCGAATTGCACACAACAAAACTGGCTTTAGATGAACTGACAAAACACCACAGACAGGTAACAGATTGCACAAAACTAATGAGCTATTATTAAACTTTTCATCACTTAAAAAACATTGCCACCACTTTTCATCAAATTCTACCTCACGTCTGTGAAGTCAACATAACAAAACAACAACATAGCCCTCTGTTGGGATTAATTGACAAAGAACCAGTTGTCCTCTGCTTGGATGAATGAACCAATCAATGGCAAGTAGTCCTCTCTTGGAATTAATGAACAGGGCCTATTGTCCTCGCTTGGAATGAATGAACAAGGACAAGTTGTCCTCTGCTTGGATGAATGAACCAATGGCAAGTAGTCCTCTCTTGGAATGAATGAACAATAACTAACTTTTTGGTGAAAGTTATAAATAACATAAATATGGTAACTGCATAAAATAGTAACTGAGTAACTAGTTACTTTTCCAATGCAACCAGTTTTTAGTATGAATGGAAGTCTTAATTGACAGAATGCTTTGGAGAGCAAGCTTTTGGACACACCATCACTGGGCTACCCGCCTAAGAGGTGCTAGGATATATCCAAACAGGGCATGGGGAATCGGCCCACCTTGCTCCTTTGGCTAAATCTGTCACCAGGCGATAGGATTGGGGTCAACATATTAAATGTAAACATAGACTGACCCCTTCCAGTGACCAGACATAAATGGAGCCAGATGGGAAACAAACATATCTGTCATCATTCATCAGTCAGCCACAACAAGCCCAACAGTATCCAGTTCAAAAGGGAATGTAGGCCTATCTGTAGGTCCACTGTTCCATAAGGACTGGAAAGTGCATTCGAAATAAGAGAGACTTCAATTTAAGCATGTTCAATAAAACAGAGCTATGTTTGTATAAGTGTGCATTGATTGTGGCTGGGTTATTCAATGGTATTTCATATAACCAGAGATTCGAAATACGAGAGTTTGAAATACTGAAGTTGAAATTTTGTAGTAGCTAAAATATGTAATATTTTCAGATGCTTTTGAGAAATTGTGAGTTCAAGTCTACCAATAATGAAGTCTCTCTGTGTCATGAATGTTTATAACTATATGTAAAAATTGTAAATCTCTGATAATACACACACTCATTTAGTACCACATGATCAACTCATTCTGTTATGACTGTCCCAATCTGCTGTTTATGCCTTGGGCTCATTCATATATTACATACCCACTAATGGGAGGGAATTAAGGGGTGATCGAATTTAGGTGATTTTACATATGGGTGCATATGGCGAGAGGCCATTGATAGGATGTGTACTCACGCAAACTAAACTTATAATTATAATGTTCTCATATGCCTATTTGTATCATAAATAGGTGAATGGGGGCATGATAGTTAAACATTTATTTTGTGTACATATGCTCAAGTCATGCAATGTAATAACAGTCAGTTGGAAAGCAGGATTCATAAGTGATGCCAATTGTTTGCAATAGAGTTTGTTTGCAATTGTTTGTATATGAGACTGATGGAAAGTGATTTATCCTTTTTGAAATGCAACTGAAATCTGGATTTCTTTCGTTTTTGGTATAATTAAATTCTCTTCAGATTGTTCAGACTTTAAGTTATGGAATATTAAAATCAGAATTAAAAACCAAATCGCATCATACCGACCTTATCAAGTTTATATAGTATTTTAAACTTTGCTAAAATGTAAGGGTTAGTATTGCTAGAATTTTATTTCTTCATGAAAGTTAAAAAATTTTGGCTAGCAAATGTGATGTTTAAAAAAATAAATTGTAGTCTACGGGCTAAAATAAATGTCTAATAAATTACTTAACAGACTTCTGTAAAGGGGTGCTAAAGAACGTTAGTTGTATGTACACGTGGGGAGGGGTTCACAAAATGTTTTTGGTGCTACAGAGGAGGTATGGAAAGATAATTTTGTTTTGCACATAATATATGGATGAGCATCCAATGATCATAATAAATGCTTGTCTATCCATAAATTTTGGATTAAAATACTGAAAAATTAACTTAATTGCAGCACGTAAATGAAAAATGATCGTCAAATGATCAACTGAGTTTGTTAGTTTTGTAGAGTTGTTAGTGGAGACTTTGTGTTTGTTGGCAGCTGTTGGATTTGCGTCGGGTGATGGCTCGTATGTTGGGGCTCGATGTCGGTACAGTTGCCATTCCAGATTTTGAGATGATCTCACGACTAGAAAAGCTGATACTTGCAAACAGGGCAAACACGTCGTCATCAGTTGTGTTCGACTCGTCTGTTGAGGACATGGTAGGCGAGTTTCGTAGAGGTTATCAGGAGGTGGGACATAGCACTGGACATGTCGAACGGTCCCGCAGTCAAGGTCAAAAGGTCAAAGTTGGATCGAGGTCAAGGTCATTGTCACCACTCAAGAGAAAAGATCCAAAAGTGTACTAAACATTATTTATTGCTAGACCTGTTAGCATTTCTTCTTTATTTATTGTACAATGATTCCTGATGTTTCTATAATTAGTACTATCCTGTGATTCTTAACTTAAGAAGGTTGAAAAGTTGGAAGCCACTTAACTGAAGCCATGATTTTGGCATGGCAGAGATCGAGATCAACTTCGATCAAAGTAAGTAATGTTATTAATCAGAGATAACTCATTTTCTGCTACCCATACACAGCACAGATAACCGTTACCCACCAGATTACGATTGATCAATTGACCTGCTGACGGTTGAAAAGGATGATGACCCGAGGCATCCAAAGAGGATGACGGATAAGGTCACAACGATTTTTTTTCAATACCTAATATATGGATGGACCTAAGGTGGTCAATCAGATGGACAGTTGCATTTAGCACCGATTGACAACTTAATTACAGGCAAGATTTTGGAAGTAGCAAGTTACAGTAATCTATGCATGAGCAAACAAAAGCATGAAATATAGAGGCGAAAATGGAGGAAACAGATCACCTGAGAACTCAATCGCAGGTGATAAAAACTAGACCAAGAGAAGTTAGAGAAGTGTTCAGCAAACAAAGAGTGCCGTCAATGGTAACACCCAAATTACGAACACTGGTAGAGAAGGCGAACAATGGAAACTGTTCAGAAAGTAGGTCATTGTCAAGTTTAAGAATAAACATTCACTCCTTATGATGAAATGCCATCAGCATTGGGGGACATATTATCCGCAGGACAATATCTCATTTCATATTGCGCATTTTATAGCACTAATACGAACATTAGCAATGTTTGTAAAATATACTGATATAAATGTTTCATATGTTGACTACGTACTATTTGGTTTTATTAATGTGTTTTTTATTTACTTGAAGAATAATGCTCAGGGGTATTATACTAAAATCAGATGAATTATCAGTTTTAATGTCTACTGTTATGTTCTCAGACAATGCCACTGCAGGCAAATGTATAGAAATGCTCGTAGCTATAGAATGAATGGCAGGTTGTTTTCTCCCATCACTGAAAATCCCAAAATTACGTATGTCTGCAAGTGGCAATGAAATATACATGTACAACATCTTCAGTCCATTGAGCAGTCTTTCAGAAACCAAGAAGACAACAAACGTATGCTTTAAACAGTTGATGCATATGATGCATGTATGCTATGACTTAAAAACCATCTTTATAAATTCTACTTTTATATTTATAGAACCTCGTTATGTATTGTAAGGTTCCTCTAGGTTATAATCTTAGCACCAGTAGATTAGTAACCATAGTATAAGAAATCATTAGCAACCATGCCAGTGTACCGTAGCTCACTGTACAGATCTGTGTGCTCCCCGATACTTGTTGATCTCTCTCCTTAAGCCAACAAAGTTCCCTTTGAAAGCCATTTTCTGTTAACTCTCAACTACTTAACTTCTAAGATTAATTTTTCTTCACTGGCAGAGCTTTCTGCCTGAACATTGCCACACAACCTTCACAGTGGAACGATTTCCCTCCCAATTCTCCAAATCTTCCATTCCTCTCCCCATCAACATTACTAGAATATTGTGCAACTGATAGCCATTGCAATAACCAATCTTGAACATTGACCGGAACATGCAAACACTACAATGAGTCTACAAAATTTAATTCTGTTTTCATATGTACACCGATGTGGTTTGTCATCTGGTTTAGTGTCAATGAACGAAGAAGATATGTAGATCAATCCTTTCTATCTATAGGGTGGCACAAAAGTTCGTGCACCATTTTCAAAATGCGTTTTTTCAGGAAGAACTTTTTTTCTTCTGATATATCTCATCTTTAACACAACCCAACATTAACAGCTCCTTTGTTTCCTTCACTGTCCAATCTTCAGGTGACTAGTTTATTTTCGCACTTGGTATCTCTAAACTTTGATGCAACAACTTGTGAGAAAGTTGGTAGCCTAGCTGTACTTAAGAAGGATGGTAAAAATCCTGATATTACAGCCACAATTAAATTGCAACCAAGGCAATCAATGTTTGCTTAGGAAGATGCAAGGAAACGTCATCCAACTTATGGCTTAGGTCTGAATGCCTCCAACCAATAGCCAAATCTGTTGTAAAAATCAAATAACAGCCCACTACAGGCTGCTGTAGGCTCTGCAAATGGATAGTTTTCCAGCATACAGCAGAATTTGGTACCAATGTAATTGGGGACTAGACAGCAAGTAGTGGTTTGGGTTTCAGCCCCCACCAGCTGAAGGATCCACTTTCTACATGGGACAGTAATTATCAAGCTATAAATAGATTGCAACGTTGTTTGTCAGGTGATATTGAGCTCATCAGGAAGTGGTCGGGCTGGATTCATTTGGCAGATGATCGGAAGCTTTTATCAGCTGCTAGCAACTTTGGCATAATGGCTGCGCATCATACATTCTTTTAAAGATTAAGTAGAGGAACATAGGGGAGAGATTGGAAGAGATAACATCACAAGCTGTAAGTCTCATTTCTTATCAAAGTAGATGTACTTTTGACCCAGCAGATCCGACCTAAGGAGGGACAATAAAACTGACTACGTCAGAAACTTTTACCAGCAGTTTCATAACGGTTTGCATAAATAAAAGTTTACATTGTAGCGTTTAGCTGTAACGAAACAAAAACTCGAACACCACAGGGTTTGTCAGCTAATATTGAAGATTCATAGAAGATCTAGATCGGTCATAAAGCATCTTGACATTTCCTCCTGCCAATATGCTTTATGTGAAACATTCTGATGAAAGTCTAATTTTAGAAAAGCATTGTAAGAACTAGAATGTAATGTTGCATATGAAGTATTTTATCTTATCTAATTTGACTTGAAACAATGCAATTTGTCTCAAGTTTAGTCTGTAATGATCAAGTTCACAAGAAGCCGTGTTGGCAAGAAAGGTTGTGTGCCTCTTGCTTTTAAAAATAATGATCACTTGACCCTATAGAGCATCTTCCTCTGCATCCTATGTTGTATCTCCTCACGACGCAACATCAGCTGAATCACTTTCAGAATGGAACGCTCTGGATAATTCTAAAATGAAATAAAACAATGATTCGATTCTGTTTTCTCAGAAAAATAATAAATATGTCATAATAAAAACAAGCTGACAAACTAGTAATGAATAAATGCAAAAATTTGCCTTGATAAACCCTAAAGGGTTATTTAAGCACTGGTCTTTGTGATTCCAAATGACCTTCTACTTGTGATTCAAAATGACCTTGTACTAATTTTTTATCAAATTTGTAATGTGCTGAAGGTCATGCCAAAATTTGAATCTGAGGAACAGATAATCAGCCACCAGTTGAAGATGCACTTAGATTTCCAAATCCATTAAAGTGAAGGAAAGAGAGTGTTTTGAGCTATGCAGAGAGAGAGAGTGGCAGTCTATGCCATTCCTCGGGAGCGAAGGCATGGAATGGACGAGAGCCCATAAATGTGCTGCATCGTGGTTGAGCTCAGTTCTAAGTCAATGAGTGAGAATAAATGAAGAGAGCAACATTAATGAATTCTTCCTGTACCTGTTTCACAAAGTCTTGGACAATTGCATGCTCTGAGACTTGTGATCCAATCACAAAACGCCTCTTGATCTGTTTCTCAACACGGTTCAACATTTCCTGATCCTCCTCTGTCACAAAACCCTCAGCACCTTAACATAAAAACATATACAGAATACCTTATAGACAAATTAGTTCTACTCTTATGTTAAATCCATTACATCACTTAAAACTCCCTTTTTATCTACATTTCTAACCACTGGAATAAACATAAAGTATTGTTGTAATCTGCAGCAATTGAGCTCTTAATTCCTTATGTGTAAGAGATGAGGAACAGTGTGCTCCTAAAATCATATATAAGGTATTTTGTTATGAGATCAACATATATTGCTGGACTTTTGCTGTTACAGTGCAAACAAGAGATAACTCATTGATTGCTTGAAGTGAAACAACATTGAAAGTCTTTTATTGACAATTTTCTTCCATTTCTCTTGGACCTGCCAAGGGCATGCATTTCCTCGTTACACCCTTCCTTGATGGCGTACAGCCATTCTCTGCACGGCCGTCCCCTCGCTCATCCTCCCTCCACCTCCTAGACATCACATACTTCACCAGTCGTTGGTTCTCCATTCTGCAGATGTGTCCAAAGAGGTTAAATTTTCCTTCCATTATCCGTTGTACAATGTTCATTTTGTTTCCTATTTTCTTTCTGACCTTTTCGTTTGAGATTTTCTGTTCCCAGCGCAATCTTAGAATCTGCCGGTAGCATATCATTTCAAACGCCAGTAGTCTGTCTCTGACTTGCCTTCTGAGAGTCCAGGTTTCGCTGGCATACAATTCAATAGTCAACACAATTGTTTGGACGATGATCCTGATGACCACTTGTTCCTAAGCTTATGTTTTTGAATTCTGATTCTCCATATAGTTTTGAACTGAGCTGTCACATCAGTCGCCTATGCAATTCTTCTTTTCATCTCTTTGCTACACTCGTCTGCTGTTAGCAGGCTAACCAAGTATACAAACTCATTGACATTTTCTATTACGACATCGCCCACCTTAACCCATTGTCCTATGTCTTAATTCCGACTCCATGATCATCGATTTTGTTTAATCTATATTAATTTTTAGTTCTGCTGTTTCTCTTGCTTTCTCTAATCTGGTCAAACTTTCCTAGGGACTTCAATGATACAACACAGTACAGGTTATTTTTTTAAAGTTTCATAGCATTCCTTACATCTGTTAAAAAATTTTATTCCATTCAAATGTCCGCGCAGTCAGGTACCCACTCCGTGGGTCAACGGGTACCGGGGCCGTGACTTCCAAAATTTCTGACAGCCCTATCAGTATGGTTGTGTTACGGCGCCATATAAATTGTCATTATTATTTGGCAGTGCTTGATGCCTACTCTCCTAGCACAGCACACTCTTGTCATATTTAATAACCTCAAAATATAGTAAAACCTTGCAAAGCCTTCCCTCGGCAAAAACTCGCGCGAAATTGGGAATGCACACTAGTGTTCTATAAATCATGACCCCAATTTGAAAGAAATCCTTTGCTGAACAAGAAGGAAGCCAATGAGAAGCTTGAAGATGAAATTTCTATGTTCATATTCTGACATATTAGTTCTAGCCAAAGAGTTCTGAACTCTCCACAGTTTCAGCAATCAGCAGCTTTGATTTATTGATTGATACCTGTAAGAGTTACAGTAATATGAAAATACATTAAATTAAAGTAGATCAGCATTTCCAATATTTTTTGGCTGCAGAACCCTTTTGATCTTCAAAATGTTTCGCGGAACCCCGTTCAAAACCATCATATTATATTGTATGTACAACGCTTGAGCATGCAGGTAATAACAGGTTTAGGCTCAGATTAGACTAGATTATTTAATAGGTCTAACACAAATATCGACATATATGAATTCTCTTTCGGTAAAATCTTATTTAGCGTAGTAAATTATTGCCATTGTTTTAAACATGTATTTAACAAAGAATCATGCATAAATGGAAGCTGGATTGATTAAAAGAATTATATTTAATTTTGAGCTGGATTGATGAAAAGATTTGTTTAACTGGGAGCTGGATTGATGAAAAATGTACGTTTAACTGGGAGCTAGAACGATGTAAAGAATTTTACATTACAAGAACTTTGATTGATGCTGAGATTTCTGCTTAAATGGAAGCGAAAATGCTGAAAGGATTTCCACCGAAATGAAAGCGACAATAATAATGAGAAAGGTTCCACGTCAAGTAAAATTTTCATTTCTATCCATGCAGCTTCTATTTACGCATAATTCTTTCCTTCAATTGCATCTTTTCATCGTTGCACAAGGAGGACATCTTTTCGTCAATCCAACTTCCATTTAAGCGTGATTTATTTTATCAATGAAGCTCCCAGCTAAACAGCAAGTTTTTCATCAACCCAGCTCACAGTTAAACGGACTTCTTTTCACAAATCTCACTTCTACTGCCGACGCTAACAAGGCTTAGCCAGATTTGTCATGGAGAAAATTTACGACGCTATTTATTAACCTGGGTAATTTATGATGCTAAAATAAGATTATATGATTTTCTTATCTTTCTTCGATATTAAGTTATAATGTAAATGTTAAGCAAAAAGTCTCCAATATAAAATCCCGTTCACACTGAAAGGTTTTGGCGGAACCCCTGTCATCGCCTCACGGAACCCTAGAGTTCAGCGGAACAGTTTGGGAAACCCTGAAGTAGATCAAACTGCTCTTGAAGAATAAGTAGTGTGTGTAATCTTTGAAACAGTTGTCTACCTGTTCACAATCCTTAAAATAATTATCAGACTTACCACTATGTGTTTTGCAACAGCAATTCAGATTCACATCAGCCAAATAACATAAATCATGCATAAATGCTAAAATATTTACTATAGATGCAATTCAAATCTGTTGGTACAGAGTTAGAAAACTATTCATGATAGCCAATAAATTCAAAGATTGATTTTTATTTATTGAGAGTCAAACTTCTCACCATTTGATCACTTGTTTTACGAAAAATAAAATCATTGCACTATCAACATAATGCAACAAATGTTCATATTTTTCAACATTCATTATTGTTAAATATTACCCATACTTAGGAAATTAAACCACAGGATACCAGGATTAATTATTCAATCAATATCAACTATGTGGTAAGGCTGACTTTAAAGTACCAAGTTATTCAAACAGTAACCATAGCCAATATTTACTATTTACTGTAATTACTGTCTCATTACCTCAATGAACGCAGTTCTCTCTCACTTCAAGCTACCATTATTCTAGTCCATGCCATGATATGCACTTGGGTGGATTTTGGACATGCTGTCTACATTGGTTTTTCTTCTTCCAATTCTCTCAAACTTCAGTCTATTCTTAATGCCATTACTCGTTTCATAGGTGGCATTCAAAAGTGAGCCAATATTTCAGGATTTACTGGGGACTTGCTTCATAGACTCCCTATTCATCAGCATATACAGTTCAAAACTCTTTCCCATACGCACAACCGCCTAGTTGGGATGGCCCTGACCTACCTGAGATTATTCTGCACTCTGGTGTTTTTTTCCTGCTAGGGTCTCTTGGTGATCATCCACCCGTGGCCTTCTTGGTGTTTCACACATGCGCTTTGCTATGACCCAGTCAAAAAGCGTTGCCTATGTTGATCCCTCAGCATAGAACTTTCTTCCCTAGCCCCTGCACCATACCTGTAGGAAGTCAACTATAAAAAGGTATTTGAGCCCACTTGGTTATAGCTGCCATGACAATAGCCTTCTCACCTTATCAGTTCCGGAGATGACTCTCCTGTTCCCTGGCCCAAGCATAGACTCTCGTTGAGACTGCTGCTGATTTGAGCGGCGCTATATAAATGTTTGATTACATTACATAATGCATCTCTTTAAAACAATAACTGGCCAACACTGGTTGAAGGTTCCAGAATGAGAAGATTTGCTACTTGTTTACCTGCTAGACTTCCAGTTGTTGCTGCATCAAGAGTGGACACTTGGAATAAACGAAGAGCCTCATCAACATCCGTCTCGGTGGCAAATGGAGCCAGACGCATCTTAGCCAGAGATTCCGATATGCGAATGACAGCCTCCAGCTGCCTGAAAACATTGGTAATCATATGAAAACATGGCATTCAATACAAACATAGACATTACAGTTGAGTTACAGCTTGGTCTTATTACCTGTTGTAGGGCATAACCGGAAATCGCCTTGGACATTCGCCTCGGCTGAATACTAGACTATTCGGAAGCATTTGCTTCGGCAAATATTACACCTGCAAATAGCTAAAAATTACTTTTTTTTGATAAAATAATTTTTTTGGGATAAAATATTATTTTTTCATCAAATAAATTTAGGACTAACGGACTTACTTATAAGTTATTGATTAATTAAATAAGAACTTTACATTCCATTGAATTTTGCTTTAAAATAGTTATGTTAATTTGTATAGTTTAATTTCTTTTGGTTGCATTCCCCAGATGGCAACCAAATCAGTAAGTTTCACACTAGAATTGGCTCTAACCACTTTCCGGTAAACATTAGAGAGTAAAAACGAAGTTAATAACTTCATTTTTAAAATTTTATAACAAGGTTTTACATTTTTTCCACAAATAAAGTAAATAAATAATAAATACGTTGTTATAGCCTAGAGATATGCATATGAAGGATATTGCTATAGACTCTGCAGTCTGCATTGACTATATATATATATATATATATATATATATTTCTCCATAGCTGTGCATGTGGCAGGGTTAACTAAGCTTTACCTGCGGATTGTACTCGCTGGTAGTGGCGGTGATGCATGGAAGCAAAATACGCAATTGCGTACCAAATGAAAGAATTCTGATTTTTATTCCTATGTTTCATAATGTCACCTCTTATTTTCTGTGACCTAATACAACTGTCTTCCTTGACTTTCTACTTTTATATAGCTACCCTGGTTGTTGGTGGACAATATTAATTTACACTGACACCCTTCACAGTATTCACATATTTCTTCTTTCTTTCAAAACACAAGAATCCTGCATTAAACTTCTGCTCAATCTGTTATACATTATCAGTACAAATCGACTAAATATTACAAGCTTCAAATTGACTTCCTCAGCAGCTTAGATCAACTAGGTAATCATTAATCAATTATGCAAGGCCTGATCAGCTGGGTACATGAACAACTGTTCAACTGCTCAGACACATTATGTGTATCAATGGAAAACACCCATTCACACACACATACATAAATAAGAATCAACCTTGACGTAAATAAACTGATCAACTTCTTTATGAAAGTACATACACAAGGAACACAAGCAAGAGAACCAAAAGGGGAAATAACATATGTATAACTGTAAACATCTTAAACATCTTCAAATGAACTTTGAGATTCATGACAAACACAGTGCTCATAGCTTCCAAGAGTCAGGGCCTTAAGGGTGATGACTTCACACACATAAGTACAATGTAGTTGCTTGTTCTTATTTGTGGAAAACAGAAGATCACATATCTCACAACAGGAACCCATCAAAAGTTTTTCTTAAACTTATAATAGGAAATTTCAGAATCTCTCAGATGAGAAAGACGATACACCTCTAAATGCTGCCGCTGTTTGTGCCCATTTGAGGCTACTTAAAACTTCAACTGGCACTATCCGCTGTAATTATTAACCTACCTCACAGTGATCGGTATAGTAGTCTTATGTCCTGTCTCTTTCTCGTGCATAGCTGCGCCATTGCGCATCAGAATGTAGCGGTTCTTGAGCTTATCAGCTGCTTCTGCAGACAGTCGTGGACCACAATTGCTGTCAGGAACAAAGACAACAACACACCATTGTTCATAAATATGGCATTGTCCATTATGCAGACAAAGATTCCGTGGTTATAACAACCATAATTAGGACAACTTCATTTGTAGTAGAGTGTGATATGAAAATGGGGAAAGTGGTAACACCCCACTGGCTGTGATAAAATACATGGTGATGGCATCAAAATCGGCAGTAGTACTGTGGGGATGGCAGCAAGGTCTGTGGTAGAACCATGAGGATGGAAATACAAATGCAGTATTCACCATGGTGATCTAACTTTGTAAAAAATCATCTGTTAACCTAACCAGATCTGCATTCAGTGTTGAGTTATCATACCATGTGCAGTTGAAATTCTAGAATATTTGACATCTTTCAACATCAGTGAAATATTATATATATATATATATATATATATGGATGTTTACATGAAAAGGGATCAGATCGTCAGTTCTAGTTTAAGAGAAAACAGGGCCTAAAGTGATTTGGGGTAAAATTTTCGATTTTGTGTTTTTTGTCTAATTGCATTCTTCAAATGAATGTACTACACCTATAAAGGTCAATTTCAATTAAATAAAAGAATTTCATTAAAAAAAATTATGTTTCTTTATGGTTACATAAAAAGGACCAGATGGTTGGTATTACTTTTGAAGCCCTTCAGCTGGCTGGAGGCAGCTTATATTGCCTAATAACCACTAGAAATGATGACGTGAGAGGCGCATAAATACATTGCTTTCGGTCTCTGAATTACCGGCGTACTAGCAGTTGTATTTACTAAGTGCGGTAAAGGTTGATAAATCCTTGACTTAATGTTACTGTAGGCTTTAATCACAAATCACTAAAAATGTCTTTACAATAACGAGATATGTGCTGAATAATATGTGGATGGACTCTTTATTTCACTCACATTCTGAATATTTCAGAAGTGCCAGTAACTCTATATCGACAATCTGGTCCCTTTTTACATAAAGGTCCACACACACACACACACACACACACACACACACACACACAGACACACACAGACACACACAGACACACACACACACACACACACACAGTACCCTGCCCAACAAGTTCGCTATATTATTGTAATTTGTGTCAAAATGAAGTAAAAGACAAAGTTGATGGCCTACTTGCAAAGCCATTCGTTCATAACTTGACTTATTATTTGACAATCTGCCAAACATTACATACATACACGAGATTATTTATTATACTTTTAATGAAGTCAATAATTTTCAATAAATTTTAATCATTGCTTTGAGTCTACCAACCTGCGGCAGAAAGCAATAAATTTCTTGAGTGTGTTAAGCTGCATCTCGCCAGGTCTAGTATCTTCAGACATTTGCAATGCATTCATGTGAAGATTCATAACATGTTTTGCCAGTGTCTGAAAAACACAACAAAGTGATTTAAAACTTCCAATTAGGAATAAAGTTTCATAAACAGGTAAAATATAATCACAAACAATTGGTAAAAGGTGTGAATTTATTCATGCCTTTTAAATATAACATTTTATCTAAAAAAACTTGTCTTCGTCAATCTTACAATAAAGCAAAAATTGTTCTTTTTGTCCCAAGAAAGGCTCATGAACAGAATGCTCTGGTGATAGGGACATATATATAAAACGTTTTTGTGAGAATTCTAGTTCAACATGCCTATTCCGATATCTGGTCCTTTTTAGTTTGGAATTGCCGAATTCGATAGAACAAATGCTAATTGAATTGACTTCATCTGAAGGATATGCTATTTTTAATAAGAAAATCAGGCACATTCGTCATATAACTATGGCCGCACTCAGGGTGCTCATCAAATGGAACACTCATGATGAGGGCAAATTTCAGGGGTTAAGATGCACTCAGGCAGAGTTCAAAATTCAATCCCAGACAAAGCTGGGCTGAAAGGCTAGTATATTTTAAAATTAAAATAAGTGTATTTTAAAATTAAAATAAGTGTATTTTAAAATTAAAATAAGTGTCTTCCTGTAAGCATTAATCTATTAAATAAATTTTTGCAATTTATTTATTCCCATACATCGTAAATGATTTACTGATCCCATCAGCAACAGGAACATCTGAAACGTGCTGTATACATGACAGACTGATCGATATATAGATAAAACTTATACAGGGTAAATTGTATTGCACACAGAAATAATTTGCATGTGTAAGGATGTACTATTCTAAGATGACGTCACAGCACATGTTTTGAGTTGATGTGCTATCTGAATCTATCTATTCCAAACACTTCCTTGTCAACAGATTCCTTCGATTTTTCTGATAAGCTCTAGACTTGAGTTTCCTAGCATTCTCTCCTATTATGGCCAAGCATACCTGATATCTGCTCCTTCTCATCTTAATCCAGCCAATAGCGCTGATAAGCAATGTCCTGAACATTATTCTTACTGCCCTTCTAAAAGATACTTTGATTTTGTGGTGATAATCATCACATCATAGCAATCTTTTTCTTGCAGTAGGTTTCTTCCCTGCAAGTTTCAATCATGTCATGATTCATCACCGAATTTTTAAAAACTATCTCTCCACGATAATCCATCATACTATTATCCAAACTCCACTCTCAATTTCGTTTACAAAATCATGGAAAAGTATTTGTTATTGGTCAGAGTTGTCACCTCTTGTTCCACAACCCATGCCTTCCTTTCCAATAATCCCACCAGGAATACGATTCCACTGAAACTGCAATATCTTCCAGTATAACTACATAAATAGCTCAGTGGATAAAGGAAAATAGTGTTCTCATCTCATTCGATTGGACCTATACTTTGCTTCGGATATCATTGATAATAAGATTAGAGCTGTACGGATTAATCGGCCTATTATAGAGATATAGGCAATATCGGATATTGGCAAAATAATCGGTGCTGATATTAAAAATTTTTTAATTTTCTAATATTATTTTCAGTATATGAAAGCAAAATGATGACAGCAACATCACTGGGTCTGTGAAGGATAGCATTTCGCTCCATTCTCATATCGTGTGGTCGAGCCAATGGCTTCTTCAGACCGCTAGTATAGACCATGAGAGCGTGTCATCATAGGTCTTGTGCAGGGCGAGTCATAGTGCCTGCTTAAAGGCCAAGGAATGGCTTGCTAATTCAACAGAGAAACCGATGAATGTACATCGTGGAGCCATGCCTAATGAATACATGCTAGCTGCCAATCAGATCACCCCAAAACATTTCAGTCGCCTGAGAGGCTGAGACTAGATGGGTGGCTGTGAATAGGACAGCCGTGCCTTGGCCTTTAATTACCCTGGGCACAGTTCGAGGGTGGGTGGTGTGTCTAATTTGTATTGCCTGCCTAGGATTAGTCCCCAACTACATGCATATGTCTCCTACAGAGCAAGTGTTTGCTTGTATCACAACAATAGGCAGTAGCAGTTCTTTTATAACCGCACATCTTGGGAAACACAATGCAATAATCGGCAAAATAATCAGCTAAATAATCGGGTATCGGCAAATGAATAATCAGCAATAATCCAAAAAAAGTTATATCGGTACAGTTCTAAATAAGATACTCCCACACTGCATTGAACATCAGTTCAGTTTATCTCAATGTGAGATGACACACAGTGGGAGACACTTATAAAGTTTGTTCACCAAAACCGCAATGCCACTTTCTTGCTGGATGAAAAAAATTCATAACTGGATGCAAAGTTGACTGCTCCTGTTTTACACTAGATGAATAATTATAATAATTTAAGTAATATAAGCAATCATACCGTATCCCGACTTTCATCATGTTCGTCTTTGACAACAAAAATCATGTCAAAACGTGACAGAATTGTTGGCATAAAGTCAATATTCTCTGCTCCCTTTGAATCATCCCAACGACCATAAATGCCATTTGCCGCAGCCAGAACAGAACAACGTGAATTTAATGTTGTTGTTATGCCAGCCTGTGGAGCAAAATTAAACTGCTTTCAAAACTTAAATTTCAGCAATGTTTATAAAATGTCATCACATTCACAACCACTAAATATAAAGTTCTCACAAGCCAATAAATACCATGATGACCTGACACTGTTCCTTTTAGGGCACAGCAGAAGTCAATACAGATCATCATTTGGTGTATGGTAATCCTCAACATCACAGTATAAGCTGAGCTCAAAACCCAAGTTCAAACACTAGCTGGATTGTATGTTTTTCACTCTACAGTCATCATATTTGAATGTTCAGAGTCCCATGTTTTCGACATGTGATGCCTTGTGAGAAAGTATCTACATAATTACCATAGTCACGTGCTTTGTCAATCACTTCTAAGACGCGTGATTGGACAGAAGCTGAATCCAAGACGCGTGATTGGACAGACGTTGACCGAAATATTAGAAGTTGACATACATACTGCCACCAAAAGCGCATGATTGGGCAGAAATTGACCTCGATATTTGCAAAAGTCACTGTAAACAGGCATTCAGATCGCGTGCCCGTGATTCTTCACGGGTTGACAGCTAGTCCTTAAGATCTCCAATACATAATATGTCACCAACAAGATAACTGTACAAGTGTCAGCCATCCCACTAAGAATACTGCTCATGTTCATTTTGCCATATCACATGACATACAATTGAAGAGGAACATAGAAGATCCTTAAGATCAACATGAATGAAGCCAATGGGACAAGAAGAGGCCATGTGACAGATCCAAAACTATATGGACCAGATATGGAGCATCACGGTTAAAAACAGAAAAAGGCTGAGGACAGGAAGGAAAGTTTACACAGCAAAATCTACATCTGTACAAGAGATAGACATGGACTTTCAATGGGGAGTGATTATGTATAGCAGTCTTGACTGATTGGCATTCAAGTCTGGGACTACATGAAGCAGATCAAACACAATTCCATCTGGAAAGTTTACTTTTCACAACCCAATCTATATGTAAAAAATAAAGTAAATTCATACTATAGCAATGAAACTTAGTCCTTTCCTTTTGTTTGTCCCACTACATACTTGCGACCGAAATGTACGAGTGAAAGAGAAATTTAACAAAAGTTCTTATGCGAATTCTAGGCCAACACAAATATTTTTAAATCACAATTTACTTTAAATTCTGATACCTGGACATCTTAAGTATATTTATTTGATATTTCTTGAAATTTGATATCGCCCTTCTTCCAACATCTTTTGCTCAGAAGTGCACATGCCTCGACGGCGTAATTGCAGTTGTACTGCAAAGCAATTGTGCGTGAAGGACTTGCTCAAGGTCCTTACACAGTGACTTACGCCTCAGACGAGGGTCGAACCCGCTCACTCAGCGCACACTGAGTGTTACGGGTCGACCGCTTTAACCGATCAGCCACCGTGCCACACGGTAAGCATGATACATAGACATTCAAACCTGTTAACATCTAGGTCAAGCCCATAATCTTACCTTCTACAAGTCAAGCGGGAACCATACAGTCATGGCCAAAAGTTTGCGAACGCACAAGATCAGGCATATATTCCACCGTTTTGATGTTTTCTGGGGTTTTTTATGAGCTATTTTTTTAGTTATTTTGCTTCTTCTGCTATCAGTATCATTTCACCAGACAGCATCTATAGGAAATTGTTTGAAAATATATGTAAATTTTAAACTTTTACAATTCTTGCCACGGTGGGCTGTCATTTCGTGCAAGAATATGCATAAATGTTGTACAAAGGTCGATGCTCTAGTAACATGTCATTTGACCAATTTTATTGCAGTTTTTTAAGTACTTATACTGCACAGAGTGTAATGTTAAAACACACCAGCCTTCTCTTTGTGAAGAATAATTCTTGATTTCAATTGCTCTTATGTGCACTGATGAACTAACCATGGTTAGTGAAAGAGAGCTCATGCCAGTAAAGTGGGCAAAAATAAATGGCCTTGATCCAGTTAATCAATCTGTCTCAGATGCTGGACTTTGTAGAGAGACCTTTCATCACTGTCCACACATGCTCAATGATGTTTAAATCTGGACTGCTACCAGGCCACGGATCCAGCATTGGAATACCCTTCTGCTCCAGCCAGGATATCACGGCCTTCGTATCATGACTTGGTGCACTGTCCTGTTGGAAGTGGCTGATGTCATGGATATAGATGAAGTTTGGAAGTTTCTCTTTCAGTCCAGTCTCTGTATCTTTTACAAAAGGTCAACCCACTTGGTGACCACCACCTTTTGTCTTCCGCATCATAGCCGTGAATTGAAGTTCTGTTTTTCAGGAACCCTATTTACAGTAGTGTCAACAGTTGAGCAAGCCACCTTAATCTTCTTAGCAATCTCTCAAATTTGCTGCTTCTAGAGAATGAATATTTATGCGCGCTTTACTGGCTGGAACTCTCTTTCACAAGACATGGCCGAGCTGGCCATGCTTCGTGAAAGAGACTAGTACTGAGCTAGTAGTGCACACAAAAGAAATTGAAATCAGGGATACATCTTCACAAAGATAAAGCTAATGTGTTTTAACATAACAGAAGAATTCAAACTCCACCTAATATCGTACACATAGACATAGCACAAATTATGTGGCCTCAATTAAAGCCTCAATAACTGCAATAAAATCCGTCAAACAGAATGTTACTATAGAGCATCCTCCTTTGTACGACCTTTATGCGGATTGTTGCCTGAAATGACAGCAAACAAGGGCACAAATAATAAAGTATGAAATTTAAATATATTTTCCAACAATTTAATATAGATGCTGTCTGGTGAAATGATGCTCATAGCAGAAGAAGCACAATAACTAAGAAAATAGCTCAGAAAAAACCCAGAAACCATGAAAATATGCCTGAAATTGGGTGTTCACAAACTTTTGGCCATGACTGTATATTGGGTAGAGTCGCACAGAAGCAATTTCAGGGCAGCATGTCCATTCGCCAGGATGCGCAGCACAACCATTGAATAAGAGGACATTAATCCTTCAACGACCAGCGTATAGTTAAAAGGCATAATCAATAAAGCCGGTCATTAAAGGGTTAAACTCAATGGCGTGGTGGCAAAGCAGGCAACGGTTCAACAGCTACCTTATATGTAAGCTTAAGTCTATGTCACAAACATTTTCTATCAGTAAAAGAAAACATTAGCTCACTGACCTTAGCTATGGAGATGGTCTGTTGCTCCATAGCTTCATGGATAGCCACTCGGTCATCTTCTCTCATCTTGTCAAACTCATCAATGCACACCACACCACCATCAGCCAGTACCATTGCTCCACCTTCCATTATAAAGTTACGCTGCGTGGCAAAAGAAACAAAGTACATTAAGAAATAATTCTACAAACATGACTCAGGAGATTAAGGGCAGAGCTATGTAAAATCCTGCCAACAAAAAGAAAGAGCAACATCTGCCTAGCCATCAGCAAAGGCATACTGAGAGACAGCACCAATCACAGAAAGGATAATCAATTACAGGTCAGCAGTCTGCATGATGTATATGAGAGGAGCAAGCACAACACCTTGTAGATGGTCAAAAAGAACAGAGGACTAGGCACAGCATGTGACCTAAAAAAAACAACAGAGTGAAAGCAGTCTCTGAGAGGAAAGACTGAAGCCAGAGAAGAAGTGCAATAACAATAATTGCAAAGGATTGCTCCAGATGCTCTAAAAGGATAGCGTTGATCCAAGTCAAAAGCAGCACATACTTTACAGAGGACAAGAAGCATAACCTGTCTAGAGTCAAATGCTTCAAAGTCTTCAGTCAACAGACATGCCATAACAGACGTTTCAATATAGAGTAGAGGCATAAGACAAAATTAGCATTAAGACAGTTAATCAGTTGAAAGGACACATCATTCAAAAGGTTTAGAAAGGAAGGAGCTTTTAGAGATAGGATGGCAATTGGAAATGTCATTTGGATCAAGACAGTGACTTCACCTTCAGTATATACTACATAAAAGTCAGTTTATTACATGGAATCAATTCTGTCAATGTTTTCATTTCTGTACAAACTCTAAAACATGTTGGACCAGCATAGTCCATACTCTGCAGAATTGATCGATAAACTGGAAAGATGTGAAAGTGTACTACCTCTGTTTTGAGTATTGTGCATTAAAATATAAATTATAATTCTGTTAATTCTTTGGTCAAAGTATTCTTCATTTTATACAAGATTCCTTAGAATAAAACATTGCGGAAGTGATGTTCTGAAATGGTTTGTCCTTGCTATGTCAACAAGGATAGATAGTTGGTTAGTGGAATCATTACAATTACACCACATACAAAGCTAGTTGATGTGTCCTGATTATTTACCGTAGCTGGATCTCTGTTAACTGATGCTGTCAGTCCAGCAGCACTGCTGCCCTTACCAGAAGTGTATACCTGACAGACAAAACATATAACAAGAGATTCTTATTCAATCAAAGACAAGATTCTTTTAATGTCAGCACAAACATAATATGGTTCAATAACAGGAAACAGATTAGCTCACTCATTTGCACAGCAAATGGCAGAACATAGTGTGATGACTATACTTAATATCACTTTCACTAACTGCCAGCACTGAAGAAATTGTTCATAAAATACTGGTTCATAAAATATTCGTACACATACAACACCCTGATGAAATACACAAGTTCGCCCCCTTCTATATAGACAATGTGATGTCATAAATGAAATAAAAATAAATCACAGCAATCAGTTCAGACTACAATTATAGTTGGTAAAATAAAAAACAATAAAATATACTGATAGAAATGTTTGCTCATTGTCGTTATCTGAAAAGCCAATGAAGTCCTTGTTGTTAGTGTCACTTTTGAATGTTTCAGTCATGGTATATTTGATGGCATCTCTTCACTATCTTTAATTACAAGCAGATAATCATTTTCCAGGTTTCATACACCCATGTGGCCTCATTGGTCTGCCAATGTTCCCACCCGTATTCTTATTATCACTCAGTAACACTTAGTTACTGTTACAGATAATCACTTGCTGCAAAGTAAAATACTACACTCTGATATTGGGTCTACTTTGAGACAACTTGGTAACTTCAAAAACTCTTATTTTCTAAACTTGAAAGCTGATGAAAATTGCAAAACAATAGCTACAATGATGAGTCCAGAAGTGATTGATATAAGTAGTCTTTAAACTGGCAGTGCTGGAAGGATGCAATCTATTAAGCCTATAATAAATCTTTTAAAGGTCAATAGAGTTGATGACGATATTCGTTTATTTAGAAAAAAGTTCGAACAATAATGCAGAAATGCTTACATGAGTGGCAGTGACCATTAACAGTAGCTAGAACGAATAACAAACTAGCAAATGTTTTTGTATAATGATCTGGGGATAAATTGTGAGTCGTCTTTGGGTGATATAACATGGTTGTGTGCGATAACATGGTTGTGTGCTCTAGGTCTTAATTGGCGAATGGAGAGTGGATGGAGTGGAAGTAGGAGTTGATGAAAAACATGCTTGGGGTTGTGTAAGATGGAGAAAAGGAGTTTGGCATCTGCTAGATTTGCAAGTTTACAGACTGTTGGGAAGGATTATTCTACGTAACCTAGGCATATGGCTATTCTTAGGAGTTTATCCAGCTGCTCAATATCAGAGGCTAGGGTTAGACCCTACCAGGATAGGGAAGAAGAGGAGGCATATAACAATCTAGCAATGGTAGTGGCTTTGGTTATGCTATGAATGGTAGAGGAAGAAAATCCATAACAAGAGAGGCGGAGCAAGTTACTGTGACGTGGTCAATATGTGAGCTGTGAGTTTTAAGTTATCCTGGAGGAATATACCCAGTATTTTTAAAGTTCTAACTCAGTTTATATCAGGTATTTGAGGGGGAGGGAATGATTGGTGCTCAGAGTGGAAAATTATCATATCTTTATAATTATTTTGTGCTAGTTAAGGTAAGGTAATTAGCTGAAGCCCAGGTGAAGATTGAAAGTAGTTCAGATTGGACAGCATGAGCCTGAGAGGATCCGGTGAGAAGGCAAGTGTCGTCCTCAAATTTGAACATGAGATTGAGACGTTGAGAGGGGTGTAAGTCTGAAGCAGTTATTGAGAAGTTTGTGGGTCCTAAGACAGAGCCGTGAACTATGTTATCATTGGTTGGGAGGAGAGATGAGGAGAGATCTTTGAATACGGCAAGGTGCGAGCGTGCAAGATGATATTCAAGTTTTCTCCTCTTGCTGGCTGCCTACTTGACAATTGAAGCGAGTCCGGTTAATTCTGATAGTTTATTTATATGTGTTAAGGACTCCAGATAGAATAATGTGAGCTTTGTTGCCTTGGAGGATTAGTTCATCAATATTACTGCTCAGTTGTAGTAGGAGAGGATATATATGGAGCTGGTGGGTGATATAGAGCATCGACAATAGGTTTGAGTTGAAATTAATTAAAACTTAGGAACATCATTGGATCAGCATTCACATGACGCTCCCTGTCAACACTGATCCGGTCTCCAGTCGTGTTGCAAATGATCCAACCAGCAGACCGAATTTTTGAGATAAATCCCAGTCACGTGCCATTCCAGACGGATGAACAGCTCAACGCATCCACTCTGGACTCATTGGCTTGGTATGCAATGCATATGCAAAGAAGAAGAATTAAAACTTAAGGATCAGCAACAGCATAACCGTTAACAACTTACCCCAATTGGTGAGCAATTCTCAACAAATTTGAGCAGCTGTGATTTAGCAGTCCCTGGATCACCAAGCAACAGCAGATTGATGTCACCTCTACGAGTTAGACCATCTGGCAACCTTCAACAACAATAAATTATTCTCCTATAACCAGAAAACTCACAAACTATTATATAGTCCATTTTAATGATGCAGAGAACAATGTTATATCTAATTGTCTATAGCCATAATTTTAATTAGTTGTCTAGTGCCAATAAATTATATTTTACATGCAAAATTAAATTGGTAACGTGAAGTTTCTGAGATGACATAATTTTTATCGCGTCATAAAATTATATTTGACCTCTCTGTTAAATTATGCACAGAACTCCCCTAGATGTCATAAAAAATTAAACCTATGTTACATAGATATAGCTTTCCTCTCCACCTTTCCACTCTCATGCAAGGTCGACAGCAGGCGGTGTGCCTAATCTGCATTGGCTGCAAGTGTTTTGCTTGCTTATATCACAACAATAGGCAGCAGTAGTAGAACCGGACATCTTGGGAAACACAATGAAATAATAAGTAAAATAATCGGGTATCGGCAAACAAATAATCGACAATAATCGGTATCGGCATAATCGGCAAAAAGTGATATTGGTACAGCTCTAACAGAGACTGTACCGAGTATGTGGCTGCACTTATTGTTGGAACACTGGTTCAATACGACTCTACTGAAAACCATAGAATATATCATACCAACTAACAAACAGCTCACTAACTCACATGCCTTGACAACCACCAGATTTCTGTACAGAGTGGTGAAGGAATATCATCAAAGTTAACATTTAGAGCAGGCTTTCTGAGCGGCAATGTATATATTTCTAATAAAAAACTCATCCTTCCTCAGAATAGAGTAAATTCCACATTTCCATCCTGTAGTAAAAATGTATCTATCATTTTTGGTTATTTAGAGCTCTGCAGAAAAGTAAGTATTGAATTAAATGTATAGTGAAAGAATTTGTGCAATGTTTGAAACATTGTGCAAAACAAATTAAACAAATTTAAAAAATCAACCAACTTTTTCCGTGATCCTCCCATAAGCAGACAGGCTATGGCCTTCTTGATGTCAAGACTTCCAAAAATTGAAGGAGCAATACTGCGAGCAATGATTTCGTAAATATTTGGTGAAGCAGCCAAGTGCCGAAATTCTTCCTCCTCTTGAGAGGCCAAAGGAGCGCTGCTGCTGCGTCCTGGGCCAACAGTGTTCACCTGCAATCCTATAACACGTATGTACGGCTGACGAACTCCCACATTTACTTTGTCGCGAGTCATTCTCTACACACACACACACAAAATGTAACAACATCTGTTACATGCATCAAATCTAATCCAAAGCAATAAAAATTGTCTTCAGAACGACACCAACCAATCAAAACAATTGCTAGTGTCATCCATGACATATATTTTCTAGATCCAGGATTACTAAAACAACAGAAATTTCAGAAAAGTAAACAACCAAGTTTACCAGAAATATAAACTTCTAGACAGCATTTCAAGAAATTCCCAGTAATACATCTGTGTGCAAACAGCCATACATACATTCCCATATGACCTTTCATAACCTTCCAGTGGAAATCAATTTTTTTCCTTAATGATGGTGTAAGCTACAAACTTATTTTGATCATGGCATTGTAAATGTCAATGGATAGCACAGACATAACTCAGTCTTAAATGCTTATAACTTTGCACATATCTCTACAGCTGTCTCCTTGGCTCTGCTGCCCCTGCCTACTTACTCGCCCCTCTGCACTAGGGTCTCCTCTATTCCGCACCAGGTCTCCCTTCGTTCCTCTGCCCGCAGACTTCTGGCGGTTCCCTACATGCGATCTGCCACAGCCCAATCCAGGAGCCTTGCCTATGTGGGTCCAACCAGTTTGAACAGCCTCCCCCATTCTCTTTGGAAGAGCTGGTCTCTCTTATCCCTGCCGCCAGTCGTAAGTGCCTTAAGACTTTCCTTTTCTCCATCTAGCTTTGTGTCAAGTCATGAGCACCCCTCTGATTATGAGGGGCACTATATAAGTTTTCAGTTACATATATGCTTGAAGTCTTGCACTGCCACAATATGTCACTGTGCGCATCCACAACAACATCCTCTTTCTAGTTTCCAAGGCCAAACTAGACATTGCCCCGAGATGTCTCTCCAGAATGCTATTTGCGAAGTCGTTATTTGCAACTCCATCTTGTTCCTAGCACTAAAACTGCCTTGGCCCAATACTGGGCATTTGCTGTTATGGGTCCATATACCTGGAATAACCTTCCATCATCACTAAGGGCTAAACTAATGACTGGCATCTCTCCATCGACTTCTTGCTCTTTAAAAGTGTTTCCTTTCTCCGGGTTTTCCGTGCTGAGAGTGCCTCTGAAAAGTTATTCTGTGAGAGTTGTTATATAAATTCAAAGATGTGATACGATAATGAAGCAAATCAGGTGCTAACTATATGTCTCATGAGCACCCATCTACCTGAATATAAAACAACAACACTCTCTTAGAGCGGCTGTCGAGGACTTTCAGCATCGGGTCTGTGGCACTAACCTGGTTCCGCTCCTACCTGAGTGAAAGGATGCAGTCGGTTCACTTCAACGGCAACGTCACCGCCTACCGTCCACTTGCTTTCGGAGTACCTCAGGGGTCAGTCATTGGACCCTTGTTGTTTCTACTCTATACTGCTGACCTCGAAAAGTTGGCAGCTGATCTGGGTGAATCGTCTCATTTTTATGCCGATGACTCCCAGCTCTACGCCAGCGACCGTCCGTCCAAGGTTGACAGCTCACGTAGGAGCATGGTCCTTGCGATTGAGAGGTTCTCTGCGTGGATGGTTTCAAACCGACTCAGTCTAAATCCCACCAGGACTGAATTTCTGTGCTGCACGACTCACGGCCGATGCAATAGACTTGATCTCTCTCCTCTGCATGTGCTCGGGGCCGTTCTAACACCGGTGGAGTCCGTCCGTGATCTGGGCATAATATTAGTCTGATCTGTCGATGAAACTACATGTCACCACGACCATCGGCAGATGTTTCCGCCAGCTGCGTCTCATCAAATCCTGCCTGAAGTTGTTGCCCTTCGATGCTGCTTGGACTACTGTCGCCAGTTTCATGTTGTCCAGGGTAGACTATTGCAATAGACTCCTTGCAGGAGCACCAAAATGTACATTAGACAGCCTACAGTCCGTTCTGCACGAGCTACTCTTCGGACGATGACGTTTTTGACCATGTGAAGCCCCTTCTGCGCGACATGCTTCATTGGCTGCCCATACCACAGCGCGAAGAGTTCAAACTATGTCTACTCATATACAAAGCGCTCCATGGTGTCACGTCGGGATACATTGCAGATTTCTGCAGGCCAAAGTTGCCGTGTTCAGCTGGTCTCCAGCTGCCTGAAGCGTGAAGACCTTCTTGTCCCCAAGGCCAAATTCGATGATCGCGCCTTCTCTGTTGCCGCCCCGCGCAGCTGGAATAGCTCCCGCCTGAAGTATGTTCTGCAGCATCGATTGAAATCTTTAGGGCATGACTCAAATCCCACCTGCTCAGGGAAGGTATATCCCTGTTGAACTGATGTAGTTATTGTACGGTTTTTTCTTGTTAGTTTGCTGATCGTGTCATTGTAAAGCGCCCTTGTAGCGGAATGGCGCATTACGGCGCTTTAGAAATCGTCCGTTTAACCATAATAATAATATCCTGTCTGGCGATATGTCTTGAATTGAGAAAATTGGCTTCTGGGCAATATTTGCACATTTATAAATTAAATACCACAGTTAAACTCGTCTATATTCCTGTGTATATTTGAAAAGAGCCCAGCAAACTGATTATATGAGAGAAAGAATTCAGTAGTAGAGCAATAGCATCCCTAAATTGGTGGATCAAATCAGTTTTTCGCAATTCACTTTCTATTAATTAAATAAAAATTTGATATCTCAGTCAAATGTTGAGATATTCTGGAACCTTTTTCACAGTTATTCCTTATTTTGAGTGCACTTAATGCAGAACAAATGTCTGAAAAATCCAAATGGGTGTGGTATAATACCTCTTGTTGATTCGGCATACAATAACATTCAACCAACAGAATTTTAAAATACCCATAGCAACATAACTATATCAGAATGAAAGGAAATCAGATAAAGCAGTGGCTAAAACTAACAGTCCAATAATAACAGACTGGTCGATGCAATCTCACAACCAAATGGATTTCCTTCCCTTTTGATAAAGTTTATCAAAGTGGGTAGAAACTGTCAAAAAGCCAAGCGGACTGGGTGCTGGAATAGGCAAACACAGTAGAACATTTTAACCTAAAATGATAATTACGTGCCTCAACCAATGCACTGAGGCTTATTCAGGATAGAAAAGGTTGGGAGCGAGTGAGTGAGACTAGACATGATTGCAACAGTACATAAATGCATGCAATGGGATAATATTCCAGGACAATCTGTGAGAAGATACAATGTGCTAGAGTTGAAATGCTAGTTGATCTGCAAATCGACACAGGAGGCAGAGCAAAATTACTGCTGACTGAGCTAACTCAGGACGTGAACATGTAGCTTCCTGATGACAAATGACAAACAGGCCACACACTTCTTAGCTTACCTTTCCTCCAGCTCCACTTTTTTTGATGCAGTAAATTCCAACAACCGTGACACGGTTCCCAGGAACAACTCGGTCACAAAGGTACCTGTCACAGTATAACTGCAGATGGCGAGGAAGTTCTCCATTTGGAACAGCTTCAGGTGCTTCTTGTAGCTTCAGAATTTGAAAGTCCACACACTTACACTTCTCAGGAACAATAAAGAATGGATCAATTGGACATTTTGGTCTACCAGCCTGATCCCTAAAATTTAGAAGCACACTCTATTCAGCTAACTTAGCAAAATAGAGTTGTATTCCATTATCCATCAACAAGTAAGGATAACACAAAATTAAGGTTGTCAATATTTAAAACATCATTAACACTGCTATACTTGAAAAACTACAACTAACAATGATCCTCGTACTAATTCAGATTAATATGAGATAATTATGTCACATAGAGTTATTAACTAACGTTGGACACTTTCTAGGAAGTGCATAGCCCTCAAGTCCAGGTTTTACAGGGATGTTGTTGAGAAAGTTGCGGCAGCTGCGACATTGGATGCTGATCTTTGTGGCTTTGGCTCGTATTGAAGAGGCAGCAATGATTATGCCAGGCACCTTGATTAAGTGAGACATTTGCTCTGACTGCAAAAAACAATCAACATTGAGCAACCAAATGGAAAGAACTAAAACATTTAAATCTGTCAGTTTTAAAAGTTAAAAAATATATGACAGCGGTTCCAATTAAATAACTTGGATTCATTACCGTGTTCCCAGTAAGGCATAACCAGAAATCGCCTCAGACATTCGCCTCGGCCGAATATTGGACTATTCGAAAGTATTCGCTTTGGCAAATATTACTCACAAATTGCTAAAAATAACTTTTAATAAAATAATTTTTTAGGGATAAATAATATTTTTTCCTCAAATAAATTTAGGACTAATAAATAATATTTTTTCCTCAAATAAATTTAGGACTAATGGACATTCGTATCAGTTATTGATTAATTAAACAGGAACTTAACATTCCATTGCATTTTCTTTAAAATAATGATATTAATTTATATATTTTAATTTCTTTTTGTTGCATTCCCCAGATGGCAACCAAATCAGTAATTTTCCTGCTTGAATTGGTTCTACCCACTTTCCGGTAAACATTAGAGTTGAGAAGTCGTTGATAACTTCACGCATATCCTCAGAGACATGACCTAACCTTGGGATACGATCATTAACGCTTGGACAACCTTACGAGGAAAATGTTTTTGACAAGGATGCTTTATGTTATTTAAACGTCTTATTTAAAAAAAATGCAGTATAAGCAGCTGGTTGAAATAAACAATATACTTACTTACTGGGATTTTATCACTTTAGACAGAATCAAGCAAGCAGTTTAGTCAGTCACTCTTGAATCAAGTCAGCAAAGCAAAACATATAACACGCATGGTAGAGTCCATTTATTTTCTTACAGATATAAAAATCCATGTAACAAGAAAGTGACACTTAAATCTAGACAAATTATAAAAAAATGAAATATCAAAACGTCAGATATAACTTTATATTGTAGCCAGTGAGAAATAGGACTTCACCTTAAGCTGTCTAACAGATGATGAAACAGCAGAAGAACTGATCATGATCTGAATATCTTCAACTGCTTCCTCTCCTTCCGGTCGTGGTCGTGTAACTTCATCTGCGACTTCTTTTGCAGCATCTTCAAACTAAATCAGTCATTCAACCAAGCTCATCAACCAGAATATCCTTTCCTTTGTGGGCTACAGCACCAATATATATATACATATATATATATAAATACAAAATAACATGCCTTGACAAAATTGCTACAACACGTTTATCGATGGAAAATGGTCACTTTCATCTTACTTCTCTAATTAGATGCCTTCTGTCCGTGGTCAGTGTTTTGCTATCAGAATTTCCGAGGCATCGAACTTCGGTCACTTAAGCAAAATGTAGAGTAGACATAATACATTAGAGAACCCAGGTGAAATGGGGGAATATCAGAGAAACCAGACATCCAGCTAAGCTGAAAGCGACACGTTATAAATTCGGTTCTGAAAAACATTAATGATGTTTTTCAGAACTGGTCTCTGATCAATGTTAATTGGAACAAAATTCAATTTACAAATAGAGCTGTACTGATTAATCGGGCTGATTATAGAGATATCGGCAAGATAATTAGCGCCGATATCAAAAATAATTTTTATTCATTATATAATATTATTTTTTTAAGAGCAAAATGACGACAGCAACATCATTGGATTTGTGAAGGACAGCATTCCGATCGCTTCCCATAGCGTGTGGAACTCAAACTTCTACTTCAGACCACCCAGCACCCATTGTGCTAGACTGCTAGTACCATGGGAAAGTGTCTACAGCTGTAGCCTGTTGTGCAGAGTGAGTCATAGTGCTTGCTTAATTACCCTGGGCATAATCATGTCATTTTAGGCCAAAATGGCAAGTCGTAAAAGTGGCCTGAGTGGGGAAGGAAAGGCATCATTGGCATGTTAGAATGTGTCTTTCCTCTCCTCCGTCATGCAAGGTTGACAGCGGGTGGTATGCGTAATCTGTATTGGCAGTCTAGGATTAGTCTCCAACTACGTGTGTATGTCTCCTACGAAGCAAGTGTTTGCTTGTATCACAACAACAGGCAGTAGCAGTAGGCCTATCTTTTACAACCGAACATCTTGGGAAACACAATGAAATAATCGGTAAAATAATCGGCTAAATAATCAGTTATCGGCAAACGAATATTCGGTATTGGCAAAAAGCGATATCGGCACAGCTCTACTTACAAGACTGCAAATGGACGGGAACCTCTTTACAACCACTTGTTTGGGCAACTTCTGGGTAACATGTCCACAACTATCCCATGTGTGTGTAAATTATGGCACACATTGAAAGTTATTCATTATTGCAATTTTGTGCATGTGACATACAACATGTTATGGTTCACCTTACTGGTAGAGCTGTACCAATACAACGGCAGCACCCATAATTGGGGTCGATTATAGAGATAGCGGCAGTATCGAATATCTGTAAGATAATCGGTGTCTTTTACAATATTATTTTCAGTCTTTAAGAGCAAAATGACAACAGCAACATCGTTGGGTCTGTGAAGGCCAGCATTCCGTTCCATTCACGTAGCATGTTATTTAATACTAATACCATCAACAAAGTAAAAGCACCCATGACTCCTATTTTTACACCAACACTTGATCGAGCTACTGCTTCGAAAACTATAAGGCAAACTAGAAAGACAATATGATAAAAATCTCTGCTTACCAGAGGCAAATGCTCAGTTGGTTGTGTCAACAGTTTGTCGGAAAGACTGGCATCAAAATGAGTTAAATCCTCAATATCAACTTCCAGCCAATACTGACCAAGGTTGTAATGACGTTTAAGCTGGTCACTGCAAAAACAATCATGATTTTTTAAATATTTTATATACAGATTTGCCTGGGCCAGCCAACTTCTTGACTTTGGGCCAACCAACTTCGCGCCAATTACTGGGCCAGTCAGCCAATTCGCGCCAATTGCAAATCCCGTTGGGCCAACTATGTTGGGCCAATTTCGCTAGTTCCTGTTGGGCCAACTATAAATCCCGTTGGGTCAACAGCAACACCTATTGGGCCAACTGCCAAAACCGTTGGGCCATTTTCGCTACTTCCCATTGGGCCAACTATAAATCAAGGAAAGCTAAATTGAGATGATTTCTTTCATACATTTCAGATGTTATATGAATACATAAAACTAAACTAAAAACATAACAAATAGTGAGCATCTAAGCTATTAAGGAAGTCAATATTTACTTTACTTTAATTTGAGAGTTTGACCATTTCATTATAAAACTATAATACTTTAGGGAATCAATCTTTTCATCATTTCACCGTTTTTGGGTATTCGGGTTTAGAAGATTCGGGTTGATCCCATATATGGATGGGCCCAAGCAGGGCTTACCATTTGCCCAAAAGTGAAAATGTCTAGTCAATGATTTCCATGAAAAGCTACACATTTTAGACATATAGAACATTGATTGATGAATAATGCAGAACGTGTTCCCCTCCTTTATTTGTAAACCATTTTTGAAATTGACCCATTTCACAGTGTTGTGAATTACATAGATTTTGTGACATTTAGAGCAACTTAGTAAATCCGGTTTAAACATTAATCGTACATTTGTGGGAATTCCCGCATGATCGTCCCGCTTTTCACCCGTTGTGCTTCCGAAGCCCGTATTTCACCCGTCACCACTTCTATCGCAGTAGTAATGTCTTCAATCATTGCGTAATATTCCGCCACAGAAGCACTACGCTTGTCGAACATTATAATACTTCCCCTGAATAATTCGCCTACATTCCATCAATTGATTAAGTCCTTCTTTTCGGCAGCCTTTGAAGAGGCGCTACATAACTTTTAGAAATGAATGAAGTATTGGAAGATTGGTTGACTAGGTCATACTAGTATTACGAATTTACAACGCCTGGTAAACACATTTTCACTGGAATTATGTTCCCGACAATTCGGAAATCGGGTATATCATAGGTCGGAAGAACCCATACCAACCGGTAACGATATGTAAAATTTCCTTCGTGGAACTGTCGGATGAATTCTCGAAATCTGGTTTTGATTTGTTGTCGGTTAATCTGCTGATCGTCTTGTTGATCTTCGGATCCAAGAAAATTGTCGCTGAAAAACACTCCTGGGTCATCAAATCCGGCCATTTTTCAGCTTCAAATTAACAACTATCTAGAAGAATCCGATCATAACGCGTAAGAAACAGAATATTGTTGTTGGCAGTGAGCGCGCGAAAACTTGCGTGACTCAATGCGCATAAATGTTGTAGCGCTAGTACTCCCGCATTAATGGTTTATGCTAGGCTTGCTAGCAGAAGATGCCAGATATATCATGGCTGAACAATTCGAATTTAATGAAACTAGGATTTTTAGTACTCTTAGGACAAGCCTAAACCCCCATAAGTAAAATAGCTGCATTTATTGGAATTGTTAATATTGTGACGTGCACAATCGTGGCATTAATTCTTCGCTCACGTAATTAGTCGTTATATAAAAGCGAAGTCAGTCAGTGGCTATGGTCAGTGGTACATCGACCACTCCAATCCTCAAATCACTCCACTGGCTAAAAATCGCTGAACGAATCCACGTCAAAGTCCTATCGCTAACCGTCTAGGCTACTGCCTACAATGTATGCCGCCAGTGCAAATTGGGATCTTTGCGAACTCTTCGCCAGGGCCGTACCGAGGGGGCAGCTTAGGGCGCAAATATGGAAAGGGCGCAAAAAAATTCAAGATGATGTATTTCAAAATGCACCGTTTGAAAAATGTGAGGACGCCAGATTGATGCTAGGCACATGGCACAATTATAGCTCGGCACGGCCCTGTTATTTAGAACAAACACAACAAACTCCCCTCAGCATTAAGACAAATATCGGATCCATCTTACGAACTCACAAAACCTGTGGGGTTTTCCACAGGTTTTTCCGCTCTTTCCCTTAACCTGATACCTCCTCGATCTTCGCCCTCCCTACTTTGCAATTTCAACTACATCCACCAATGCATCTTAAAAGGGATCCATCTGACTGTGAGCAGGTCTTGCTAGGTCCAGGCTAAGCTGGTTCACGCGATATCATTTTCTGGGCGCTCTAGAAATGTTGAGATGACGATTACGACTGTCCTCTGCCGGACTCTATGGATTGTGACATCTGCCTGTCGATTTTGTTTTGAATGAGTGCCTGTGAATATAAATAGCTGGTTCCCGCAACCTCGCTTTTGTGGGCGCTGTTGAAATGTTGAAATTACGATTACGATTAGCCTACGTCGAATAGTCTCCGACAGTAGGCTTTGGCAAACTAATCGATTAATCGAGTTTTATTAATCAATTGATAGATTAATCGTCTACCAATCGATTAATCGACTTTTAATAATCGATCAATCGCCTACTAATCGATTAATTGCCTACTAATCGCGATTAATAAAAGTCACTAATCGCCCAAGCCTATCCGAAAGCCACTAAACAACGACGTCTACCGTGGCCACTGAAGACACTGAACTGAATTACTATAGGAGATATTTTTCTATTAATAGTTTGTTTACATTAAAACACATCAGCACTGATTCAGCAGTTTACGGAGCCCCTAAAGGGACATGAAAGAAGAATATTTTATCTCGTGCGCTGATATAACAACTCGTTCCCTCGACTTAATATCTCGTGCGCACGACTTATTAACTCGTTCCCTCGACTTAATAAGTCGTGCGAACGAGAAAATAACTCGTTTCCTCGACTTAATATCTCGTGCGCACGACTTATTAACTCGTTCCCTCGACTTAATATCTCGTGCGCACGACTTATTAACTCGTTCCCTCGACTTAATAAGTCGTGCGCACGACTTATTTGACCAATAGCAGGCCGACTTTTCTGTGACGTAAACACACTTCTATTTTAGTATTTATGGGGAAACACATAGCTCTATAAACGAAACAATGTCTTAGAAATAGAGTGTTTCGGGCATTCCATTCTAAACTTAAATCTCACCTTTTCAATAACTCTTACCCAGAATCATTACTTGACATCTGTCACTCCTCGACGAAAGCGATGCCCTCCTTAACAGCTACTCTGCTTCCATGCTGACCTTCTGGAAACTGAACTCTGACCTCCCACGGACTATCATTTGGACAACCCTTTCGATTTGACGCAGCGCTCCTGAATAAGCAGGTGCCCTGCGCATAGCTTTCAAGTGACGCCTTAGAAGTCTGGAGATTTCGATTACTACTACTATAGGGGTGTGTAATATGTGGTGTGAAAGGCTTTGGCCTGTAAGGAAGGCACTTAAAGCTACAATGTTATTTGTTATGCCGTTTGTACGCTGAGCGTGTGCCCGACTTGGGATATCACTCTGCAGGCGAATATGAAAGCGAAAATGAAAATGATGTTCAGACTGACAGAGCTAAAATGCTGACAATATCAGATAGAGTTATCCCCGCGATTTATCGTAAGAGTTGTGGTGTGGAATTTGGGACGCTAAAACGACAAATCGCCGTTGTCCCATTTCAACCTCGTTGCCAATTGTTGCAGCGACGCCATTATATCCCAGAAATAGAAGTTTGCTTACGTCACTCGTGCGCACGAGTTAGTAAGTCGAGGGAACGAGTTGTTATCTCGTGCGCACGAGTTTGTATCTCGTGCGCACGAGATAAAATATTTTGTCTTTTATGTCCCTTTAGGGGCTCCGTAGCAGTGAGCACAGTGAGCAGTGGCGGAAAGCATGAAACCTCGTGAATAATATATCCGGTAACATTTTTTTAAACACAGATGTCGCCCTCTTTAATTGCTATGCATATTAGTTTCGCTATTTTTAATCTCTAAAAGCAATGTTTTACTCAGAAAATATAAGTATTTGTCGATTTTATTTAAAAGTATGTTAAAATATTAATTAAAATAATTGAATTTGTTATGTAATCAAGTCTAAGTACGTTTCTATCCGCCGGAGGTCGTCGCACTTCAACTAGTTTTATAGCGATGAAAGGGTATTTTCAGTCTGTAAATATATGTCGATGGTTATACTAATGGTTCTTGTTGAATAACAACGCGATACGAAGGTATCAAGGCAGTATACGCATCACTATGGATAAAAACAGTCTCTTTCAGGCTGAAGAGGAGCCCAAAGATGCTAAGCCTCGTGAAAACGAGCCTGTAAGTTGTTGACGTCTCTTGATCGATGAGACCTAATAGACATATAATCTGTATGTGTACGTGCTGTGCGATTTCAGGCATTCTTATTCCTCTCAATAAAAAAGATACTTACTTATGATTTAGTAATGTGACAGACTAACTCATAGGCTCATAGCGCTCGCAATTGCAGTGTTCTTTACACATGTACAGCAAACGTATTTTATTTTTGGCATCCTCTATTGATCATCGTTTCTACACTTACGACTTACTATATACTTTCTTCGGCAATCTATTACAATTGGGGCTTTTGTATCTCTCTCTTACTTTCTCGTTCCGGCGATTGGTTTCCGCGACTACACATGCCTGGAGCGAACTGTGTGATATGACGAACTGTGTCGTTTCATAGTACCAATGAAATAGTAGTAATGATAATTATAATTCTGTCATTTTGTATTTCTTCATGTGTATTCAGTGGAAAAGGTCGTTCAGTGCAGTGTATACCTACCTAGCTTGAGGGTAAAACATATTCATCATGATGGTCGGTTAGGGTCAGAGTTAGGGTTAGGGTAGTTCAGCGTCTTCCAATCTTTTTAGGCCGTGGAACCATTTTGATCTTAAATTTATAGGCGAAACCCCGTCCAAAACTAAACATATTCTATTGTATACATACAAACGCTTGAGAATGCAGAAAATTTTAGCTGTTCCGATGGTGCATTCCGGAGGCCCAAGTACTGACCTCTGTACCACACTTGCGTTCATTGTAGCCACTGAGGATAGAACGCCACCGAAGTTAGTGAAGTGCTTCCTTCCGTCAAGATAGCCGACAAGCCAGTTATAAATGCTGTTGGGCATGGGGAGTCTTGTGAGGACGTCAGTAATGGCCACGTGATGGATGGAGTCAAAGGCCTTGGAGTAGCCCATCGATATAACAAGAACATCATTTTGTCCTAGCATCTCAGTGATGTTTTGCAGAACATAGCAGCAGCCCCAGTGGACGAAATGCATATTGATAGTCAAGCGTTAGCGGAGGCGGTAACTTGTTGAAGTTGGGGTATAGTATCAACCAAACCAATATCCTCTCGACCATGCGAGACATGATTGAGAGTACCAATATTGGCCGATAGTCAGCCGGAGAGCTCGGCGACGCAACTTTCGCCTGCGGGCGGATGACAGCCGTCTTCCACTGCAAAGGGACACAAGAGCAATCCAGTGATTGGTTGATGAAGTGTGCCAGGATGCATGCGGGCGGTCAGTCTTAGAAACCAAGCCGGCATCCCGTCTGCTCCCTCTGAGATTTGATGCAAATAGTCAAGAGTTATATGCAGATGCTAAGCAAGCAGCTTCCCATGAAAAATTTGTAACATTTTATTTTAAATTGTTTGAAGCTCACACTGAAAGCATTTCGCGGAACTCTAGGGTTCCGCAGAACACAGTTTGGGAAACGCTGGTGTAGTTTAGGGTAAGGGTGGTTTATGTAGGGTCAGGCAGGGTCATTGCTAGTATATTATAGATATCACTGAAAAATTTTTCGTGCGTAATTCTGCCATTTCGTATTCCTGTGGTGCATTTTCCCCATGCAAAATGATTTCGCATTGGAGATGACAAGTAAGGCATTGCATTTCCTCATGTAAAATATTTTCCCATTGGAGATGGCAAGTAAGGCATTGCATTTCCCTATGCAAAATATTTTCCCATTGGAGATGGCAAGTAAGGCATGCAAGATGTTTTCCCATTAGAGATGGCAAGTAAGGCATTGCGGTTCCCCATACAATTTTTGCCATTGGAGATACTCAAACATGCTCAACTTATCTCTGCAAATATCTGCTATCTCAAAATTATTCACGTCTCAGAACTTGGGAAACAGTTGGGCTCAATTAGTATATAGCTTGTAGCAGAAAGAAAGCTTTGATGATTGTAAGTTCATTTTACGATGCTTTCATATAACAGATGATCAACGTCTCACGTATAGGTGCATAATGGTCCAATGTCGTAGTTAAGTTTTTAAAAAGGCACTGATGTTGATACTCCATGTCTCCTTTTTTGCGTCCAATCACAACAGACTTTCCAATTACCGTGGTGAAGAAAATTATAAATATTGCATGCAAGTATAAACCCCCAAATGTAATAGATTGCTTTCTTTTCTTATTCCTTTTCAGACTAACATATACGTTTGGAGTTTCTGCTGAAAGTTTTTCTTTTCTGTCTACACACAACCCTGACCCTAACCTACCTCATGACCCCAACCGACCATCACGATGCCCAACCCAAATTTTGTACATGTTCAGCTTTCGGCCGCATAAGATTTGTCCAACATATACATAACACCATCACTAAGTTTTCAACTCTGGTGACTGTCGACTGTCGAGAAGTGAGTTTTTAGAAACAGAATTTCTCAAAAATGTGACTTATGCAAACAACTAAACAAGCAACAGTCTCTAAAGGATGCTTCCGTAAAGCTGATTTTATATTCACTTTCTGAGCTTGGATATTCGGAATGTAAAGCCGTGTCAAAGAATTAACAAATTTCATTTTATGATATTATATTTTTTGTTTATTTTTCAAACTGACAACAACCCAGTCACCGAAACTCCTGAGCACCACCACATAACCTCTGTTCTCTATTCACTTCATTGGCTAAAATTCCAAGAGCACAATTATGTCTCTTGCCTATAAAGCCCTTCGAGCCTCTCAACCCTCTTACATTCGTCAGTCACTAGCCATCCAACTGCCGGTCATTGTCATATCTTTCTCTATCATACCCTGTAGTTTCATCCACTCTGATATACTGCAACTGCTCCTTGTTCTATGCTGCACTGCTGTCTCTTTGGAACTGATTCAGGACTGAAAAGATCTCCATCAGTTTTCTCATCTCATAGCTTGCCTTGAGGTTAATATTGAGCCCTCTTGTAAATGACTAGTCATAGTTTGTCCTTTATAAGTCAAATTTTGAAGAAAAAATAAATTTTTAATAATTCAAGCCATTATTTATCCTTTACAAGTCAAATTCATTTCAACCTAATTTGTAAAGAATTCAGGCCTGATGACACCTCAGGCCTGAATACCTACTTTTGCATGTCTTAAGTCATTGCTCACTATTATGATGGGCATGCAGGAATGCATGTCATCTTAGCAATTGGGTCTGACTCAGAACCCAACCAAAACGCAACACCTGTGGCTTGGTACTTAATAGGCATAGACTAAATTTAACCAAGAATGATTTCTCTCCATCTCTTTAAATATACACCAGCAATGGGAGGTGATTGACTGCATGATATAACTCATCTTAAGTGATGCTGAGAATGCCATACACGCATTATATAGCCCTCCAAATAGCTCCACCTATAATTTTTGCAGAGAAGCGCAATTTACTGTTCAAAAGGTCTCATGTTTGACTTTATGAGTATTTTGCATGTAAGATATCTAGTTAAGGCAGCTTGTGTATGGTAACATCGAACTTGATATTTCAAAACTTTATGTGGCTTGTCATCTGTCTCTATTTTACTACTGATTGTTTTTGATTTTCATTGGGTTGTCAAGTAGGGTGCAACTGTGAGTGGTTCCTTGAGGAGTCGCTGTACAAAATGTGCACTTATGATTACGAATCTATGTCCTTCGAATGGAACATCTTACTGATTATAATGACATTTATCATCATATAGGACAGTGCAGAGACCTCTGAGTAGATGATGTCTTTATATTTGAGTAGATGTCTTTATATTTGAGTAGATGTCTTTATATCTGAGTAGATGTCTTTATATCTGAGTAGATGTCTTTATATCTGAGTAGATGTCTTTATATCTGAGTAGATGTCTTTATATCTTGAAGGGGTGCTACCATGCTATATGACATTATATACATATTGAAATTCTTGAAATTTGATATCGCCCTTCTTCCAACATCTTTTGCTCAGAAGTGCACACGCCTTGAAGGGTATGTGTCTGTAATTACAGGTCTGTGTTGTGCAGTGTACACCTGAAGTTCAACTGGAAGGGAAAACACGAACTCCACGTCGGATTTTGCATTTCAGTGATGGAATTCTTGAAGAGTATTCAACTGATGATGAGGAAGAAGTGACTGTTGATCAACCAAGTGTAAATCAGGTAACTTTATAGAACCTTTGCATGCCGGATATTTTTAGTCCATGCCTGATCCTTGCTAGATATTTTTTATGACTTTTTCCATAGGGGTAAATTATGACTGGCTCTGATTAAAAAAATTGAATTATCTCCTAAATTAAATTTTGATTAATCAATTAAATTAAATTAATTAATTAGATATCTGTTACATAATGCACGAAAAACTATTTAAAATGTAGTCACGAAGTCAGTTAATACTTTCTTTCTGCAATCATTCCACTTTGTGAAGTTAATTTATCAGTTATCAGCGATATCAGTTATCAGTGATAAGTTATCAGTAATGTGTTTCAAAACTGTTTATTGCAATGAAGAGTTTTTGTTACCATCTTGGACTTTTCCATTAGTGCTTACTTTAAATGCAAAACATTTTATTAACTTTCCACTCAAACTTTTCACATTATCATTGTATACCATATTGTTTACTCCAGATAAATGGTCCGCTCGACGTAATAAATGAATAAAAAATTATATCGAACAAGCCAAAATTCATCAATTGAAATTTGCAAAGATTAAATGATTAATGAATCGGTAGAATCTGCTGACCTAGTAAAAATGTTTATCCCACCATCCACTGAATTTAGAGGTAACACGTCAGCATCAAACTTGTTTAAAATTAGGAATTTTCTGTAAAAAATGTATGACATGTATTTGTTTGCATGTATTCGGTTTATTTCTAATATATTATTTATTGTCCAACCATTAATTTTCCAAAATTGATGATTCATTTGTTTATGCCAGAAATGAGCCAGTCGACACAATGAAATAAGTAAGCTGGTTTTCAAGTGTCAAGTGCTTTAGTAAGTGCTTCTAGAATGCCACAACTTTATGCCTGCATATTGCACTGGCCTTGTTGCTAACTGTTGTATGACAGAATGGAAATATTCTGCAGTTGTAGTTTCAATTGTTTTTACTGCAGTCGACTTTGTCTTGGTCAAAGTGGATGCTACACTATTTGGGTTCAGCTGCCAATAACACTTTATCAGGTAAATAATTATGTTAACTTTGTTTTAATCTTTAAATGCCAAACTCTAAGAAATGTCAATATGGTATTTTCATCTTTATTATCATCTACATGTGACATTTTGATGTAATAGATCAATTAGCCTGATTATAGTTTATTGATGATGACTGATTCAATTTGTCTATAGTTACTCCACTTGTCAGCTTATTGTGCACTGTCTTGCTAACTGATTCATTGTGTTGTTATTTCTACATATATTGTGCTTTTAGAATTTAAAGCAGCCTTAGCCATCACCAGCGCTAAGAAAGAAATCGGTCCCATCTCTATGATTGCAATTGGTGAAGCCCCACCATGCCATTGATGCATGAACAACTCAATTTTGTCATTAGGTGCATTCAGTGACCAAGATCATCTCTACTGTTTTAGCCTGGGTTCATTGGTATGCTGATGACATTGCTGTATACATGTATAGATAAGATGGGTTTGTGTGGAGCCATCTGAGAAAATGAACTGACTTGAGTGTCTGAAAATGTAAGGATTTCCAGGTGGGAAGTCACGACAGGGTTTCGTACTTTACCTTGACTTCTAGATCTATCTTTGGAAGGGCATATCAGTTCACTCTGCAGATCGTGCTTTTACCAATGTCATAATTATGGTGACATGTTTCTGATTTGACACTTTTATTTTGAAAAGACTGGGACTATTGTGACTCTGTTCTTGTAGACCTGCCAATGTTCTAGAACAGTGCTATTCCTCCTTTTTGACACCACAGAATAAGTTATCCTTCAAGCCGCATGCTGCGTCAGTAAACTCAACGACTAAAATTTATCGAAAATTATTAACTGTATTAAAATTTTTTATGGAATAATCATGATGTGTGTCGTCTAACAGACATGACTCATGTTCAACTCTGCTGAAATTCGCCGGGTACTGAGATGATTTCGGATGTTGCTATTCTGCGAGCAAATAAGTTTGTCAACATGCTTGATATTTATTCGGGTGCCGATAGATTTCTGCCTTCTGCTGCCCTTACGACGTTCCACCGCACACCCCCAATCATCAATGCGTCTGCTAATTTTTATAAGTGCTCAGCCCCACTGATTTCCGAGTGAGCTTTGATTACAGCTTTGGCTCATGAAGTGTCTGTATATGATAAAATGGACACTTTTCCCGTGTTTATTTTATTACAAATGCTATCATACAACGATCAATTGCAAAACATTTTTCTTCACCAATATGCTCGACAGCTTGCTACCTGACGTCAAAGTGACTTTTATCATTTGCAATAATTTCCAGTTTCTTTCTCAATGATAATAATTATGAAGTGTCTGTGTTGGGCACGAGACCAAGACTTAGAGGTCCAAGACCAAGACTCTGACCGATGCTCTTTTTTTATAAACAATCCAATTTATTAAGACGCTAAAACGGAATACTCCTGAAGAATACTAATCTTAATAATGGTCCAGAAACAGTTTTACCGGCCAGTCTGAACTTTTGTGGATTCAGCCCTTGGCTTCGACCTGAGAATATCACACTATAAATTACGTGTGTGATAGGTGAATACTTTAAGACAAGTAGATTAACGTTCCTTTTGAATGATGTGGGCCTACTTGTATTCGGAATTGTAGGTTAATAGTGACTACACGAGTACATGTGGCCGACCACATAATTATTAGATTGTTCCAAGACCTTTTAAATTTTTGAAAGCAAAGTTTGAAATGGCTGGATCCATTGCGAATGCATTTTTACCCACACTAACATATATAATGCGGATGGTCAACACGTCATAAGTCGATAACAATTGCGTAGGGCTTAAACACCGGTGTCTCTAATTGAAAATAACCGTCAAATATCAAAGAAATTGCTCTGATACGGCAAATGACCAAGAACGCTAACCTAAGACGGAGTCCAAGACCGTTCCTTTAAGACCAAGACCGACGCTTTCAAGACCGATGGTCCGAGTCCAAGATCAACAAGACCGATGCATTCAAGACCAAGACCGCAGTTTTCTGGTCTCAGTTGTTGCACTCATTAGAAGTGATATAACTTTTGTTCTGATTGAAATATTTTAGTCAATTTTGGCGGCTATATGCAAATATGAATTGGCATTCAGCCTGTAAAATTTCATTTAATATTTCCTAGTTTTGGTCGAAATATTGGCAAAAATCCCTAGAGGGTTACTTTTTTGGCCCACCCTGCATATATATATATCTATACACATATTTACCTACACCCATGCGCATGCATATATATGTATATATGTATATATATACGTATATGTATACATATATACGCAAATAGCTAAAAATAACTTTTATCAAACAAGTTATTTTTAGCTATTTGTGGGTGCAATATTTGCTGAATACTTCCGAATAGTCCAATATTCGGCCAAGGCAAATGACCAAGGCGATTTCCCATTATGCCCTAATGTACTTTTATATATGTATATATGTACATATATATGTATATATATATATATATATATATATACATATATATATATATGATTTTTAAACAGCTTTTGAATGATTTTTCTATTTAATTAAAAAAAATATTCTGTTGAGCTTTGAGTGATGATGTGTATTATGTTAGTTTGCAATTGCATAATGAGCTGTGGTTTTTATAAATATTTTACTTAAGCTGCAGACTACTGTGGTGAGAAGCTAGCTACATTCTTCGGAGTTACTTCTCCAAAGTACCAGTACATCTTGGATGAAATCCAGCGTCGTCAGTTAGAGGTATAGGAACTTTTTCTGCTTTTATATTGTTGCTTTACTGCATTTTTAGTTTGATCGTCCTTCCTGCTCATGAACTTTCTACTTTTTCTGGTTATTGAATTTGTATTAAATGTGTGAGATGCAAACTGAGGTGTTTCATTGGCAATAATGTAATGTGAATGAGTGTTGTGGGTCCCAAGTTGGGTTTATTTTCAGTGAATTTTAGTTATAAAGTTTGTTTTCAACTTGTTTAGTTATAACATAAGATGTTATTATGTATCTAAGGAAAGAGAAGAAAAAGAACGAGAGGAAAACAAAGCCAGAAGAACAGCAAAGGCCGAGACACGAGACAGCGCTGATATTGCCACCACACAAGACTCCATCTTTTTGGGCATTGGTCCCAGTTATGACAATGTGGTCTTTCACAGTGATGAGGCTAACAGAAGTTTAGAAAAGTTTTAATTACTTTAAGCGTTTTGTTTCCTGTTTCATAAAAGACCTGTGTTTTGTTGTTTTTCTTGCCATTGAGATGAACTACTATCAATTTCACAGCATAGTTAACATCAGTTGATGCTCAATTGTATGCTAATATTCACAACTTTTCATATGTTTTGTGGGTAAACAATATATCATGCAAGTCTGAAGGAAGTTTTCATTGCTTTGAATGGAAATATAAAATTAATAATATTATGATTAATGACATTTTGTTGCCCATCAGTTTGAACTTCTAGGGTTTTGAGGTCATAACTGTATGGCGAGAAATATTACAGTAAGTTGAACTACCCTGGTTTGTGACGTGGCAAGCATTGTCCTGTTAAGCCTGTCTTATTCTCTGCCAGTTTTATGCTGACTGTTCTTTATACCAAATGTATGACATCTAATCACCAGAATATCCGCCTCTTTCTCTTCCATAGTAAACATTTTGTATTATTTACCTGCCGTGTATTTCCCTGTAAGTTGAACTACCCTGGTGACAAATAATACTTTGCACCACTTGTTAATTTAATTTGACTTTTGTATAGACAACTGCTGTTTGACATATTTGTGTATGTGAGGTTGTATCATATTATATACTGTCCTTTTAGTTAACTTTTTAAGGTGTTGATATCTAGTGCATTATTACAGAGCTATTTTGTGGCACTGACACGATTATTAATTAAATAGTGTTGAAAAATCGAGACAGAATTTTACCACTAATACAGTTGTATAAGTTAGAATACTTATGTAATAGTTCACTATGTTTATAACCGTAAAACAATATGCAGAATATTATGGATTTGGATTTGCCAGGGTTGGGATTCAATCCCACACCAAAGGTAAATCTTTGTTTTAATCTACACTCGATGATAACCTCAGTGCACTGATGAATTTCCATTAATTTTCATGATATCAATAATCTAATATAATCTTATTCAATGAATTATGTAGCAGCATCATCATAATGGCTATGCTGGGTATGCAAGTAGAAAGAGATGAGTCTTAAGTTAAGACAGGATAATAAATGATCAGTTGTTTGTTTGATATTGGACAGAAAATGAGTGGAGCAGTCTGAGCAGATGTAGGGTGTGATAGGTCATCAGAGGAAGATGCACATTATAGTTTTAAATTTATTTGTATTAAATATTTTACCAGTTTAGCTGTTCAGTGATGCATTTTCATTTTACAAAGATGAAAAATTGTGTTTGGCCTACTTGAATTTTACGGCGCTTTATGCCGTGATTATTTTTCCAGTTTTCTAGTCGTAATTAATAAGTAATGTGGCTTGCATACTCGCCGATCTGGATTTAAAATCAAAATTACTTATTTAGCAACTATAGCTTCTTTGTTAAATTTAACCTTGGCCTTGTATTTCTTTGTGACATCAACATTATTGGATTCAAATGTTATCAATAAAATGGAATCGGCAAAAAACGTTGTATTAAAGACGAAAGAAATTAATGCAGTTTAATGAAGGTTGGACAATGACTATTTGCCATTGAAAACAAATAAAGATAGTTTGTTTAATAATTATGCCAACAAATAATTTCGGTGATGAAAGAGTACTATGTCAAAAAGACATTACGATATAAACCATGAGGATCACGTTGCCTAATGTTGGCGAACAGAGAAAACAAAAGGTGGCAAAATTACAAACTATATTGCCGCTCATAAAATTGAGCAAAAATTTTAGCCTTTCAGTTATAGTGAATTTATAAAGGACTACCTTATGAGAGTGGCAGATAAGGTGTGTTCCCAAAAAAGAAATGCATTCAGAGAAATCAGGTTGTCAAGTCAAACTATGACATGCCACATTGAAGACATTGGTAATGATCTTGAAATTCTAAGTCAACTCGAGACTGAAATTTTTTTTGCATTTACACTAGCAAAGGATGAGAGTAGCCTACAGATAATAATTTTTTTTCAATAATAAATTTTAAAAATAGTGCCTGTGTCATGAGTTGCGAAATTCTGATACATTTTTAGTTTCCAATTCAAGCACTTAATTTCACTACTGGTTATTTTATTTTATTATGCATTTATATGCATATAAGTAAGCCTTAACCTTCTAGGCCTTAAATTTATAAGCTAAACCTGCTATATAATGATCCGCGACTTCGGCGCTCATATGGTACCCTGTGGCTCGCAAGCTCTCAACTGAATCACTAAAGTGGCCCTAGGTATCCAAAACTTTGGGGGCCCCTGGCCTAAACCTTATTTATTTTTCAATGAGTAGGTACTAGGTAGTCAACTGAAGTTGTCATAGCAATGGATCTTATTCACCGACCGTCATAAATTACTGGGTAAGAGGGGCTCTTAGAAACCAGAAAAGACAAATTGAATTTATCTTTTTTATGGTCAGTGTGACACTGACAAATGACTTACAATGCCACCTGAGCAAATAGAAAGGCAAATGATTGCCAGCACTCTGTTGCCTCCTTGCAATGGCAATGTATGTCTTGGTTCACTTAGCAGGATTATTTGTTTATCTAGAATTTAAAATAAAATTCAGTTTAGCTGTATGTACAGTTTGATAGCTGTCTGTGCTGGACACAACCACATTGTTAGGCGGGTTGAAAATGTTGAGCATTTTTCAAGGGTGGCAACTAATTAAAAGAGTGAATGAGAGTTGGCTCATGGTGAAATGAAACGTCAGTTCTTGATTTCAGAACGGGATCCGGTGATCAGTAGGCCCTATAGATCAAAAACATAACCCATGGCATAAGCTCAGAAAGAAACCTGTTGAAAGGCTTTTGTTTATTCAGAGTGCATACACATTATGTATATATGTACAATTGTATGTGCATATTGAAGTCCTTGTTATTATGATTAAGAGGAAGAAGAAGCAATGAATTCAAGCAGTGATTTACATTAATGGATATGTCAAAAACTGAAAGTGAGGGAGGACAATATCACATCTTAATAATATCACATCTTAATAATATCACATCTTAATAATATCACATCTTAATAATATCACATCTTAATAAAAATATCACATCTTAATAATATCACATCTTAATAATATCACATCTTAATAATATCACATCTTAATAATATCACATCTTAATAATATCACATCTTAATAATATCACATCTTAATAATATCACATCTTAATAATAATATCACATCTTAATAAAAATATCACATCTTAATAATATCACATCTTAATAATATCACATCTTAATAATATCACATCTTAATAATATCACATATTAATAATATCACATCTTAATAATATCACATCTCTTATATTCTGTGACTTAACCTTCTTCCTTTAGTTATACGTATTAATAGCTAACTTCTGGTATTAACTGGCTATTAATTGACATTGACACCAATTAAAGTTTTCAAATATTTCTTTTTTCTTTCAAAACATAAGAAACCAGTATTAAACTTTATGTCATTTTTTAATGTTGTCGGCATGAAATGGATCATATATAGACTTTCACTTAGGGACTTTGGCCGTGGCTGTACTGGGAGCGCCTCTGAGTAGATTGCATGAAGAGGCGCTATATCAAGTTGCATTTTAGCACAAAGCATAAATTTTGAATGAACTGTCGATAATAACTACAAAATTCAAACAGTTGACCAACTTGCTTCTTTGTCTTTGGAGTTGTAAAATTGGTTAAACACACAATTCTGTCTGATTCTAACCAGAACCAATAACATGACCTATGAACTTCACCTCACTGTTACCAAAAACTCATATCTTCAAGTTAAAAGTAATGTCAGGGGCCGTCCATAAATAACGGCATGTGCTTAGGCCCTAGGGGAGGGGTCACACATTTGTGACGAGGGGAAAGAGGAGGGGTCAACAAAATGTGACGTCACATCAAACATAAAAATGCTTAATTTTATTAAAAACTTTCACTCAATTAGACAAGTTCTGCTTAATTAGCAGTAATTTAACAACACTAATTAGGATTATTGCATTCTTAATTTTTGGATTGTTTACTTCTACGCTCAGTATCATCTATGAGGTTTTGTAAGTGAGGCAAACATTCTGTAGATTGTAACACACAAGCAGGAATCAGTTATGCTGACAAAACTCAGGCCACACTGCACGTCGGCAACATGAACTAATGGTCGTAACCGCAAACGAAGGAAAAGGAAGAGAGTGAATCTGAATTGAATATCTGTTGAACAGCATGATGAGATCCAAGCTCTCCATTTGCATAATGACATTCTTGACATGTTTTTTGACATGTTTTTTTCAGAGAGCGTTGTGACGTCATATTTGAGGGGTTATAACTTCTGTGAGGAGGTGGAGTGGGGTCAAATTTTGTGACGTCATTTATGGACGGCCCTCGTGCAATCTCATGTGCATTAAAGAGGCATCTAAATGCAGTAAATGAACCTTTCAATCATCAGAATATGGGCGTACAGCATGTTGTCCACTTGTGCTTCAGCAAAATCATTTACTGGTTCTGGAACCATTAATCGCTTTAATAAATGTCTTTAATTCATCATTCCAAAAGGAACTTGAGTAAATTCAGACAGTTCATTTTGTATCACAAAAGATATTTTCAATTGATGGGAGTGCTTAACAGGACAATTTCAATTTTATGTAGGCCTACTCCGATCCCGATAATTTGAAAATTTGAAATCGGCATTGGATATTTACAATCCAGTGAATGAGTTAATGTATCTATAGTCACAGGCAAGTCGTAATGATCCGGTCTTCTTCTTGACAATCATTTGCGTGGTCATTGTGTAAAAATGTTTGTATGTAACGTTTCTTTGATCTGATGTTAAAAATCTTTTGAATAAAATTTAAGGAATTTAAGAAAATCAAAGGAATAGACCATTATTAATACCTATTAACAAAATTCAGATTTCAATACAAAGTGAATATCTAGTGCATTATTACAGAGGTATCTTGAGGCTGTGACTGAATTATTAAATGGTAATTTGTTCTTTTATGCAGTTAGCCAGTCACCATATAGAATTCAGATTCGTCATCTGGTGCTAAAATTAACTTAGAACTTGATGTCAACCATTCATCTATTCTCTGCTGTTCTTAAAATTTCTATGCAACTGCGGCCTGCGTATGTTGTTCTTCATCTTCCTCAACCAATCTCTATACCCCACACTTTTCATCGTCAGTGTTATACCGTCTTGCATTAGCTTATGCATTGTTGACCATCTTTGCCAAGCTAGGTCTTTGTGATAACACTGATGTTCGTTAGCACAGGTGAGCAAACTGTTGATCGCATTCGTCTACAGACCGCAGACCAGTCGTTCGGTCACGCTCCATTGAACCGTGACCAGCATCCATCAGCCTCGTTCTTTTACGTGCTTCCATAGCGCTGTTTTGGTCAAGAGGACCCAAGCCCTAGCTTTGTGACCTAATTCGTCGTCCTCTTCGTTCTTTAGACCAACATGACCTCTGATTCGGATGTCTTCTGCCCAATTCTGCGCCTATGCGTCTCTCGGCCCTTTGCTTTGGAGCGATATCCCGCCCCGACTAGCTTATTAGCTGGGAGTGCTTTTGTTTCTGACCGCATTCTTTTGACTTTACTTTTTTACTAAAGCGATGCTTTACGCATTTGGAGCGCCTTTGATTTTGCTATAAAAGTGAGGCACTATATATACATATGTAATACCATACAATAAAGTACATTTGTACAAATACAATGTACGAGGTGGTCAGTAGATGGCGCTAATGGCCAATTAAGCTAGACGATCGGAAGGCAATTGAACCTTGCACAACATATAATCTGTGCTTTCGTTGCGTCACCAATAAGACCCAATAATACACAACAACATAACGCAAAAAGATGGCGAGTCACGAATGTTTTCAGTTGATGATTTCTTTTGTCGTTCTAGCTTTGTTCATGCCGTGTAGTCTGTCTCAATTTATTCTAAACAATCTGTCCGATGATACTCAGTCTTGCGAATCGAGCTGTGCGGTGGCCTATTCTGATAAAGTATGTTATGGAGTATTTTAAAGATCTTCATGAATCATTGTTTATCATAGCAGCAATTAAATGAAATAATTCAAACCTTTGAAAGTTGTTTCTAGTGCCAGTGTTTGAGGTTCTAGTTGAAACCTTTTATTGTTTCTGTTAGCTTTTTTATGCACATGTTGTTGTCTATTCAAAATATTTACACGCCCATTGCTTTCTCGTAAGTGCGACCGCTACATATTATGTGTAATTTGGCACTGGTGGTGATATTGTGACGCTATACGTTTGGTTGTTTTGCACTATACGTTGCACCCTATTTTGTCGCTGTGCAGGCAACTTGTTTGTTTCGAAATGCTCGCTAACTATGGAGCAGTTTTATTTAAGGGAAGAAATATAAGTGTATTTCTTTAAACTCACTTGCTAATGTGATTTTATGCTATTATCTAACAGACCAAAGGAACATTCTTATAACCATTACTTACTTGTTTAGTGAATTACATTTTGGGATGTCGGCACTCTTTTCAAGCAAAGCCTGAGTCGGCTATATTGTTATGTGCATGGGCAATTTCGATGGTTATTAGGCTTACTGCACCAATACTTCTTTGCAAAGGTCTGACAAGAGTGTTTAAGATTTTAAAAGTGTAATTTCACATTAGCATTCTATGGTGAAAATAATAGGAGGTGATGGTGGGGTGACAGAGGGCTCAGACCTGTTCATCAAGATTTTCACAGATGACCAGGCAATGCAAGGAACGGAAGATAATCTGTAGTTGACGCAACTGGGAAAACATCTGTGAATTACTGAGTTAATAGGCTGCTCAAAGGAGAGCTCTTCCCCAAGAATGACTCCAACGTCGTACACAGATGTAGTGTAAGTAAAGAAGGGAAACGCAGCAGAGATTGACACTAAGTCAATCTTTGCCAGTTGTTGCTGGGTCTCAAGCCAGATGAATTTCAGTTTTTGACAAGATTGAGTCGGAGACAATAATGTCTCCAAGCCGAATATGGGCTTATGGTCAAAAATGGTGCAAGTTGTATTAGAAATTATTTTACTGCAGCTGCTGTGCCTTGATTTCCAGCTTTCTTGTTATTTTAATTTCACCATCCTTTCAACTTCATTTCCTTCTTGTGATAAAACTGTTGCTCGGTTGTAAAATTCCTAGCAATTGTACCCAGTTTGCCAGTTTTTTACCCTTCTATATCATTACTCTTGTGTTGTGTTCTATTAGAGAGAGTATTATTCAGAGCTTTGCCTGATTTTGTTTCATATATTTCTACCATTCTATATCACTCCCCTCTTCGCGTGTTTGAGTAAACTGACAAATGCGCTTGATTTACACATCTAGCCCCATCTTCATATTGCGTGGTGTGCAGAGAAAATTGCAGGCATGCTTTTCATGTGATGTAAGCATATATGAACTTAGAATAAACTCCACATCTCTAAATCGATAAGACATTTTTGAGATGAAAATATTGCATTGACTTAGAAATTCACAGGAGAACATTCTTAGAGCATTTCGTATTGCTGCATTCACAATTGTTTTAGATATGTATTATTTTATTCCAGATGGACAAACTTTCAGAAATATAATTTAGATATGAATGGTACTTTATTGCAGACACCAGATCTGAGTGCTTGTAAGAAAGGATGTCGCCTTTTGACTATCATTGATTTCATAGAAGATCAGGCGACTTTTGATGAGCTGCTTTCTGAATGCCGAAAAAGTGAGTCTCTCTTTCAATGTTTCTAATTGTAACAGAAATTTCTAGAGCTTGCAAGAGAGACTCAGAGGAAGTGGTACTGACCTCACTAAACAAAGTAATTGTCTAACAGAATGGTTTTGAAGTGGTTATAGGAAAGAGTCAATTGAAGACTAAGGAATTCTTTTCATAGGTTATCATCAGGCTTTGACAAAATATGGAATAACCACAAGAGCTGTACCGATTAATCGGCCGACTGATTAATCGAGCCGATTATAGAGATATTGGATATCGGCAAGATAATCGGCGCCGATATTAAACAAAATTTTTAATTTAATAATATTATTTTCAGTCTAAAAAGCAAAATGACGACAGCAACATCACTAGGTCTGTGAAGGATGACATTTCGTTCCATTCCCATATCGTGTCATCAAGCCAATGGCTTCTTCAGACCAGTGGTGAGACCACCCAGTTTGCTAGTATAGACCGTGAGAACGTGTCAACATAGGTCTTGTGCAGAGTGAGTCATAGTGCCTGCTTAAGGGCCTAGGAATGGCTGGCCAATTCAAGCACGGCTGACCAATTCAACAGAGAAACCGAAGAATGTATATCGTGGAGGCATGCCTAATGAATACATGCTAGCTGCCAATCATAACTCCCAACACATGTCAGAGGCCTGAGAGGCTGAAACTAGATGGGTGGCTGTGAATAGGACAGCCGTGCCTTGGCCTTTAATTACCCTGGGCACAGTTCGACGGCGGACGGTGTGTCTAATCTGTATTGCCTACCTAGGATTAGTCCCCAACCACATGCATATGTCTCCTATGGGGAAGTGTTTGCTTGTATCACAACAATAGGCAGTAGCAGGAGGTCTATCTTTTGGAACCGGACGTCTTGGGAAACACAAAGAAATAATCGGCAAATAATCTGGTATCGGCAATAATCGGTATCAGCATAATCGGCAAAAAGTGATATCGGTACAGCTCTACCAGCCAAAGGGAAACTACTATGCTGCATTATTTGGGTCACAGGACAACCATATCGACCGTATCTGTACCAGGGCTCTCCGGTCCCTGTTTGCAATCATGGTTCGCCTTACTCATGGCCTTTCTGGTGAATGCCTCTACGATGTTGTCAGGACTACCACACTGGCCAGACGTCTATACGTGTCGCGTGCTGCCTACCAGAACCGACTTAGTGGAGTGGTGCAGAGGTTTGTGCGCTATGAATCTGTGTGAGCGCTCAGATGCATCCATCCTTGTACATCTTTGCCATGTTCTGGACAGTCTGCTTCTCTCATTCTCCTATAACCAAACACATAATCATGCTATCCAAAGAGCGCTGAGACTTTACCCCGCTGCGGCTTTATAGTAAGAATGTTATATAAGACGTAATGGACTGTTAATCTGTATATGTACATGCTGTGTGATTGCAGGCATTCTCATTAAGGGAGTTACTTATACTTACCAAGCCCCCTTGCATGGTATTTTGACATGCTCACATGCTGTGAGGTCAATTCCTGAACTAAGGTCACATATGGATCATGAACTCTATGCTGGAGATTAGACAAACCTTGGAGATCTGCTTATGCCACTTGAACTGGGGTTCTGTTGGAGGTGGTTGGATAACATCTAGGTACACATCGATTCCAACATGTGAGGCATTGTCTCAGCTTAAGAGGCCTGTGCAGTGGGGCTATCAACTTATGCCAGAGTGTCAGCTCTGCAACTTCCAACTTAGATGAAATGACTAGGTTTAGATGAACAGTGAACACTGTTCTTCTAAACATTGAGATTATAGAGTAGGAACCTAAAATAGAGGATCAGAACCAACTATGTAGATAAGTCTAGATGTAATTGGTATTATTCCACTGCTTGTGTTATGAGGCTGCAGTGTGTCATCTCTACTATCTCTAAGTACTATTATCTGTATTTTTACTTAAGAAACAATTATTGTCATTAGGGTCAAATGAGACCAAAGACTAGTAAGACCATACAGAGCCAAAAACCACTGTCTGGGTATGTCAACAAATTAATGATCACATCCTATAACAGGTAACACACAGCTTTGAACAATGCTTCAACGAGTTCTAAAAGAATGTCATGGACGACAGTCACATTTAAAAGGACATGGTGGTAAGATGTTCTTGGTCCTTAATCTCCAAAGTATCAGTGGAATGAAACTTTCTGAACCAAAACTATTGGTTGGGTAGGATGGAGTTTGTCTCAGAGTAAATGCCGAAGTTGCATTTACAGTTGCAATAGAAAGATAGTTTGAAAATAGGATCACGATTGGCCATGTTACATTGTCTGTGATGCTTAAGATGGTTTTTGTTTGTCATTGCAGCTTGTCTTGATGCTTATGGAAGTGATGTTAATGCATCATCTTGTGCATTTGGCTGTCAAGGCCAGATGCCTGCAATTGACAGCAGACGAAAACAGGTGCAGTAGGCATTAACAATTTCCTATAGGAATAATGTAGTTGAAAACTTCTTTGTAGGGTTTGCCTTCAGTCGATGCATCAGAAATTATGCAATATAATTGTCATTCACATGGCACATTTCCTAAGATTTTGTCAGAAGTGTTGTGAATCTGGCCCTGTTTCTTCTGTTCATTGTTGTTGATATATTTTATTAGTTCAGAAGACATGTCATGACTTATAACAAACATTGCTTGTAACTTATTTTTGGTAGTTGCAAAACTTCTTGTGTTGACTACAAGTGAAATGCTAAATGTAGCAACTGAATTGTCTTGGGCAGGATATGCAAGACTTTGGTTGTCATCAGATGGATTAGATTATTCAATTGATTCATCCTCTTTTCCTCTATGCCGTTTTACAGGGTCTGCTTGAAAGCTGCTGTCGGTCTTGATCTTCATCTTCTATCATTGAATTGATGTGTGTTAAATTACACTGGTTATTCTTTCCAGCTTAGATCAGACATAAAGTTACCAGCTTTGTATAGGTAGCAATCAATGGACTAATTTCAAACTGAAACCAACTGATTTAGCATTGTAAACTTCCAAACAAAGACCATTGTGTTCCACATCTTTTTAAACATTCTCTGTCTTTATTCTCATTTTGGAAGCAACTGAAAGCTTCTGGTTTATGTGAGGCTGAATTCATTAAATGGTGTATGGCATCTTGCGCATGTCATCGGCCAATTTGGTCGATTGATCAACTGCTGCATCATTTTGACAAATGCTTTCATCTGTGCACAGAAATTGTTCAGTAACTTCGAACATGTTGGAGTTTTTTAGTGCTAGGTTTGCGTACCAGACTTATTTGTCAGCTTTGCCAAGGATTTTGTACGTTTAAGAGACATTTTGTTCACAAGTCGACTAGGCTATGTGACTGCATCAGACTCATCCTTCTGATGTATATGGTCGAGTCTCAACCAATCGGACTGTGTATGCCAAGTGACCTCAACCGATAGTCACGAGTGGCTATCTGCCGATAAACACACGATGAATGCCTTTTCGACATCCTCCTTGTGCCTCAAGGAATATCTAGACGTGTGTCGTCTTCCACAAGTGAGGGACTACTTGTCGACATCATCCTCTTGTCTGCGAACTGTGTCTACAGTCGTAGCTCTTCCCTTCAATGCAACTTGACCCAGATACTCTGAAAACCCATATCATCTATCAGCTGTCGATGGGAATCCGTTGATTGGTTCCCCGCTTGTTCGTGTGCCCAGAACTGGGACTATTTCAGCCTTGTGCACATGCACTGTTTTGCTAACTGTTGTAACATAGTGCATAGCAGACCTCTGAGTATATATCTTGAAGTGGCGCTATATAAATGTTCTATTGCATTATATTACAAATGTCTGCTTACAAAATTTGAATGACAAAATATTAATGTTGAGGTCTGGCTGTGGATTGATGTGTTCAGATGAAGGCCTTTTATGACGAAGAGGCTCCATATCTCAGTCCCTTGATTCCAGTTCATGTGTATTTTGGTCGGATGGTGGACTGCATGATGGATCGTGTACGCCACGAGATGACCATGGCCATGATGCTTCTGTCTACATCTGGTCAGCAGGGTCAGATCATTGTCATTCATGCAAAGCCTGCTGGTGAGTTTGACCCTGGTGAGTGACCACGTGGATTCTGTTGAATCGATGTTTATGTTACTGGACATTCATGTTGCATTGTGATCTGTAGTGATAGGTTTTTATGTCACATTACTATAAAGGATGCATTTGCGCTTGGCTGTCGATCTATTACATCGTCACATTCTTCAAGAACATTTTTATTTTAATCAATTACCGGCAAATGTAAGAACCTAAGTCTGAACTTAGCTTATGATTGGTGTTGTAGAAATTTTGAGCTTATGATAATGATATGCCCTAATGTGGGTGGAATAGAGGTCTGTTGAATGGTTGCCTCCTTTCTGTGCTTACACTGACAGAATACAAGACGTCCAACTACTTTGAGACCAATCTGGTGTTGGCCGACAGTGGTGCCACTCCTGATGTAAAGAGATCACAGATGATGGCTGCGTCTCCAGAGGCCGACCTTGTCATGACAGACAGGAGGAGGTCAGCGGAGTCTGATTGGCTGACATGCTTTGCCGCCAAGATTGGTTTGTCAAGGATGTCTCTTCTGTTTGTTCTGCTGATGTTCTTCATAGTAATCCTTTGGCTCTGTATCAGCTCCATGACAACATCTAACAAACTTTCTGACATTCCAACACAGGTAGTCATTTACTTTTAATTCTGTTATTAAGAGGACTTTTGTTCTCTTTTACCTTAGTTATTATTATTATTATTATTTAACACATGAATTGTTCTACATAGCATTATTCTTAAGTTACACGTACAAAATTCAGAAACATGGAAAAGGAGTTGAGGTAAGAACTATGACATTTTGTGAATTAGAGTACAACATATTTTGCCTCATTACAGAGTCACTGATAACTATGGTCAGAGATCATAGCCAGGCCTGGATTACCTAACGGTCAAACTAAACCTGCACTAAACTAAACCTAATAGGAGGCCCCCCCTGTAGGGGGGCCACCTATTATGGCATCTAAATTTTGTATACAATGTTTTATTGCCAGTTGTTTGAAAGTGACCCTTTATTTATTCAGTGATGCTGACGTTACTTTATGTCCCCAATTGGCCTTAGATCTGAGCCTGATATTGACTAATAGAATTTAGATGGTACAGGTCATTCACCTCAGACTGAATTTATCAGCTGTGTTGGTGAACTGCTCCTGTCAACAAATGAATGGGTTTTGCAGTGATACAACATATAACTGTACCGATATAACTTTTTGCCGATTATGCCGATACCGATTATTGCCGATTATTCATTTGCCGATACCCGATTATTTTGCCGATTATTTCATTGTGTTTCCCAAGATGTCCGGTTTCAAAAGATAGACCTACTGAGCACTACTGTCTATGGTTGTGATACAAGCAAGTACAGATCAGACACACCGCCCGCCGTCGAGCTGAGCCCTGGGTAATTGAAGGCGAAGGAACTGCTGGCCATTCTTATGTAGTCTAAGAATTTCGAAGGCAGTCGTAAAGAACAGATCACAGCCACCCATCTAGTCTCAGGCGACTGAAATGTTTCGGGGAGATCTGATTGGCAGCTAGCATGTATTCATTAGGCATGCCTCCACGATGTATATTCATTGGTTTCCCTGTTGAATTTAATTGGCCAGCCGTTCCTTGGCTTGAATTGGCCAGCCATTCCTTGGCCTTTAAGCAAGAACTATGACTCACTATGCGCAACACCTATGTTGACTCGTTCCCACGGTCCATACTAGTACAGTTGGTGGTCTCGCCACTGATCTGAAGAAGCCATTGACTTGACGACACGATATGGGAACGGAACGAAATGCCCTCCTTTACAGACCCAGTGATGTTGCTGTCATTTTGCTTTTATAGACTGAAAATAATATTATAAAATAATTTTTAACATCGGCGCCGATTATCATGCCGATATCCGATACTGCCTATATCTCTATAATCGGCCCTTTTAATTGGCCGACCGATTAATCGGTACAGCTCTAATACAGCAGTGTCTACTGGTGCATCTTGCTTTTGTGCAAAACGTTTTTGCTATGCCTCGGATTTTGGGTCTGTTTGCGGTCTGTTCTCTCCAAAATCCCAAGCATTTGAGTTGCGTTTTTGCACACTTTAACTATACAGAGTAGTTGTGTCTTTTCTGTGGAATAGCTGATCTTTGTATCTTGTCTGATGTACGAGCTTTAGCTGAACCTTCTGTCAATGCTGGTAAGCTGTTCTTTGTCAATTCTTGTAAGCTGCTCTTTTTCAATATTTGTAAGAACTGCTCTTTGTCAGTGTTTGTAAGCTGTTCTTTGTCAGTGTTTGTAAGAACTGCTCTTTGTCAGTGTTTGTAAGCTGCTCTTTGTCAGTGTTTGTAAGCTGCTCTTTGTCAGTGTTTGTAAGCTGCTCTTTGTCAGTGTTTGTAGCTGTTCTTTGTCAGTGTTTGTAAGCTGTTCTTTGTCAGTGTTTGTAAGAACTGCTCTTTGTCAGTGTTTGTAAGCTGCTCTTTGTCAGTGTTTGTAAGCTGTTCTTTGTCAATGCTTGTAAGAACTGCTCCTTGTCAGTGTTTGTAAGCTGTTCTTTGTCAATGTTTGTAAGCTGTTCTTTGTCAGTGTTTGTAAGAACTGCTCTTTGTCAGTGTTTGTAAGAACTGCTCTTTGTCAGTGTTTGTAAGCTGCTCTTTGTCAATGTTTGTAAGAACTGTTCTTTGTTCAGTGTTTGTAAGCTGTTCTTTGTCAATGTTTGTAAGAACTGCTCTTTGTCAATGTTTGTAAGCTGTTCTTTGTCAATGTGTGTAAAAGCTGCTCTTTGTCAGTGTTTGTAAGAACTGCTCTTTGTCAGTGTTTGTAAGCTGTTCTTTGTCAATGTTTGTAAGCTGTTCTTTGTCAGTGTTTGTAAGAACCGCTCTTTGTCAGTGTTTGTAAGCTGCTCTCTGTCAGTGTTTGTAAGCTGTTCTTTGTCAGTGTTTGTAAGAACTGTTCTTTGTCAGTGTTTGTAAGCTGTTCTTTGTCAGTGTTTGTAAGCTGCTCTTTGTCAGTGTTTGTAAGCTGTTCTTTGTTAATGTTTGTAAGAACTGCTCTTTGTCAATGTTTGTAAGCTGTTCTTTGTCAATGTGTGTAAAAGCTGCTCTTTGTCAGTGTTTGTAAGCTGCTCTTTGTCAGTGTTTGTAAGAACTGCTCTTTGTCAATGTTTGTAAGAACTGCTCTTTGTCAGTGTTTGTAAGCTGCTCTTTGTCAGTGTTTGTAAGCTGCTCTTTGTCAATGTTTGTAAAAGCTGTTCTTTGTCAATGTTTGTAAGAACTGCTCTTTGTCAGTGTTTGTAAGCTGTTTTTTGTTAGTGTTTGTAAGCTGCTCTTTGTCAATGTTTGTAAGAACTGCTCTTTGTCAATGTTTGTAAGAACTGCTCTTTGTCAATGTTTGTTAGCTGCTCTTTGTCAGTCTTTGTAAAAGCTGTTCTTTGTCAATGTTTGTAAGCTGTTCTTTGTTTGTAAGAACTGCTCTTTGTCAGTGTTTGTAAGAACTGCTCTTTGTCAGTGTTTGTAAGAACTGCTCTTTGTCAGTGTTTGTAAGAACTGCTCTTTGTCAGTATTTGTAAGAACTGCTCTTTGTCAGTGTTTGTAAGAACTGCTCTTTGTCAGTGTTTGTAAGAACTGCTCTTTGTCAATGTTTCTAAGCTGTCCTTTATCAGTGTTTGTAAGAACTGCTCTTTGTCAGTGTTTGTAAGCTGTTCTTTGTCAATGTTTGTTAGCTGTTCTTTGTCAATGTGTGTAAAAGCTGTTCTTTGTCAATGTTTGTAAGCTACTCTTCTATGTCAATGCTTTTAAGCTGTTCTTCTTTGTCGATGTGTCACATCTGAATAGATTAGTTCCCTTTATGATTGCCTTTGAAATTCTCAAACTGCATAAGTGGAGAATTAGCTTTTGTGGTAGAAAGTGTTGTCATGACATTGGTATGCATCATGACCAAGATGTATTACAATGAGTCTAGTAATGTTTGGTTAAACTACTGTTTGTTATGTTACTCTGAATAGAAGCTGAGCATCTATGGTGATACAGATTACCTTTTGCCAATTGATGAGAAGGTGCATTTCTCGTACGTTAAGCCACAGGAGCCAAGTGTCGTGGCACCAGAGCTGCCTGTCAAGATCCTTATCCAAGAGATCTGAGTCTGTGGAAGACGTCACTTGCGGTGTACAGCACTTTATTTTCTATTATCACAAAACAGTGACAAATGTTGTTCTATGTGTCAATCAACAGCAGAGGGATCAATGTAATAAAATTAGAAACAGAGTTTACTAAAGGCTAACATATTCATAGTACATTTTAATTAATCCTTTGTTTGCAGAGATGTTCAAATAGTTTCAGTTCTTGCATAAACATATATATATATATATACATACAATATATATTTATATATGTTTATTGATGAATATATTTTGTAATCCAATGATGCAAATGTGGTACTGGAAGTTTTTTTCTGTTGTACATTTTCCCAGATTTTGTTTACGGCAATATGCAGTTTATTGGAAAGTGATTGTACATTTTTCTGTTTAATAATAATGTTTTTGTTGAAGAGAGGATAACTAAGATGTGGCTCATTTACGTACATAAATCATTAAGCATTTTGCATAAATAGTTTTGTAATTCGTTCAAAATTATATGTAGCTTTCTTTGACAACTCTGTGGAGCCTTGATTACTTTAATTCTGCAAGCATGTTCTAAAATCTACTGGGATAGCAGTGCAGACAGTCGTTAAAGTTTTAAATAGTTTGGAGATGCCTTTATGAAATTTCTTGCTTACAATACACATTTGCACACACATGAATATGCAAAGCAAGAGTTGTATTGCTGCTATTGAGCATTGTGGGGTTTTTCATGTCTGGGAACTGTTTAAGCCACATTTACCTTATCTGGAAATGAATTTGGTTTGGCTTTTCATTGATTTGTTTGATTTAATAATGACTGGTACTAAGCAGCCAAGTAGCTTGGCATTTGTCTAGTTACAAGTATTGACAACTACCAAAACAGCATTATGAGCAGATGGTTGTTTGTGACAAATGAGCAACTGATTGTTTGTGACAAATGAGCAGCTGATTGTATGTGACAAATGAACAGCTGATTGTATGTGACAAATGAGCAGCTGATTGGTCAAGTGTGACAAATCTGGTCTTTAGCCTTCCCCGGGACAGTTTGGGCGTAACGTTTTTATCAGGCAAATGCTGCTTTATCACCATCAATTGATGCTTGGTTTGTATTAGTGATGCATAGATAGTCCTTTATAAGTGTTCTGATACATGCATTGTGTTTATTTGATGCCTGTAAACCAAAGTGCGATTAGCAATTAGTCAATGAAGAATATACTTACTTACTTGGTACACAACTACATGAAGCTTGATTACATTAGTACTTTGTGTATTACAGTCACTATATTAAAAGTCCTGATAAATGCCTCATAGCTTCAACTATCTGCTCATAATCACTAAAGTTGTGATTAGGAATGGTGTCATCAGAAATCTTGGTCGACTTAACCTTTTAACGCTTTAACGACGAGACTGTACTAGAAGTGAATGGGAAACCAATGCAGGTCATCATTAAAGTGTTAAAGAATTTCACTGCAACTTGTTTCAGTTATATTAGAATTTGGAAAAGTGGAAATTATTGTTAGAAATGATAACACCATATGAACTGTAAAATGGTCATTGAGTGTATACATATTTAATTCCATAATCTGCCACATATATATATATATGTCTTCACTTCTTATGATAGACATGGTGCATCTTCTAAACATGGTGAATGAGGTTGATTTCTTGTTTTAATTTCTGCTTAGTGTTTCTGTGTGTACCTATTGACGTTACTCATCAACATTTTAAAGTTATTTCAGAGGCTGTAAATAAGAGTGCTTGTAGTTGTGATGAACTCGTGAAGAGCAATATGTGACGTCTTTGTGATAGCAGCTCTTGATTCTGCTCTCCACTTGACTGACCACTTGGCATATCCTGTAACAGAAGAGCACCGGCTGTGAAAGAAATGGTGATTTTGTGTGGTGTTAAGAGGGTTATTTTGAGTGTTCTGTATCTAGTTGATTGAGGTCATCTCTATATCGCAGTTCAAGGCCATCCCTAAGATATCTTGTTTTAGAAATATGCCACAAAAATCTTCAGTCTTAGTAAAATAATATGGTTATAAGCTGCACTGTTTAACCACTGCCTTTTATCAGTTGTAAGTTGACTGACAAAACAGAGACCGCAACTGTAAATGCCTTTTATGCTTGGTGTAGGAATATTGTGGTGAATTTCTGTATCTAACAGATTGTGGTTGAATTTTGGTATTAAATTCTTGTGCTACTTTGATTGCAGTTGTGTTCAAATTGTTTATGCAACTGATTATGTTTATGTGTATTCACAAATAAAGTAATGCAATTCCAGGAGGTACTGGAGTAGGTAAATTAGAGTGAATTGCATTCACCCCTGGGACTATGTAATTTACCTCATAGGGTAGGTAGACCGTACAAGCCACCCAGAGGATTTTCTGTCAGCACACCCTCGGTTTGAGACCCCACGAGCAGTTATATAGAAGCCTGGGCTAACTGTTTCAGGTTAATCACACTAAATATATTTTAAGCAATAACACGCAAAAATCAAAGTGTAACTCTAGGAAACTCAACATGAAAATAAATGTATAGAAATAAATATCAGCAGATGCGTAAAATATTAGCATAGACCTAGTTAATGGCTGTTTGGTTATACCTTGTGTTATCTTATGTTATGTCGTGTGTTATCTTAGCCTATTAGTGTAGCAATGGGGTCAATGCAAAAAATGTTAAGCCTAGCTAGGTTGATTGCAATAAATCAAATTCTATAATTGAAAGTATGTTTAGAAAATGTAGCAGGACTACTTCATCAAGACTAGCGGAAAGGGGCCATCCACATATTACGTATGCAGTGAGGGAAGGGGGTTTCAAATTTTGGAGATTTTGCGTACGGGTACGTATGGTGGGGTCCCGAAAATTTGTACGTACGCTAATATAATTGTCTATTTATGACGTCTACAATACAGGATATGAAAATCAGAACTGTAAACCCAATCAGAATATATTCCTGTTTAATCAATTTATTATAAAAATTAAAACGTGTTTCAAATGCAAGTGCTGTTGGTGTTTTATTTCTTCAGAATAGTTTACAAATTTAAGCTGTTAAATGCTTAACAAAATAAATAGCCTGTGGTAAAATCAGTGTCTTATAGATGTTTTTAGCTATTTAACCTTTGCAATTGGAGGGGAGGTAGAGCTCAAATGTACGTACGCATTGCGAGGGGTTCAACGAAATGTACGCGGTGTCTAGGGGAGGGGGTCCGAAAATCCGAATTTTTTGCTTACGTAATAATATGGATGGGCCAAAGAAGAAATAAATTACCTTGTATGTTAGGCCCTTGCAGCAAAAGTTGTATAGGCCTACATGGTCAATAGGCCTATACCTGCAACTTCTCAAAGCACCAATTAATATCGTGACGTTAAATAGACTAGACATTACAATATCCTCATTAATTTAAAATATCCTCAAAAGCATAAGAAATGTCAACTATTATTTAAATAGGCCTCTATCACACAGCGTTTCTGATGAATGTTTGTTTTGTTTGCAGCTAATTTCAATGGAAGCCTTCTGAAAACATACAAGACAAAACCCACATCAGAATCATAATTTAAGCCTACGTCTTTTGCCTCCAATAGGAATAGCATCATACACGTATAGGTTTTCATTTCCATTTCGATCCTCTGAGGCGAGCGATCTCTCGAGATCTCCATGGTCACTCGCATATAGCAAAGGTCTAATCGAGTGGTAAAATCCAGTATCTAGGCCTAAATAACCTTAATTTGAAGCGTCGCTCAATTGAGTTAGACTTTAGACTCCCAAGATTAACCATTATTTTACTTATTTGTGTCAGCGGCAAATGCATTCCGAAGAGTTCTTTTAATAGAGTCCATATCATTCTATGCCTAGCTGGGACTCCACGTTAGCAATAAATTGAGCCATTGTCGCTGTGTCCACGAAGCTCGATCCACACCGTCCAAGTGCAATGATTGCCTGCATTGTTTAGTTGTATTTAGATCTATAGAGCCTGCCTTCATTGTTTGCAACTTCTGCAACCCGTTGTCGATAAAGACATTCGAGCTAGCTTCGTATATGTCGGAGCCTGCTGCAGAACCAGCAATCAGTTGTCGTTAGAAAATATTAAGGGCCATCATAATATTCAGTGTCATTAATCGTACATCTTGCAGTTTTCTTTAGGCCTAGTGAAAAGAAGTCGAAATTTTAAATTTTTATATGGTGAAGCGAAGGAAACCAATTGAGAGGCTAATTATTTTCACTTTGTGATAATAAAATCGGTTAAATTGGCTAATTTTAATTTATAATGTGATAATTTGCTGATTTTCCTAAATAAAACTCGATTAATTTTTTTATATAGCAATGGCAGGTGCCATGGCACCTATATGGGCAATATGGCACCCTCTGGATCCGCCACTATCAGGAAAAAAAGTTTGACCAGCAGCACCACAGATCGGCAAAAGAAAGGTAATGTTACCGTCACTGCTGCTAAATCTATTAATGGAGATCACTGGTCAGCGGTATAACTATAGGCTAAACAAAATTAAAACAGACCAAACTCACCCACAAAGGCATATCTATATGTTAAATAAATAAATTAATAAAATTATGCATATAAGTACGTCAATCGATCGTACGTACCTTTATGAATGCCCTGGGATTTTTTTGAATTTCATCATGATCAAGTAGGGCCTATAGTAGGCCTCAATAGCAAATTAAAATGATAACCTGTCATGCAGATTTCATCGTAAATCATTAAAACATATAGGGTAATCGGGGGCTACAATTTCAATCAGTTGGGGCACTGCCCGAGTCTGCCTCTGTGGAGACGTACGCCACCGAAACTTTTAGCGTAAATGTATAGGTCAGAAGGAGCATTGGAGCAAGTTGCTGTGATTCTATAAGTTTGCACGCACGAGCTTATCTTAATTGAAGGATATTCCAGGGCTGTACCGAGCTATACGTCTAATTGCGCCTTTTGCCTAGCACCAATCTGGCGCCCCCACATTTTGAAAATAGTGCATTTTACGCAGTGGCGCGTGTATACCTATAGGCGCGCGCAGGCCCGCCGACAGAAATGTTGGGCCCCTAGGCAGGGCTGTCACGCCCCCTCCCCCCGCCCCGCAGAAGAAAGTACTAAGACGGAATTGCATGAGCGTAGTATTATTATACAATATAATTGTATAATTGTATACAATACCACATAAAAATGATAAAATGGTAAATAATTACGGCAATATTCAGATGCTTGAAGTTTAATCTGATTGTAATTAAGTTCAGTTAAGTTATATCTTAAAAAGGCATAAATAATACACTTTTTATAGCTGATCATAATATTTTCAAAAGTTGATTGCGGGCCCGGGCCCCTAAAACTCGCCGGGCCCCTAGGCAGTTGCCGCCCTGCCCCCTCCTCTCGGCGGCCCTGGGCGCGTGCCAAGGGCCCCCAAATCTCAGGGCCCCCAAATGATGAAAACATTAAATACAAAATAGAAACTAATCGAATAACGTCTCGGGCCCCAAATGAATGAAAACATTAACTACAAAATAACATCTCAGTGAGCCCCAAACGAATGAAAACATGAAATACAACATATCTTAGGTGGCCCCAAATGAATGGAAATATTTCATACAAAATAACGTCTCAGGGGCCCCCAAATGATTGAAACAAAATTCACACAACATAACATCTCAGGCACAGTGAGAGAGTCGGACCCCGAATAAATGAAAACTTTCATACAAAATAACATGTCTCATGACTGAAATATTTTTGTAAGAGCGAAGGCTGCGTGTTTAGAGCCTCTTCGCCACCAGAAGCTGGCTTACTGTTTAATTAAGTGAAATTTTAAAATAAATTAAGTTGTGTAATTCGATATTTGATGTGATGATGTGACGTCACATATCTCAGACTCCCTCCCCTTCGTCACAAATCGTCACAAATGTACCCCTACAATGGGTGCGCGACGTCATTTATAGACGGCCCCTTAGATTCAGTGTATAAATTCAGAGGGCCCCCGAAATGTTTGCACCCAGGGTCCCGTTTTCTGTAAACGCGCCTCTGTTATTACGGAATAATAAGTTATTCTATCCTGAAATTTGCGCCCTGGGCCACGACTCCGCAGGTCCCTCCCTCGGTACGGCCTTGGATAATACATTAACACCCAGTATTTAGCGATGGCATCTATATACATAAATTATTGTCAACAGTTCTCACTGTTTGCATCGTACGGCATCAATGCATCGTACGTAGGCTTACAATTAACCCTCTACATCGGAAAATTTGCCTCCTATAGCTCCCACTGCAGGTCCTTTGCCACGAGGTCGGCCTAGCTGCTTGGTTTGCTGCAGTTTAACGACACTGTGTGGTAACAAAGATCATTAGAGTCGCCCTCCTCCTTTATTCAGGCTTGGGACTGGCTCTGTCAGAAAGCGGACAGCAGTGGACTAAAGTGGTGGAGTCCTAGGCTTAGCTGCCATCAGTGACAGTGATTAGTTATAATTTTTATATTATAAAAGGATTAGACTCGTGCTGATTGGGTATATCGAAGCACGTGACTTAGTTCCAATAGTTTGCCGGGTTTGTTGAATTGTGTTAGTGCGTTACTTTTGTATTTTTCTGTATTCTTTTATTACTTGATACTGCATTCATGATTCGTGTAAATCTGTATGAAATAAGATGAAGATAGTTACATTAAACTTGATCGTCGTATCTTGTTGCTCCGTTTTCAGAATTTGATGTGTTTTTGCCCCAATATATGCAACTGTTACCTGCTATCCAAAAAATCTTGGCTGCTATCCAAAGGGTTTTTGCGTGTGCACAATTGCCGCCTTTCAGGGTAGCTCTTTGTGATAAATGATGCAGTGTCGGTTAAACTGGTCTTAAGCCACAAAGAGCCAAAAACTGAAAGTTAGATCGCTATATGCTTTCCTAAACAGATTGTAGCAGAAATATAATATTTATTGCCGAAATTTCGAAGCGCCATTTGAAAGGTATTTATCGGGGCTGTACTGGCGATTGTTCTATTGTTATTCTATGAACGCACACCTAGCTCTGATTCTACAAGGATTCTGCGACGCGTGGAGCTGCTGCGGCCGAAAGTTCGCCCAAAAAATGCTCCGGAAAATTACTTATGTGTCCTAAGGTTCTTCGAATATTTCTAAAAACGGCACTAACCCTGACCCTAAACGACCCTCACGACGCCTAGCCTGACCCTCATGACGCATAATTTTTTATTACAAATTTTAGGTGTTTTTAACAGGGTATCATGCACTAAATTTTGTATGGGTTCAGCCACAGAAGATTTATCCTTCTTTGACCTTTTACTTTATGACTAATTTTCAACATCGCTACTTTTACTTGATTTTGTGTGATATCAGACAAACACTCCATAAAGCATTCTTGACCTAAAGACAGACCAATCATTTGGTGAATTTTCTGATTGCGTGGTGCTTCTGTGAAACTTCAGCCACGCAACCCACTGAATGACTTCAGTGGCTCAAGCTTTTTCGTATAGATGTGAAATTGACCTTAGCCCTGACCCTCATGATGCATAGTTATTAGGATATGGGCTAACACATCGTTAATTTTTTTGTCTGGTTGAAAGTTTGTGCAATTATTGGGCAAATTCTCAATGCCTCGGTAAGGGGCTGTCCATAAATGATGTCACGCAGTTTAGGACAAATTTGGCCCCTTCGTCACACGTCGTCACAAAAGTCATAACCCTCTCAAATATGAATATTATATGCAAGTTTTCTTATGATTATCAAATAAAGTAAGCATGGAGCTTCTGCGGCCAATTGTTCGGCATAAAACCGCACCAACAGTTCTTCGTATTTGTCTACAAGCTACACTAAACCTGACCCTTGACGACCCTCCCGACGCGCTAAATCGTGTGTGGGTTTAGCTGTAGAAGTAGAATTTTCTATTTTTTTTGGGCAGAAAATTTGGTCACAGAAAATTTATCCATAAAGTAATAGTATATAAATATATTAGAAACTATATAGTAGAACAAAGAAAAATGGAGAAAGTATAATTATTACAATCATCATGCATTCTACAAGACCAAAAGCTCTGGTAAAGTCATTACTAGGGTTGGTAATATCGTTTTTTTTTGCAAATCGATTATCGGATTTTAAGATCCGGTTTTAAACCAATTAATGGTTTGATTGGTGTTCTTAGAATAATATTTTAAATTTTATGCACCAGTATGCACCAGAGTGTTCATTCTTCTACTAGGAGAGTTAAATGAATATAATTTATACTCTGCTCTCTCACTTTCCCAGCTTGCTTTGACGCTTGATGCTGCTGTGGTTCTGCACTGGTTAGTCCATTACATGCTAAATTGACTCTCCATTGAAAACCCCCACCGGCAGTCATTCTCCGTTCCCTATCTGGCCTGTGAGCTCTCCCCTCGCCGATCAAATTCGGGTGCTTTGAAGTTATTTCTTCTGGGGGCTGCTATCATCTTTGGCTCGGGTTACCCTTCCCCTGTTGGAAGACATGTCCAACAATGTTTTGCTTAGCCGCGTCTGTACCTTTGAAGTTGACGAACTTGAGCCATTGCCTATGGGAACTGGTCCGAGACAGGTGAGATAAATAAGAAAGGGGAAAAAATATATTTGATTATAATTATCATTTTGCAAATAACAGAAACCGATTATCGTTTTCAAAACCGATAACTGGAATTCCGGTTATCATTTAACATATGCCTAAATTTGCCTAAAACTGCTTAACATTTGCAAATAATGTTTGATAGCAATAACTCTAAACAATTCAAACTTTATGCTTCTCCATTCTCCCATGGCAAAGCAAATTGTCTTTTATGGAATAAATAGAGGTTGAAGCTTATCAACCTGCATAGTAGATATTTCATTCTCTTTGTATATCCTATCCACACTCTTCATTTCTTCGTTTGTGATTACAATCAGTAGTTCACATTCTCACTTCCAAAACCCCAAAATTGACAATGAGCATAAAAGTAAACAATCCGAAAATTCAGAATGCAATCATAATTAGTGTTGCTTAAATGCAGTAACAATTACTGTTGCAAAGTGGAAATTGTTTAATTGAGTTACATTTTTAAATAAAGTTATGCAGCTTGATTCTATGTGTTGATGTCACAAAATTCTTAGACCTTACCCTAAGTCACAAATCATCATAAATCTGTGACTGTGTGTCTCCTCCCAAGGTGTGTGATGTCATTTATGGCTGGCCTTTAGCCGACCACTCATCTGATATGATTGTGAAACCTGGGGCCACAACCTTTTCTATGGTGGGAAGTAGCATTGCCGCATCCCTTTTCGTCACAAATGTAATATACCTGAGTTTCTCACCTACATCGTAGATGTCGAAATTCATTGATACTGAACACCTAAAAAGTGGCGTTGAGGATGCTTGGCCTTCACAAGTAATAATTCATCAATTTGCACTTCTTCTGTCATGTGTCAATCACAGCTCATGCCAGGAGTATTCTATTACGACCAATTACAGCAGACTAAAAGATGCCATATAATTATATAAATAACTCTGGTTCCCGATACTATAACTAAGCCGAAAAATTGAGACAAATCATCAGCTTTCAAATTAACTGGGGAGACTGGGTTTTTGATGGCTCGATTATGCAAACCTTTTGAGGGGCAAAATCATTGTATTTTTACAGATCACCGCACATCTGTGTTTATTGAGAAGGAAGCATTTGCTAGACAAAGAGCATTGAAATAAATGTAAAACAAGACTTCTGGTAGAAGTTCTGCACCACGTATGATAACAGCTTATTTTCTTACATCTTATATCTTCTTACAATTCAGTGATCTATCTTTAGAATGATGCGCTTCAAAACAGTTATCATCACCACAGTCTATGCACACACAAAACTTTGCCACATTTATACCAGAAGATGGTTATTTCTTGCTTTGACAGCTCCTTGACTTTAGATTTATGGATTCACTATCTGCCTGCTTAAACTTTTCTTAAAAGACAATACGTACGCTGGTTCGGCTGTTTTGCCGAATCACTGTAGCTTGACGTTCTTAGATTTAAATTGCTGTTTATCTGTAAGTGTTAACTTGTGATGTGCTTTGATTGTATGTGGACCTTTATGTGAAAAGGGACCAGATTGTCGATACGGAGTTACTGACATTTCTAAAATATTCTGAATGCGAGTAAAATAAAGAGCCCATCCGCATATTATTCAGCACATATCTCATTATTGTAGAGACTGGTGGACACAACAACCCTAAAATACTCATTTTGAGTAATTTGCGATTAAAGCGTACAGTAGCATTAAGTCAAGGATTTATCAACCTTTACCGCACTTAGTAAAATACAACTGCTAGCACGCCGGTAATTCAGAAATCGAAAGCAATGTATTAATGCATCTCTCACGTTATCATTTCTAGTGGTTATTAGGCAATCTGAATTGCCTCCAGCCAGCTGAAGGGCTTCAAAAGTAATACCAACCATCTGGTCCTTTTTATGTAGCCATAAAGAAAGAAAATTTTTTTAACAAAATCTTGTATTTAATTGAAATTGACCTTTATAGGTGCAGTACATTCATAGAAGAATGCAATTAGACAAAAAACACAAAAATTTTAGCCCACTCACTTTAGGCCCTGTTTTCTCTTAAACTAGAACCGACGATCTGGTCCCTTTTCATTTAAACGTCCACTTATGTTTCTTCTGTGCTTTTTTACAGATTTGGTCTCAGTTGAAGTCAACATTGGAATAATTAGCCATGACAACAGGTCAGTCACAAAAAGTAACCACTGATACTATGCTAACATTCTATGTGGTCACAAATTCTTCTGATTTTGCTATTGGCTGTTTCAACAGTCTGATAAGCAATTGTTTTCCTGTTAAAAAAGGCATATGGCTTGTGTGCTCATCTGCATAAAACCAGTTGTATGTTGCAATATATTCAGTTTTGAGAAAATGGGCAAAAACTCCATCAAAGTCAACTTTTGTCAATTCTTGTCTTTTCATTTCACAGTATGATTTTGAAAGGGTATATTTTATACATATCCTTAAAAGTTAGATAAAAAGTGACAGTTTAGGATTCAAGAACTTTTTGGTTTTAAACTTTGTACAAAAGCACCCAAATTAGGTCATTTTACCACACATATCCAATGTTATCCATTCTAATTTTAGCAATGCCGACCCCGATGCTTGGTGTTATCTTAAAGCTCTGTCTATAGTCTAACCAATGGTGTTGAGATAAAATTGGTATGAATTCAAACTCAGCTGTACCGAAATCACTTTTTGCCGATACTGCCTACAGCAAACAGATCATTTAAATTGCTTATCCCGATTAAAATTACCGATACCGAATTATAAGACCCGATTATTTCATTGGTTTTCCAAAGATGTCCGGTTCCAAACAGACGTATTGGTATTGTTTTAATACAAGCAGTGAAGCACATTTTTGCTGCTTGTGCTAGCCATAATAATGGTTAGTGTGAATGTCCTGGAGTTTTTAAATCCAAGCATCGAGGGATGATAGCGAAATGCAGTCTGGTATGGACTATATTCATATTGTAGCTCATGCAAATGATATCTGTGTGTTGAAACTTTGTCTATTTTGTAGAAGGTGCAAAGGACAGTCCATGTGGCATGGCATTTGAGGTCATTCTGAAGGCTGCTTCCATACAGAATCCACCTCTGATTAGTTCCAGTTCTCCACCAAAAGAAAGATCCATCTCACAAGAGTTGATTGAGAAGAAACTGAAGGATGCCGAGGAAAGGAGATTGGTGAGCGGGATCAACATTTTTCGAACACTTAGTTTCTGTAAATTTATCTTCTATTCCTGAACTGAACTGAACGAATTAATTAGAAGAGTGGATGCTAAATCAGTTGTCATCTTGTTTGATGTCATATGTGGCACAATTGCTGATTAACAGAACTGTAATTAATTGAAACTCTGGAATTAAAGAGTGCACATTTTCGTATAGTTTGCATTTATTTGTGTTAATTGATGCCTGACTCATATTTAGTTTTATCTGGCAGCAAAACTTATGTCACCATAATTGTGATTCAATAGAAAACACCCTTCTTGCTTTTCATACTGACATGTGTTTGATGGCTAAGGGTAGGGTAACAATGCTCATTCTTCTTTACCTGTCAGCTGCTTTTCATGGGTTTTTTCCATCCCAAATTGGTATGCTACCTATCTTAGTCCATATACTCAATCCGCATATTTTGATGGCAGACCTTCGTAAATTTGTCATGTCCTGCATTATGGTGCATCAAATGCCCCAATGTCAATCAAATGTTCTGTCTGTAGGTTCAAACTGTTCCAATGGGCCCCAATAGTACTCATGCCAATTTTTTTTCAATTCAGAATTGATTTAGGGGTTGATAAATTATGTTTTTAACCGTCACCAAAAGTCACCGTACACTTCCTGTCTCAATTATATTAAACTGTCTGTTCACCAACCTGATCCAATCCAATTTTCAGTCACATCGGATTGGTTTTGTGTAGATAAAACTCTGATGAATGCAGAACGGAACCATTGGAATTGAGCTAATGTTTGTTTTTGACATTGTTTTTAACTATTGAGGACAATTAGATAAAGTTTTGAAAAGTTTTGTGTACTTTTGTTTTATAACAGTTTTAAAATGAAAATATTATTTCAGTCATTGGAGGCCAGTCGTCTGCAGCCAATCATTAAGGACAAAGAAAGGGCACAGGAAGTGAATCAACGTGTGCAGGAACTCAATGAATCATTCTCGAAGGTGACAGAAAAGAAGCTGCTGGAGAAGATGCAAGCACAGCAGGAGAAGAAGAACACACAGATCCAAACCCTTCGGGAGCGACTCGGCCAACATGTAGGAACCTTAAAAATTAATGAATTTAGCTTGCTCACTGTCTAGCTGTTCATTTTTGGGAATGAAAAAGTCTTCAGCCTTCTGATTCCAGAAAATGGGTTTAAACATTTCAGTGACAGGGTGCATTGGTTTCCCAGTCGCTTTTAGTACACTGTCTTCATTAAGAGAATTTTAAGTTAATTTAGGTGTTAGTTTGTCTTGGTCTTGGCTTCAGAATCATAAGTACTTTCATCTCTCGTGGATATCTTGGTTTCTTCAACATCACTTGAATCTTGTGCTCAGTTGTTGCATGCTGATTATTACAGGCTAAAGTGTCATATTCTCCAGTTAACTAAAGCTAATTGAGGTTAATATATTTTTGTGTCATAAACGTGCAGGCCCGGTTCGTCTGTTAACACATTGACTGCCTAGTACGAGACATCTCGTATATATTATCGTCACCTACAGCACCCAGTACAAGATAACTCATACTGTTGAATAAAGGAAGCCATGCATAATACAGCTTATCAGTTTCATTGGTGTATTACGTAATATTATACATTGTTTGAGGTCATGGGACCTCTGATGAATCAATATAAATACTTGATTGGCAATATTTAGTGGATTTTTGTCTGAAAATGTATTCATAAAAATGGTGTCTTCTATGAGAAATTTCTAGAAGCAGATTTAGTACAAGTCAAGCTATTGTTGGATAAATATCTGATGATCAAGATTTTGATGTTCAGAGTTTGGATAGTAGTTGGAATTATAGAGTAGACGGTGTGGACAGTGGATCATACAGTGACAATGAACCTTTGATACAGTCAACTGCAGCTTGGGTGTAAGCACTACATAGTTAAGAATTAGGCTATCTACAGATAGTCCTTTTATTGGTGTCCCCAGAATAAAGGCAGCAATTTCAGCACAGACAAAGCCAATCGAAGTGTTACAACTATTTATTTCAGATCAAATAATTATGAAAATGGTAAATAAAACAATATGCTCAACAGTTCTTTGGCAATATGCACTGAGATACAGGCTTCATCTACGAGTCTACAACCAATTGTGTTGTCTGCAATAAAGTAAAAATTCAAAAAGAAATGTGCTACTTCTGCACAACATGTCATAACCGGAACTTTGCTTGCACCTTGTTTTGAGAAGTTCTACACCGACACCGAGTTTTAACTATGTTTGTAAATTTTAAAAATGACATAACAAAAAATTCAATATTTCTGACATTTCTGCATACTTTATTCTTGCCTAATAAAATAATTTGTATGACATTGGAAAAAACATAAAACATCAATGTGGCATAAATAATTGTTGTAAATGATGAAAGTAATGCAGTGGTATTTTAAATATAATTGAGAAACAACTGTCAACAAATTGTTACGTTTTCACACTTCTTACATGGCCTGGATAGAAAATATATGGTGGCGGTGAATGTGTTAAGGAAACTAGGCAGCCACCAGTTTTTAAGGACTGCCAATTTTGCAAAATAAACATAAAAAATTATGGAAATAACATTGGTTGCTGTACTTAGTTTATATTGTTATGTACTTCTAAGTATATGACATTGCAATTTAATGTACATTTCTTATTCAATTGTAACCTCTAGAATCAAGTGAATTTTGTTTAAAATAAATTATAATAATTATTATCATAACTAATCTTAACAAATTTATATGTTATATTAATGTTCATACATAATTATTAATACTTTAGTAAAAAAAACACAAAAAGCAACAAAATTAAAAACGATTAAATGAATTCATTTTTATCACTTGTATAATATTATGGGTCAGCAGGTCGTCAAAGTGTAGTTTTGCCTAGGGCTGTCAAATGTCTTGAACAGGGCCTGTAAATGTGCAAAACTTTGAGATTATTGTCAAAGTTGCATCAATTGTGCATACCTCTTTGAGTCATATATATATATATATATATATATATATATATATATATATATATATATATATGTCTTTCATTGCCTCTGGTATGTCAGAGTGTTAAAACGGTTGCATTTTATTTGAGCATTGTCTAATTAGGTCAAGATTGACGATGACTGGCCCAAAATGAACTTGCCTATCAATTAAATGTCTTCCTATTTTGTTAGGGGCCGTCCACATATAACGTATGCAGCGAGGGAAGGGGGTTTCAAATTTCGGCCATTTTGCATACTGGTGCATTTGGTGGGGGAGGGGTCCCAAAAATATGTACGTACGCAAATATAATTGTCTGATTATGACGTCCACAATGCAGAATATGTTTTAGCCATTTAACCTTTGCAATGAGGGGGTAGTAGAGCTCAAATGTACATACGCATGGGGAGAAGGTCCACGAAATGTATACGGTGCAACAGGGGTAAGGGGGTCCGAAAATCCGATTTTTTGCATACGTAATAATATGGATGGGCCCTTACTGAAGATTATGGGAATCTGTTGCAGCTACAGTGGTTTTCACCCATGGCACAGTACATCAAAGAACTTGTTAACGAATTTTAGGAGATGTTGTTCTATTGAGTTACTGGTTTTGATTCCAGGCGCAACGTGTTGAAGAAGTACGCAAGATGAGTGAGCAGTACAATGCTGAGCTGAGGGAACGGATTGAACGCAAGATCGAGACAACTGGCGAAAAGCGAGAGAGCCAGATGTCAGCAATGCAAGAACGCATTCGTGAGCATGTAAATGATTTTGTTGTTTTATAAAACTGAGACAAACCTGACCATTCTATGGTCACAGTTTCAAGTTTCACTGTTGTTCTGACTAACTGATTTTTATGTAATTTATTACATTGTGATGGATGTTGTAAGGAAGATGCCAGAACTTTATATCCAAGGGCTGTACCGAATATTCACTTCATATTTGCTTCAGATACAAACAGTAGGCCAAATAGCTATTTGGTATTCGGTAGAATAGTAACAGTCGGACTGAATACGAATAGTGGTGGTGTGCAGGGCAGTACCAAGCTAACATTGTGCCCTGTGCCTAGCATTAATCTGGTGCTCCCACATTTCGTTGCCTGTCTAGATTTTGAATATGTTAAAAAATTCAGTAATAGACAGAGAGTTTTTCGAAGAACTCATTTTGGATGGATAATAATAATAAATATTCTTCAAAGAAACTAAATATAATGATCTATGGATATATAATAATATTGAAGTCTGTTAATTATAAAAAAACTCATGTTGGCCTAAATGTTTTTTTAAAAAGCAGACAACTAAGGTTGACTGATGACATAAATTTTGAAAACATGAATGTCATATTAAACCAAAGTTACCAAGCAACAAAATAAAGATAAATGATTCACTATTATGTAATAAAAAACTTAAATTATTATTATTATTTTTATTAATATTATTACAGCAGTTTTATATAGTGCCCTTTCAAGGCCATCTACTCAGAAGCGTCCCACGGCCTCGAACAATGACAGTGGGGCAAAATAGTTCTGTGAGGTAGATGGGCACCAGGCCCTCAATGCATTGCCGTACCAGCGCACAGACTCGGTAAGCAATGTGCTGCGAATAAAGGAGCCAGCGCAGGACGTCGTGCATGTACCCAGAGTCTCTGCCAAACCTAGGGATGCAGCCCACCAGTCGAGGTGCCGCTCGCAAGACTGTCAAGGCACCTAAGCCGACAAGCCGGAGCTCATCATATATGGCGCAGCAGTATTCCAGTATAGTGTTCCATTATAACTTTCATTAAGGCTTACATGATGTAAAATCTACCAAAATACTTTCTTAGTTGCATATTTCAACTGTAATTTTAGCTTTTATTTGTGAGTAAAAATAATACCATATTTCAAGAAAGAATGAATTTATGGAATAATTAAAGTTATTCCATTCTGAAATTTGCACCCTGTGCCGCGGCACCGCCCTCGGTACGGCCCTGGTGGTGTGATATCTGTTTCTGCATATACAACTACTATATGGAGTGGACTGAAATAACTTTCTCACTTATATAATATAATAATTATTATTATACTGTGATTGCAGACAGGCATTGCCTACTGCATGGACCACAGTATCGCAGTTTCACCCGTCTTATTTCTAAGTGTAGTTAAATTACTTCCATCCCTAGTTTACTCGTTTACCCAGACTGGCAGAAAGATGCAAAAATTACGTGATGATCATGTATTGGGTCTGTGCAGCCCTGATATCCAAGAATGCCTACTATATATATCCATTATAATTAGATATATATATATACATATATATATATATAAGTATATATATATATATATAGATTGCATAATATGTGATGATGATGCTGGTTGTTCTCGACCGAAGCTACAAAGAGACAAGTCGCTCCTAAGTCTTTGAAGGAAAGATAGATTAGATATCGTGCAATTATTTTGAAATATGCTTTCATCCAAATTTCATTTTTGAAGTGTAGGGAAAACAATGGCATGATGCTCAAAGGAGAGCAATCTTTTTATTGGGTACAGTAAAATAAGATGACATCATATAATGTGTTTACAAATGACGAGTGTCAGAAGCGGATCCAGTTTACGTGACTTCAAGTTAGATAATGAGAGGAGATGCAGCAGATTCTGCTCTGATAGGTTGAAATTCCATAAAGACAGAGTCTGTAGGAGCGAAGGAAGGAAATGGCGAGCCAGCAGTAGAGTCTCGAAGAACATCCAGCTTTGTCAAAGGTATGAATAAAAATCATGAGCTGTGAAGAAAGGACTCGCCGATATGTGAGTCGATCGGCCCAGGTGACCCTAGATGGTCGACCACAGATGCTGTTGTAGGGCTTTTTGAGTTTCTTAACTATAGCCATTCTCTAAAAAATGCTGACATATTTGTTGTTGACTGAGTGTTTTACTTCTTTGATTGGTATTTGTATCAAGTTATTAACAGTTGACCTAATTATTTATTGCAGAAGAAACATATTGACAAAGTAATAGAAGCCAGCAATAAGTTCAGTAAGATGACTGAAGAAAAACTCATCCAGAAGATGGAAGCATCACTGAAGAACCGAGAAGAACAGCTGAAGCAGCTGCAAGAACGACTCAAAGAACACGTGAGTCCAGTTTTCTGCACTTCACTGTGTTTTGCTGTGAGCTTATCCAAAGTGAGAACAAAGTGTAATGGTGTTCTATTCAGCTGTCCTGAAGAACTAGTGTTCTGTAGGACTTGTGTTCTGTGTTAGCTGTTCACAGGTGTTTCTGGGGTTTTAAGCATGGTGTGTATTATTATTATTAAATATGGTTGAATTACTTATTATCAAATGGAACTAAATTGTACTACATTTCACAATTATTTTAGATTTTAGAGCCTTACATTGTGTAAAAGTGGACATAAATTGCTGGTCAAAGGTTTTGGATAAGGAACTGACATGTCATAAATTGATTCGTAAAGAGTAAAGGCATAAAAAAGTGCTCGGTTATTAGTTGCTTTACCTGAAGCATTCAGAAGTTTGTCTTAAGAAATTTTTAAATTGTAGTGACACAGAGGAGTTTGAACAATATTTAATGGAGTATATGGAGTTAATACTTGCTTTTAGGCAACACGAGCAGAACAAGTTCGCAAGAACAAGTTGAATCAGTCTTTGTCTGTGGAGAAAGAGGATGAAGATGACAGCCTTAGTATTGGCAACTGCTCGCTGTCAAATGGAAATAACAAAAGTCCATAAATGACTTAGTTACAACAGCTTGACTGTTGGTCATCTACACAAAACTGTTGTTTGAACTTCTAAAACTGGGTGGACTTTTATTATCAAACATTTCTTTTCTGGTGTAAGCAGTTGTACTGTCCAGAGACCAGGCATACATCAAGCAGAACACTCAACTTTAGCCTAAATGACCTGGTTGGGTTACAGTGTGGTTGGAAGGCATTGTAGTCAGAAGTAACTGGTCATGCTTTCTAGTAGTTTGCAGTGACTAGATACTTGGTTGTCAGTTGATGACAAACTTTAACTAGGGCTTCATCAGTAAATTGAAAATTTTGATTTAAAAGAATTGGTCGATGAAAATTAGTCAAGGCAACAATCATTGTCTGTGAATTACCTGTGTGGGGTAACATTTTGCACATGACTTTGAGGCTGGTCTAGTGAGAAGGCATTTAGTTTTATTGAAGACAGAAGACTAAGTGTCACGCATGTGAGATGAACATTTCTGCCTTTCTTGCTTTCAAGTAAGTTTCATCATGTCTAAGTCTGGAACTCGTACACACATGCAGCTGGATAACTTGGAACTGTTTGAACTAAAAAGAGTTCACATTAATACTGAGCATTGATTTGGCATGGGCATTATTCTGTTGTGGTCTGTTATCATTTAAAGAATATGTTGTGCTGCTCTAAGCAATGCACCTAATCATCCAAGTAAGGAGATTAATAATAATATGAAGCTTTAGTTTAGTATGGCAGTATGTAGGGTTTTGTCAGAAGCTATGTGCTTCTGTGCGCTATTACTAATTTATCAACTTTACGAAATTCTCTTAAAATTTTAACAACAAGCTGCGTTGAGTTCCCAGTCACTTCTAGTACACTCTTGTCATTAAAGTGTTAATTTGAGACTTCAACAGATGTTGTCAAATTTCAGTTTTTACGCTAGATAGAGGTTGACCATAAAGGTAGACTTCATTAATTAAGGGATGGACTTCCCAAGGCATGTCTCTGGTCAATAGACCAGAGACATGGGACCCCAACTAAAATCTTGCTATGGATTGTGGAAGGTGAAACATTTCACATAAAAAGCCCACATGGCAAAGACAAGGTGTTGGGTCATAGCAGTACTTGCCCAGAGTACTAGATCAAATCGATCGATCAATAGACCAGAGATGGGAAGAGACCGGAGACAGGTTTGCACATTAAGTTGCTAAGATGTTTAGGAGCTAGACCCAGTTGAGTTCTTACAACTAGAGCAGTATCTTGTATTGGATAAGCGAGGCAACAGGAATCCACTGCAGGACTTGTAGGTTATAACGTGAAGTAGCGAGAGAGAGAGGTCATAGCAGTACTTGCTCAGGGTACCTGAATGCTGAGTTCATAACTCACTGAAAGAGGATAAACATGCATTGGGAAGTCCAACAAATAGTGAATTGCAGTAGTCAATGCAACAGCAGATGAAAGCATGGACTATGGTTGCAACTTGCAAAGACAGAAGAGAAAAGAGATCTTCTGATGACTCAGATGATAATGGTATAGTTGCTTCAAGGGAATCTCGAATCAAAGTATGGGTTGATAAGGCCAAATGTAACAGCAGTGTGTAATACACAAGGCATCAACCCATGGCACACCAAAACAAGCCAATGTACAAGGGTTAAGTTATAAGTTTAGCTTTGAATGAGATTAAGCAACTGACCCTCTGAAATGGCATTGAATTCCATAGCTTTGGACTAGCCACCAATAAAGCCTGTAATAGACCTATATTTTTGTCATCAGTTTCACCTTAAAAGAATAATTTTACATGAAATTGCATTGACATTGGAGTGGACCAAGCTTTAATTTTGACCTAAGAGAAGTGTAGCACTGGGTCATCCATAAAGGTCGTTTGCAAAATATAACCTACTTTGGATCCCTGCCTCTTCCGTGTCTGCATTTTAGCTGCCCTAAAAAAATTTTTATGTATATACACCAAACTAATGAACAAAATAAAATGAATTACATCGTTAATAAACTGAATAAACTAGTACTTCGATTCCAAACTGAACACAAATTGTTATATTCTGCCTATTCTCAAGGCAGTATGTGGTCTGATGTGGTGGACTGTGGGGTATTGAATGAAGAAGAATGTTAACTAAATCTTTAAAAAAGTACTTTATTCCTCTTTCTGTATCATTTTGGGAAGTTCGAAACAAGAATGTTCATGCAGCTGTCCAAGACTGCAACAGAACATTAGAAATGATGAACTAATGAAATACAGAACAGAATTCCTAGGGCCCATCCACATATTACGTACACAGGGGGTTTCGAATTTCAATGATTTTGCATGCAGGTGTGAGTGGCGAGGAGGAATTCAGAAAAATGCGTACGTACACAAATATAACTGCCTAATCATGATGTCCACATCATGACTAGTCCACAATATTAAGTTCAGAACTGAAAAAACCAATCACAGACTATATTCCTGCTTAATCAATTTTGTTAGCATTACAACTTTTTAAAATGTCTAACCGATCGGCCACTGTGCCACACGCTTCTTATGTGATGTTCAACTTTTCTGCTCGACATGTACATCTTAGCTGATTTGGACACTGTAAATCTGAATACAGCTAATAACATATTTAAACATAGCAAATTAATCCGGATAAAAAACAGGCAGTTTCACATTTGCACACTGCATGTACCTTATTTGAATTGGAAAGATTTGAATTTAACAAATGTGTACAGGAAGTATATTTGCAAATAAGACTACCTACATAGTTTTAGATATTTAACACATGGTACTTTTTATATAAAATGCTGTAACAGCTACAAGAGTTCGCGATTTTCCATCACTTAACCCCTTTGCCATTTACCACTGGCCTTCCACATAGTTGTGGCAAGCATCAAAGCAAAATCTTCAAACAAAATGACAAGAAAATGGTGTATTGGTCTATTCTAAACCATGCCAGTGTATGCATGCAGTTTTTATATAGACCTAAAAAACCTTAGCCACAAGAAACCCAGCAACCATAGTTTTATTGTTTTCAAAAAAGCCCACCTCTGAAAGACTAAAGCAAACACCAGCTAGAAAACAATTTCACTCTGGCATCTTTTATGACTAGATTTGCTTCTTATGAGTCATTTATCATTATATATCAGGTCATATGCCCGGCATCATATCTGTAACGGATGACGATCACACTGCTTATATGTGACGGCTTAGTACGAAAGCAGTCACATATTTCAAAATTTGAAAAATGGGGTTTTGATGCAACATTATAGATCTTGTTAGCTTTCCAGAACTGCTTCTGTTTATCTCATACCTGAGCAAAGTTATGTCAATTTAAAATCAAACTATGTTCGCCTTCTCTTCTGAGAAAATCGCTCCCAAACTTCGTGGGATTATTTGATCATTTTTCCGTGGTATGGTATTTCTGTGCATATGACCTGTTACTCAAGCTATGATTGGCTTAAATTAAAAGCTAGTCCATTTCGTATACACAAGACGGCTAGAGGAGATGTTAAGCTTGCAAGCGATATCATTGTTGTAGGGGTGCAAGCATGGGATAAGAGCTCGACTAATAAATTTCCTGGACTCATTGCCTCCGTATATATATATATATATCAAAGAAATATATGTATATATATTGCATTTATTAGATGCATGAATCGTTTCGTGCGGCTAATTCCATAGCATGTTGTTGTTCGTTCAGTCAATTGCAGCCTAATATTTCGCTTTCTGCTTACTATGAGTGTTTATTTCCAAATCGCTTAATAACTAAAGTAGGTCTTAATAAGGCGAGCTCAACTAAAGATATAAAATTTATTTGTCGATGTATCCACAATTTATTGTGCTTAACGTACCAAGGTTATTTCCAGCTTTACAAAGTCATCAATTGCAATTCCGCTAGAAACCCTTAATTAACACGACTAGCCTAAATATGCTTGTTCTGGTTAAAGAACATTCATAACAAGAACTTATGGCAGATTTTGTTAAGTTGAACTGCTTGTACTGGTATCATGCAAAGCATGAGGTTCAACAGGCATTGTAGGCCTACGAGCAATTTTTATGGAACAAATGCCATTCACAGACGCTGTTGAGACAAACCGATTGAAAACAATAAAATGCCACGTGGAATCCTCCGTAGCGTGTGGCAACGAGTTGGTTAGTTGCAGTTTAGCGACACTGTGATAACAAAGATCATTATCGTTGCCCTCCTCCTTTATCCAGCATAATCCAGACTTGGTGGCAAACCTGCTTCTTCTCGCGGGTTCTTGAGCACTGGCAGAGCTCCTGAAAGGTTCGCTACTATAGAGACGCTTTAATAAAACGATGCTTAAATACAATTTCAGAGGTTCGAAGACGGTTTATGGCTTGAAAGAATGGGCTAAATTGTATGTTGATGTGCGTCTGTAACTGTTCACATGAATTTTCGACTTCGTTCAAAGTTCGTTGACTGCGCCCATAAATAACGCCCAATATAGGCTACTTGATGACAAAACCGTGCGCATTATAGGAACAGCAATGGACTCAATTTCTCATTCTAAACTCAACTAGGCCTAATGCAAATTGCCCTTTTCTCCGTGTTACATATGGACTTCTCAAATAAAACGCCCGAGTTTTGGGTGAGTTTAGGTGATTGCGCCGGTGAGAGCGTTCTATAGACTGATCGCTCTCACCGGCGCAATCACCTAAACTCAAACACCATCCAATTAGCCTATATGGGCCTCTGCCTCTCTTCTCGAATCACTTTGTTGGCTGAAGTCCCGTCGCATCAATTACAAGATAATAATTATTGTAGTCAATTTGTAGACCTACCTCTTAGGCTCTTACCTACAATAAACGTCCTTCAAACAGGCCAGCCCTCTTACATTCGCCAGCTATTCGCCATCCAATTGCCCAGGGGCCAGGTTTACTCGCGCATCATCCTCATAATCCTCATCTCGACCTGCATGCTCCTAGAATTGCAGAACAGCCTACGATTCAATATAGGCCTAGATAAGTGGAAATTAGGCCTATTGATTTTCAAGATCGCACACGTTTTAACAGCCTATGGAACCTATAAAAAATTCAATATCAGCTAGTGTCTAGTCAATTTCAATGTCTATAGTAGGCCTAAATTGAACTGTTCACAACGACGTAAGCCATTTTTAATATGAAATATAGATTTGACGTCATTAGGCCTACTTACGCAATCACGCAGTTAATTTTGAGTAGGTCAAATTAGCCTATGGGCCTACAGACAGACAGCAATATATATATATACATATATATATATATAATGCATTTTGATCACCTGAAGTCGTATTTAATTAAGCTAATAAAGCATATTGTTAGCGCTGTAATGAACTTCACCAATCGAAATTCGAAAGATTATTTTTAACGTTCTAATGGACTTTGCTTTAACCAATCGGAAGTCATGAAAATTCCGCTGCTTGCAAAAAACTCTCAAAATATTTTAGAAAATGGGTCAAGTTCATCGTAGATTGCATTGTTTGTTTAGGCTATCAAATTAACGCCTAATTACTGTCTACAGTGACGTATTATTACACACATTACGCAAACACGACACATACACAAGATTCGCTTTTTACAAGTCTATCGATTATATCTTGTCACTATCGGTCCGAGTGATAAATGAAAGGGTTTGAGCTCTCATGGCAGGCAAAAATCTATTTCGAAGCGGCTAAAGCTGTACTTTGACAATCGATATCGCTTCCATCATGCCCTATGTGGGGACATACATTTAGGACCCATATTTTATGTGGGACCCATATAGGTACCTTATCGGACCCATCTAATGTTCATGGATATGGTGGTGGAACTTTTGTCCAGTTGCTGCCATCTTTGCGATGATCTTTCGGTTAAAATCTTTCAGAAGGGTCTTCGGTCAGTCAAAAACTCAATCGTAACGCCTACAAGCCGAACTCGTTTATCCGTCACGCCATACCATCCCTCTGTCTGTCGTCTGTCTTTTCTGTCTAGGCCTACAATGTATATGCATGACGACGTCATGCGCAATTAGAGGGTCATTTCAAAACGCAGCATCTATACGCTGGTTGCCTATCCTGTAACAGACTGATGTAACAGACTGATGTAACAGACTGATGTAACAGACTGATGTAACAGACTGATGTAACAGACTGATGTAGCAGACTGATGTAACAGACTAATGCCTCTTCCACAGGATTAGGATCAGTACTTCTTCAGCATGGTCAACCGATAGCCTAAGCATCTCGCGCCCTTAGTGAAACAGAATCGAGATGTGCTCAAATTGAGAAAGAGCCACTGGCAATTGTATTTGCTTGTGACAAATTTTCTCAGTACATCTATGGGTTCAAAACGTTTGTTTATACAGATCACAAGCCATTGGAAAGTGTGTTGCTAAAACCACTCGACAAGTCTCCGAAATTACAGCGAATGCTGTTGAGGTTCCTGAAATTTGACATAGAACTTAAATATATATATACCATGCAGATACTGAGATGCATGTAGCTGATGCCCTCTCCAGAGCGACAACAGACAATTATGATGTCACACAACAGGAATTGCAGGATTACATATATAGAAGTGATGGTTCACACTATATTAAACGACCTTCCAGCCAGCACCAAAACACTGGATCAGTTCCGGTTGGAAACAGATAGGGAAACCGAGAGCTTCGACAGGTGAAAGTTTGGATCAAAGATGGATTTCCTGCTAATAATTATGAAAGAGTTCGCAACGGTCCAACGGAGCTGAAGGGATTCCAGACAGTAGCACATGATCTATATGAATTAGACGGGTTAATTGTTGTTTCATAATTGTCAACTCATTGTTCCACAAATTCTAAGAAAAGAAATATTGTTTTTGTTGCATGAAGGACACCTGGGTATGGAGAAGACAAAAGCGACAACACGGTCCTGTTTGTATTGGCCTCGGATATCGTTTGAGATTGAGGACACGATTAGTCGATGTTCTGTGCATGATACATATAGACGAAAACAACAGCCCGAGCCAATGATGCCACATGAAGTACCTCAACGACCTTGGGTCAAGGTCGGAGTCGATCTGTTTCAGTTCGCAGCTCGAGCTTACCTTTTAGTATTGGATTATTTCTATAAGTATCCGGAAGTTGTGTTGCTCGCCGATAAGACAGCAGCCTCGGTGATTCTCAAAATGAAAGAAATATTTGGCGGACATGGTATACCTGATGAAATTATGGTTCGCCAGCCGACAGCTTCAGTTGTTTGCACAGGACTGGAGTTTCAAAATCACAACCTCAAGCCCACTGTACCCCCAATCTAGTGGCCAAGCTGAGCGCATGATCCAAACGATAAAGCAATTTCTCCGAAGGGGTCAGGACAGCAACACTGACCCCTATAATTTTTTATTGCATTGCTTCAATACCGCAATGCTCCATTAGCTGGACTAAACGTCAGCCCAGCTCAGTTGCTGATGAGCCGATCCTTAAGAACGAAACTTCCAGTCCTTAACCGGAATGGTTGTAGACGCCAGAAGAGACATCGTTTATCGACAGCAGAAGCAGAAGATGTACCATGACCGCACATCCAAACCACTTCCGACCTTGACAGAGGGTGATGTGGTCCGTGTCCAGCATGAAGGAACGTGGACCCGTAGTCAAGTCAGTCAGATACATTCGGCTCCGCGTACATATATAGTCAACGCAAAAACTGGGTTCTCGTATAGACGAAACAGAAGAGATCTCATCCAGACCAAGGAAACGATACCGGTTAATAAACCATCAATGGAGGACACCACAACGCTGGTCCATGGTGACATCCAGATGGCACCATCAGTCTCACAGTTCCTAGCCATCATCAGTGTGCCAGAAAAAGAAACTCAGAGTCAAGTCTTGGTGCCCGATGAGCAGAGTGCAACGGGTGGACTTGAGCAGAGTGCAACACCTGCAACGGGTGGACTGGTTTCAAGTTCAAAAACTCGGAGTGGTAGGCCGACCAAACTTCCTGCTAGATTTAGTGATTACCTGTTCAACTAATTACACTAGTGGGTCTGAGAGAGGTGATTGTTGAGTCAAGAATAGAGACAGACAGAGAGAAACAGAGAGACAGACAGAGACAGACATAGAGAAACAGAGAGACAGACAGAGACAGACAGACAGAGATCGCATTAGATCTGAGCAGCGATTGGCAACCTACGAGGAATTGAAGAAGCATGGTTGATGCAGACAGCAAAAGGTGAGATATACATGTCAGTGATATAGTATCTCACGTGTAGTATAATATATATACACTACTTTTTGATTCTGAACATTGATATTTTCTAAGAGTGTTACAGTTGTTGTGCCTGCTTTCCCAAAGGCAAAGATAGCAGGAAAATTAGGTCCAACATGATTGGAGATCCATCAGGAATGTTACAATTTTGAAGTCTCCGATGGCATCCCAGCCGTAAGCCTACTCATTAAACTTCAAGGTGTTCAGCAAGGTTTTTACGCTGTTGTAATCCTTTTAAAGGTACAAGGCACATCAAGAGGTGTACCGAGTTGAGCCAGAGGAACAGACGGATACTTGTTCCCATTATGGAGCAGCACGGCTTTGAGTCCTAGATGTTGCTTCCACAGAGTACTATTTCGCTCTTGTCTTGATAAATTGACCACAGACATTGCAAAACGCGTCTGCTGTGGATACTTGCAGCCACTTGAAGCCATCTCAGATATGCAGGCTATATCAACGTAGTGAGTTAGAAAAAAAATTAACTTGTGGGCTTAAGGCACCTGTATTTATATTGCCAATTATATATTAAAAGGTTCGCGCAAATTCTAGAATATTCTAGAAAGTTCAAACAGCTACCTCAAGTTTACTCAGCATTGAATGCCTATGGAATTTTCCAAAGAAGTAGTTAACTTTCGTAATATCAATCTCTTGGTCACAAAAGCAAAGTTATAGGAGAAGAAATGCCATTTTATATGGCATTGAGGCAGAAGCAATACACAAATAACAATTAGGCTAATAGCCAGGAAAAAAATATTATAAATGTGTTACACAGTGTTATTTTAATTGCTATTAGACTATTACTATACTACTACTACTCCACCTACCACTACTACTACTATTACTACTCCTCCACCTGCTACTACTACCACCACCCCTTCCCATACTACTACTACTACTACTACTACTGCTACTACTACTACTACTACTACTACTACTACTACTACTACTTCACCTACTCCACCTACTACTACCACTACTACTAATATTAATACAAGTACTAATAAAAATAATTATAATTATAGTAATCAACATCATCATCAAAAACAACAATCAGCATCATTTACTTTATTATCATCGTTATCATCAGGTACTACAAATGATCATCATGAACTGAAGTAGCATCGAGATGTTGACATTATCTCATTCGATTTCTTCTTCTTCTTCTTCTTCTTCTTCTTCATCATCATCACCATCATCATCATCATCATCATCGTAGTCGTCATCATCACCACCACCAGCATCATCATCATTATCTTCCTCATCATCGACTGCAGCAACAGCAACGGCGCACTTCAGCGCACCTACAAATGAAGATATGGTTGGTCGTTAATTCATTGCAGTTCCTCCGATGGGCCATGGCCCATGGATTTGGTCCGTTGCAAGTCATACATGTTCCACTCTTCTCCCATCCGCCTCAGCTGGGTCTGTTACTCTTTGTTGCCTCGCCCTCTCGCTCGCTCGCTTCCTTCCTCCCTCCATCTCCACTGAGCTATACGTCGGCACCTGGCACAGAGCGCTGCACTGCCATGCATGCATGCATGCTGCTGCTGCTGAGGTCGTACTCTGTATACTTCAGATCCCATATGGGCTTCCCTAGCCAGCCGCCGTTCTCTGGATAAAACGATGCAGGAAGTAGACGCTGAGAGCAAGAGGAGGAAGAGTGGAAGACGTAGAGGAGAAGGAGGTGAAGGAGGGCTGATTAACGCAAGGACTCAGACAGAAAGACAGACAGATACTCAACACAATACAGCCAGAGAGACAGGCACTCAGACGAAGAGAGAGAGAGACACACAGACAGACAGAGAAACAGAGAGAGAGAGAGAGAGAGAAGAGAGATAGCCTCTGCCTTGGCTTTTCGATTCTGGCGTTGCCTATAGTTGGCCTCTCTCTCCTGCACGTGGATGTTGGTCATCGACTGTTCGGCCCTGTTACAGTAGCCAACCAGAGTTATCTTTAGATGATAAGACTTGGCGATGCTGACTGCTGATCCTAGGCAACTCTAGACGTTAGCACTAGGCCACCAACATCCTCCTCCTCTTCTTCCTCCTCCTCCTCCTCCTCCTCCCCCTCCTCCTCCTCAGCCTCCTCCTCAGCCTCCTCTGTTGCTGATCCCGAAGCGAAGGGGCTGCCTGGTTACTTATAGCCCCTCAACTGGCGCCCTAAGGCCATATGTTGGGCCTCGGTGGGTGGTGGAAGGATAGCGAACGACGCCGGGCCTAGGGTCGATTCACACGAGCGCTGTCTTAATCGGCGCATAGACTAGAAGAAGATAGACGAAGGCAAGCGAAGGACAAAGATCGGACAAACTCTTGAAGGAAAGGTCGTCGGTATCTTGAGGCGCCAGTCGTCAGTCGTCCGCATCTCCTCCACCTCCGTTCTTTCGTTCGTCCATTCGTCCGACCGACCGACCGACCGACCCGTAGACCGACCGAACGACCGACTTTCCATCTTCGTGTGTTGGAGGTTTCTGTGTTCGGCCGAATGTGAAACTGTCTTCGGAGTTGTAATTCGTCTTCGGAGGTAAACACGAGCTCTTCATCATCGAGAGGCTGCCCCACGATGGCGGTGATGGTGGTGGCCACTGAGTATATTAGTTATTGGAAAGACGTTTGTGAAGTAGGATGGAGGAGAACAGTGCAGTGAAGAGAGGAGGCTTGCAAGTGATACATATTTCTTTATAGACCGTAGTCTGTGTGCTGATCTCTATGGAATGTAAAGAAGTATGTGACACTGGGCGGAGCCTGACTTCATGCGTCAACGACATGAACGCAGTCTTATAACAAAGGAGACATTGAGATGCTCTAGATTAAGACTGTGCATAGCCTACCACCGTCACCAGATGACAATGATCAGTCGTTTCAGTCGCTATAACTGGGGTCAGTTTGCGGAGGCATCCTGTGAAGTCTTAGATCTGCTGTTGTTTGTGATATTGCTATAATTCTTGGCGATACAACAGTTTTACAGCAATCACGGACTCTAACGGACCGACAAGGAACAACACTCAGTCTCCGTCTTTCTCCTCATTCACGACAACCTGTCCTGCTAATTAAGGTAACTACAGCTATGGACAGAGCTTTATTGGCGCTTTTCATAGGCCTAGTCAGAAAAACGAAGATTATTATCGTCTCAAACAGAAGCTCACAAAATCATGGCCGTATTACAAAAATATTAATTTACACTCTGTTTAAAATTAGCGAATATGCTAATTTTATCGACTGAAGCACAACAACGTCAAATCACAATAAAATAATAAACATGTGAAAACGACAAAGTAACGTCCCATCATCTATAATCTACATAGTCTATGGCTATGCCAGAGTAGGTTAAATGACGTACCATAATATTTTGTACGGTTCTGTGTCTTATAGCCCGAAGGTTCGATAGGCCGAAGATTGGTGTCCGGTCGATGGGTGATAAGATTGCGGCTTTAATGGAAGTTGTATTGATAAAAAGAATTACGTTTGGCTAGAAGCTGGATTGCACAAATCATTAATCCAGCTTCCATTTAGGCACGTTTCATATCAATCCAGCTCCCAGTGTAAAAACTTCTTTTCTTAAATTGATCTAGCTTCTAGCTAAATAATTATTAATGTCGCAGTATAGAATCTTCGGACTATCGAACCTTCGGCCTATCAAACCTCAGACCTTCGGACCATCGAGCGGACACCAGTTCGTAAAGTGCCCAGATATAATTATGCTGGAAATTATGGAGTGCCGCAAACTATTATTTGCAATAGGCCTATCGCTTGCGTCGCAAAATTTATCAGACGACAAATTGAGCAAGGGATTTTGTAAATACGGACATGGACGACGATCCCAGGTTGTCGAGGGGGGACAAGATCCCCTCACCTTTTACAGAGAGGGGAAACCTTATAAGTTTGTCCCCCACATTTCTTACCCTCTCATTGGGTGTCCCATCCACCTCTCAAACGAGATCGCCACCTCAGAATACGGAAGATATTCATTGTTCTGTAATCGGACATGATTTAAAACATGACTTTCCACGTCCCAACATAAAAGTTTTGCTGTGGTCAGTGTTGGGAACAAGATCAAAAGCTCGAGACCGAGACCAAGACCGAGAGGTCCAAGACCAAGATCGAGTGGTACGAGGCCAAGACCGAAGATTCGAGACCAAGACCGATACTCTTTTGTATAAACAATTCAATTTATTAAACGGAATACCACGCTTAAAACATTAATTTCATTGCTGAAGAATACTAATCTTAATAATGGTCCTGAAAACAGTTTTGTCGCCCACTCTGAGCTTTTGCGGGTTCAGCCCTTGGCTTCGGTCTATGAATATCACACTATAAATAACTTATAGTAGGAAATACTTTAAGACATCTGAACAAGTAGATTAACGCTCCGTTTGAATGGTGTACTTGTACCACGGACCTCGGAATTGTATGTTAACGGTGTCTACACGTGGCCGACCAAATAATCCCAAAACCTTGAAATTTGTGGAAGCAAATTTTCAGATTCCTGCCTCCGTTGCAAATGCATTGTTTCTGCCCATAGTAGCATGTATATAAAGATGGTCAGCACACCATAACCCGAAAGCAATCGGGTAGGGCCTAAACATCCGGTGTCTCTAATAATCGCAAATGACTGAAAAATATCGAAAAAATTGCTCTGATACGGCAAATGACCAAGAACGTTAACTTAAGACGGAGACCAATTCCAAGACCGTTCCTTTATTTAAGACCGAGACCCAAACCGACGCACTCGAGATCAAGACCGAGACCAAGACCGATGGTCCGAGACCAAGACCAAGACCGATATGCATTCGAGACCAAAACCAAGACGAAAACCGCAGTATTCCGGTCTAGAGACCACATACCTGGCTGTGGTCGACCTAAGGCCATCTTGGAGCAAGCTGACTAAGAACCTGAAACATGAACTCCTCCTCCTTCTCTTCCTCTTCCTCTTCCTTCTCAGCCTCCTCCTCCTCTTCCTCCTCAGCTTCTTTCTCTTCCTCCTCCGTCATCTTCCTCTTCCTCCTCTCTTTGACCAAACGCTTGAAAGTCATTATTTTGTTACATCGTTGTTTCATTGTGTTAAGCTTGGAGCGCCATCGATTAGTCTCTCTTGCCGACGACTAGGAAAGAGAAGAGCAGCATAACTAGAGCCATATGGGTATAAAGCGTTCCATAGCCACTTCATTTTCTTAGCCGCGGCATACGATGGTGGGTGTCTTTCGCCCTCTCATCTTCCCACACTGAGTGTGGGAAGATGAAACGGTTTGCTCATCATGACTTAGATGACTATGACTAAAGAAACTTCTATAGCGCCGCCGTAATAATGCACAGGGCATCAATCGACGGCGCACCAAAACAAATCTGAAATCAGGTCAGTCCTAAGAGACAGAAAGACAGTCTAAGCAGGATAGGCAAGGGCAAAAAGAAAAGTTTTAAGCCGAGATCGAAAAGAAACTAATGACTCAGCGGCCCGATCCGCATGAGGTAACGAATTCCAGAACTTTGAACTGGCAACAGAGAAAGCCTGCAAACCAAGATTTGTCCTAACAGGAGATATAGCAATGGACAAGAAATCAGAAGACCTGGTCGAGTGATGATGACCCTGGGGGGCAAGCAAAGTGCGTAGGTATCCCGGTTAACCAGAAGAAAATGTGTTATATTTACTAATACCAATTTTTAATTTAAATCGTTGCTCAACAGGGAGCCAGCGCAGTGATTGAAGTACAGAAGTTATGTGATCCCACCTATGAGAAGCAGTAAAAACCTTGGCCAGGTAGTTTTGTACTCTTTGCAGCTTCAGTAAGTTTGCTATTGTGATTCCAAACAGGAGAGAATTACAATAATCTAGGCGGCTAGAGACAAGTGCGTTAGCCAGTAAAATTCGCGTTTCAACAGAAATTTAGCTGATACATTCGGCGTGCTCGTCATAGCTGTGGTGGACAGAAGCGCAAGTGCTGCAGAAATCTCAACACAAATTCATGTCCTGGCGGGGCTTTGAACTCACGACCTCTCAGGCGATTGTCTAACACGCTAACTTCTGGACCACCGTCCACTAGCAATTACAATTCACCAAACAGCTTCATTCTGAAAGAGCGTCAATTTTGATACAAACCCCAGATATTTAATTAAGAACTGTCACGTTTGAACAGATCAAATGCTATATTAATTTATAGCGTAAATTTCTTTACAACGAGCATTGAGTAACACTATAGACCTACACTGTATTTGGCAAAGTTATTTTACAGCGCAAAACAATAAAAGTCTTACACTAAAACCGACATACCCATGCTTAAAATGACCAACCATGAAAAAAAATTTAATGAGAAATTTAATTTTTTAAATTATTGAAACCGTCACATATCAGTATAACTTTGTGATGCCTGATTAAGACATCATATTCATGGTGTGGACAAAGCTTGAGGGGACCCAAGTTCATAAGGATCTACAATGGTAAATGAAGTGTCGACTCTAATATTTCCGATGTAGAGGGATTGACTTGCTGAGGTGCCAATAGTTTGAGAATACAATGTCCAAGATGGCGGCTGCCATCTTCGATGGTAACGTTACCACACTAATGCCACTGCAAGAAATAAATTTCTTGACACTTAAAATATTTTATTCGCCAGTTCATTTGTGATTACAGTTTACTTATAAGCCGAAATAAACATATTTTTATGTTTTAGCAAGCTCTTGCAAATTAAACTCTCTACAATTATGCAAGATTTAAACTCAGTTCCATATACTTTATTCTTGGTTATCCCTACGTTTGCTACATTTGCTCAGTAATTAACATCAAAACACCACTGGTTAATTGTATAGGCCTACCCTCAGCGCCATCCATGGGATAGTTAATAGCTTCCTATGCAACTTTAAGGTTAGCTGTCCCAACATCAGTTCGTAGATGTCGCTAAAGGAATGATAATGGTTATAATTTTGATCAAATTTTAAATTACAAATTACCATCATAATAGCTTTGCAAATAATTTTTTTTAGATGATGCATATATATATATATTATATATATATATTATATATGTATATATATAGAGAGAGAGACAGAGACAGAGACAGAAAGAGAGACAGAGAGAGAGACAGACAGACAGAGAGACAGAGACAGAGAGACAGAGACAGAGATAGAGTACAGGTATTACATGTACATATAGGCTTTGACCACACACATTTCAGTGTTCTTTGATTATATCAGCGTTTCCCAAACTGTGTTCCGCGGAACCTAAGGGTTCCGTGAGGTGAAGACAAGGGTTCCGCGGAAAGCTTTCAGTGTGAACAACAAGCTTAAAACAATTTAAAGTAATGCATACGAATTTTTCATACGAGGCTTCTTGATTAAAATCTGTAAATAAATCTATGTGTAAGAGAATTCATTTGTCATTGTTATCGATATTTGTGTCTTTATTAACTTAATGTGTGCCTAGACCGATAACTGTATCGAGCGTTTGTAGTTTGTACCTACAGCAGAATATGTTTAGTTTTGGACGGTGGTTCCGTCAGAACCTTTTTAGATCACAATGGTTCCCCGGCCAAAAAAAATTGGGAAACGCTGGATTATATCATGTGTAGGCTTACGGACGCTGAAACACGTTGCAGCGTAATGTCTCTTTACATGCGTGATATGCTCTTTTTGTGTGAAAGTAAGGTACATGTATAGTGTCCTGAGGGATTTACTGTAGATGTGAGAAATACGTCGTGCCGTCCTGCGCTGTATTCTCGCTCTGGTAAGCGCACATCCGCGGCAAAGAACAAAGGCGAGCCAAAGAATGGCGTCGACAGACAGCGAGCGGTCTCTTTTGTGCTGATTGAAAGGATCAACGATCGATGAAAACAACTGCAGATCATTCAGCCCTCACAACACGCGCAGGAAACAAAGACATCGAAATAAAGAACAATAGAGATACATCCAAGGATATCTGTCTACTCGCAAGAATTGGCAATAGTTTCCATAGAGCACAGGACTACATGTAGGTTGGGATGGTATTGGTGGCGAAGAGAAAGAAGTCTTTTTAATAAGAAAGCAAGGCTTGTTTGTCCTGATATTATCTAGTAGCATCGATTATAACAAATGCATTAAAGAGGTTCAACCAAATAGCAACAAGATTGAAAAGCCAAGCAGTTTGAGAAATAGAAGCTCTCGTGTTCAAGGTAACAAAGCCATTCTAAGTGTAATGCTTGCAGTAAGACAAAGTGGCTCGCATCGTATTCGTAATCTCCAAACTTCTAAAGCGCCACTTGAAAGTCAAATGCAGGGTACCAGCTTATTCATGAGTGCTGGATCGAATCAGATGGGTTTCCAAAGGGGAGTCCGTGGGAGGTCAGAGTCTTGTTAATAGAAGGTCAGCGGAGGCAGAGTAGCTGTTAAGGAGGGTGTCATTATGGTCGAGGATCAAGTAGGCCTGAGGAGTCTGGGTATGAGTTCTTGAAAAGACGAAACTTAAGTTTAGAATGGAAAACCCGAGGTGATAGATAGAGGATCTTGGGATAGATGATGTTGAATGACGGGCAGTGATGGAGGAGGAACATAAAGGTTAGGAATTCAGGCGGTAGATCGTTCCAGTTTGAGCCTATGGAACTTAAAGAAAGTCTGCTGAGTGATTGAGTGTTCGATTCCGTTTGGGTGTATATAATAATGTAGACACTTCATATTTATTTATTTGGCTTATGCAGACCGCATCGAGCCATTGAAACAGCAAACTCATCAGCAACCAGGGATGCAAACATGTTGGTTTTCTGCTTAGTTGTTTTTTTTATAGTTTTTTAAACTAAAAGATACAAAAAAATGGCAATTTGTGCTTTTTGGGTTTTTAAAAATGTTTTCAATCGATTTACTATTATTACTATTATATTACTGATTGTGTGTCATTCAGTCCGAAATCAAGCTAAATTAATTATAAGAACGAGTTGGAACTCCTCTTCATGCTGTGTTTGATGCTTTTTATAACAAAACTGTTGTGACCAAATCCAAAGGAAAACTGAAAACACAAAAAAAAACTTTTGATTTTGACAAATCTTGGATCAGATGGCACAGTCACGAGGGAATGGTTCACAACTTCAGTTATAGACCACTCGGAACTCCAGGCTGAAATAGCTGACATGTCTGCCGCTGGAGGGTTTGACGAAATGGGTTGTCTTGATGGCAGGCGAGCAGATGGGTGGAAAATGATGTCCGTATGAAGCGGAAGGTTGACATTTGGGCGGATCTTCTCCTGAAGTTTCGACGTCGCCTCTTGCCTACGAAGGTGGGTAGGGGAAATGTCACTTAGGAGAGGCAGCCACGGAAGCGGAGCAGCCCAATATATTGTTACGCGTGGCAATTTTAGCGGCAGTCTTTTTGAGGTGCTCGTGGTATGTTAGCGATCTGTCCAGAGTCACTGCCAGAAACACTGGATTGGTTAATATGACAACCTTTGAGTATACCTACCAGATGAAAGCGTCGCCTGCCCAATCCAATAATTAGAATATGATTACCCGGTTCCGATTGGTTTAAGCGGTCACTTTATAGCGGTATAGCTAGGATGTCCCCATGAAGGGACATTGAGCAAGTCCCCAATGCACAATGATTGCTCATTGCTACCGAATGTTGTTTGTATTTCAGATGGTGGCGCTTAAAAAGAGCAACGGTAATAATAAACGACAGAGCAAATATAATGTATTGTATGCTGAGGCAAATGACAGAAGCACACTATAGCACACTCGTGGCAAAAGTCTGCTAAAAACATTGCTCAGAAATATTTCTAAACAGTGATCGGGTATACGTGCAGTATTAACTCAAAACTGAGTTGTCGTATGAGACTATAGGCCAACAGTAACAACTGCAACAAAAACCAAAATAATGATATAAATCGACTAAATGCTGGCCCTGATATACTACATAGGTCTGCTAACCAAAAATTGAGGCAATACGTCACGAGAAGAAGCAACATCTCACATATTCCTATAGTGAATTGCAAGGAGCTTGGCTTAAAAGCTCATCCATATACAGGGTGGGCCATTAAAATGTAACCCCCTCGGGGTTTTTGCTATTAATTCGGCGGAGAGTAGAGATCAGTAGATGACATTTTACAGGCGCAAAACCAATTCATACCTTCCTATAATGGCCAAATTTGAATGAAATATTGCAAACAGAAAAAAGTAGTGTCACTTTTAATGAGTCCAACCGCGGTTTTTTGATGATCAAAAAACATTCAACGCAGGAAAAAGTGAGAAAAACGATTTTATGAAGTCACTTCATAAGTAAATAAGCATAGCTTTCCGTCGTGTCACTGGACATATTATCATCGTCGAGGCTTGAATGCTTCTCGGCACTGCTCTACCGGCTGAATTTTTGCGAGCCGAAGCGTGTGTTCTTCGCGAATTAGAAGAACTTCTACCTCAATCCACCAACCAGCAACTAAAGCAATCCTGTTCGGTCCTCCAGCGGCTAGAAATCCGATGTCAAACCCGGTCGACTGATTGTTGAACGCAAGAAGTTCGCTTCACACGTTTAAGGTATCGGCTGGTGCTTGTTTTGGTGGCAAAAGTGGACTTCATTTTATTCATTGATGAGAAAGCCAAAGTGGATGCTGCAAATTACGTTGGTCGCCTGCTTCCACAATTAACATCCGCTTGCAAGCATCTGTTCCCAGCTGAATTCATCTTCCAGCGCATACTGCTCGCCTCGCGCAAGATTGGCTCAAAGTCAATTAAAAAGTTTAATTACGATGGATCAATGGTCCCAAGCTTACCGGACTTGAGTCTCATGGCTTATCACGTGTGGGAGCTATGCTCGAGAAATACCACCATCTGCGACCAAAGCCAAAAACGATGAGAGAATTGACATGACTTCGTAAAATCGTGTTTTACCGTTTCCTGCGTTTAATGCTTTTTGACCGTCATAGAGTTGTGGTTGGACTCATTATAATTGATATAACTGTTGTTCTGTTCGAGATATTTTAGTGAATTTTGGCTGTTGTATGTACATATGAATTAGCTTTGACTTTGTAAAATTTCATTTACTAATCTCTACTGTTGTGTTGACCGAAATATAGGCAAAAAACCGGAGGGGTTACTTTTTAATGGCCCACCCTGTACGCTTATTAGGCCTACTTAAAATCTGCTTGCATAAAAGGGAGTCCAGGCGTGCTATTAACTAAACCTCTATTGTCTGTTTCGCAGGCGTAACTATAGTACCACAATAAGCTCCGATAGTGCCCTTCTTCGCAATGGCGCGCTTCTCTAGATATGGGCATAAAACAAACCATTTACATTACACTGTTTTCCCTTTCGTGGATCTCAAGCCTCGGCTGAGAATGCAACCGTCTTCCTAAGTTAAGCCCACGTCACACTAGACCCCGATCTCACCACGCTTCGAACGAACGACATAGACTCATGAATGCTGCCGAATGTGCTGAGATGGTTGTCGTTTACTGTTATATTTCAGGCAAAAGAAAGTAAAAATACACTCACACCAGAACTCGATTTCACTACGATTCCATCACGCTAATAGAGTGTGGTGGAAACGTGTAGAATGCAGTAGAACCGCCGTAGAACTGGAGTTCGATCTTATGTGAACGTATTGTAATCGTGATCGAGCGTGGCGCCGTCTCCATGAGCGTGGAGCGCGTGGTCAAATTTTGAACATTGTTCAAAGAAAACTTGGTGCGAGCGTGGCGGAAAGAAGCACAGTGCGAGCGCATTTGAGCGTGTTGGAAGTCGTAAAAATTGGCATCCCGATCTGAGCGCGATGTCGTTACTTTGACATCACGCCCACAGTGATGTCCCTGCGACCTATCTACGCTCTCGCTATGACGATAATGCGTAGCTGGCAGGCTCGACCTGTTCGTAATACGATTGCGCAACGCTTAACGCGCGCAGACGACGACGCTTTTGTATGTATGTATGCATTTATGTCTGTATTTACATGTACGTATGAAAATAAACGACTAATTATCCTGTCATATTGCAGGCAAAGTGAGGCAATATCGCAACGTCAGAAAGTTTTTATTTCATTTCATATTAATTTTCAGAAATACAGCCTAAATTACTTCATTTGACGAACGCCTCTCCAAGTAGGCATTGTGCTAGCGTTACACACATGTCTTGAAAATTTAATACTACTACTACTAATATCACTACAATAAATACAGTGCAGCACAACAACTCCAACGCTACATTTGTGTGCACCCAAATTTATACCACAAGATCATAGTGGTTGAAATGAGCGTGGTAGAAACGCAAGATATTCGTTATAAGAATGTCACAGCGGCGGTTTCTGCGCGCGTTAAGCGTTGCACAAGCTTATTACGAACGGGTCGAGCCTGACGGCAACGCGTTATGGCCATAGCGTATGTATGCATGTATTTATGTGTGTCACACGAGGGACACCGCCGTAGGCGTGATGTAAGATT